>CM062814.1:324103712-324704545 GCA_031772625.1 Pinus tabuliformis | reverse complement strand
CGCGCCCTGGGTGCGTAGCGCGCCCAAGATGATGCGTAGCGCGCCCTGGAAACGACCCGATTCTCCCACAAATTTGTAAAATCGCCTTAAAACACTGTTCTTTGCTCTTGGGATGTAGAATGATTTGGTTATGAGGAGAAATGTCTTTATATAGACTCCCCTTTGATTTTTGCTTGACCAAAACCCCTTTTCTAATGTTTGGTTTTTTGACACTTTTTCAGATTAATAGGCTCTGACTTTTTGGTTTTCTCTTAAAAAAAATGGTTGAAATAATGATTTTCTCTGATAATTTTTTGCAGGGATAGCTCTGATATGCTCTGGCAAAGGAGACCAAGGCTGCGCTTGAACATTTGGAGAACTTGAAAATTTTGACAATTTTTTACAAAAATGAGATGGTGACTTATCTTCAAAACAGAGTTTTGAAGAGAAGTCCTTATTCAGCTGTACAATGACGAAAATTATTGAAGTGATGATCTATCAAAGACATCCCTCTGGCCTGCTGGTCTTCTAAGACTTTTCAAGACAAAATTGACTCAACCCTAGACCTAAGACCTCAAAATTTTAAAACATGATTGTAAATGACCTTTGAAGACTTATTTTAATAAACAGGCCTGAACCAGCAGTGCCAAGCACAAGGGGAATAAGTGACACAACCCACTCCATCAGAGTTATGGCATGCCTAACGAAATGCAACTGATCAAAACTGGTGGGACACCTAATCATGAAATGAAAAAGAGCTTTGATCTCTGATGGAGGGATAACTAGACCGACTCTAACACCAGGAGGGCCTCAAACTTTTTATTTTTATTTTTTTTGGAGGGCCTCAGATTTTATTTTACTCCGAAAGGAGTTATACTCCCCGCTTATCAATATTTTAGGGGCCACTTTCTAGAAAAGTTAACACTAACCAATGTCCTGCGAGAATCGCCCCATGGTATAGGAGCCACAAGCCTCCCTTCATAAATGGTCAGATCTGTTTGCGAAACCCTCAACTACTCAGTGTGAGTTGGACTGCGGCGGCGATAGAACCCCAACTGCTAGATTTAAATGGTACTATGGCGGTAGACCCTGAACTGGTGGATCAACTGCTAGATCTGATCTGACAAAGAAGATAATGGGCGACCTTCAGAGAGACGAGGGAACTATGGTCTCAAGGAGTGTTAGGTTCTACAGATTGCAATATACACAAGGGTCCAACAGTATTACTCAACCCAATCTTTCAGGGCACTAACTAAGGAGTATCAGCTGTACCCTTAGCCGTACTACCCGAATACCTTATCATATGCACGAGTAATCTCCCTGAATGCTGTTTTCAGTGTACTGTAGCAACAAGACGATTGACGATTTATCTACGGCGAGGTTTCAGGTGAGCCTAGGGGGCTTCTGATATACCTAGAGGGTACGTGGAAGACAGTCCGTGCACGATTTTGTCTAATGCACTACTACTCGAAGGGTTACCCATAGGGGTTACATGGGAGTCTAATAAGCGTGACCACCTCTTGTATTCCCTGTGTGCATGCTTCCCCAAATCCGTAGGTTTATGCGCTCAACGACAGATCCCATGGTTTAAAGACGCTGGAACACGTCTCTAGCCAAAACAATTTCTGCTAAAAATGGAGATACCCCCGGCCCTGGAAAGTGCTCTGATACCACTTGTTATGCTCTTGACCTACGAGAAGATGCCAGAATACCAAATATATGAAGAAACACAACCTAGAACACATAACAAAATGAGAAATAACAACATATATTTTATTATTTAGAGATGAAAGAAATGTTCACTTGCCTCTTCGAGGGGGAAACCTCCAATAGAGCAGGGCTCGATTACAAAATAAGACACGACGCTCCTCAATGGGGAGTCTCTATCCTTTATATAGGATTCATACATGCAATACCATGGGTCAGTACCATGGTTCTCTTAATACCATCTATGTAATACCATGGCCCGTTTGCAACTAACTGTGGTCCCTTTCCTTAAATAAGGGTTAAACACTTACAATTATTAATATGGGCTTTATTGACTCTTTAGCTAACTATAACTATGACTTGACCCTATTACATAAATAAGGGGGTTAGGGCTGGAACCTAACACTTTTTCTTTCTTGTTTTTTTATGTATGTCTATATAAACACTATAGTATAGTTTACCATGCATATTCCACTTGGTGAGGAAAGAAAGTTTCTTAGATATTCAGCGTTCTTTCCTAGTTCAATGGACATATGAACATCGATTGTGAAGTTTTGAAAACCCTTTCTTGTTTTCTAATAATATTTTTTAGCAAGATCAAAGGAAAAATGTTTGGTTGCAATTCTCTTTGAGTTTAAACACATGCCAAAACAAGTTTATTGTATACTTGAACCTATTACATATGCAACATTTATAAAAAAATACATGAAAATATTATAAAATATGAAGAATAAATTTTTCCAAACATTAGGGTATACAAACCTACACATATGTCAGTTCATTTTTATTTCAATGAAAATTGTTTTTTTTGGTGGGAAAAAACAGATGGATAATAACTTTGTAACAATAGAACATTCAAATAAATCAAAGCTTATTGTTTCCATGTCTTGTTCTGCATTTTCGTCTTTGATTTCCAATACATCTTGCATTGTTGTGTGCGTTACCAAAATTGCGATAGAAAGGATTGTGCCAACTGGAAATGAATCGTCATTACGTGACATATTTGCAATTATCATATTTGGAAAGAATTGATACTTTGCACAAATAAGACAAATATTTTGTGCACTACTAAAAATATTTAGACAAATTGTTTTTTCATAATCACCACTGTCATATTTATGCTTTGGAATTATTTCAAAATATCTAATAGAAACACCAGCATTTTCAATAAGTTTTAAGTCATGTTGTTTGATTAACTATGTTGGCACAAGAAATGTTATTGTCATTTCCGCTTTCTTATATGTTAAGTCGGTGTTATCACAAAATCAGTACTAAGGGCTGCAGCCAAGCAAGATTTCATGTAACTCTTTCAACCAGACTTTAGACCAAGGATTAGCCTCCTTGATCAGAGAGGGCTCTCTCACAGACTTTTGATAAAAATCAATCACAACAACAGATGGCTAACTCTTTACAAATTCATGAAAACAAAGCTGGTTGAACACATATCAAATTGGTCTTCATTGGGCTATGGAGTCTTACACATTTAATAAACAAAAGCACAGCCATTTCATGGAAGTCAAGGCTCTTTGCATTAGATGTTCAAACATATCTCACACAAACCATAACTTGCCAAACATACAGCAAGTCAGAGCATTAGAAATGAATTCTGAGTGATTATGTTATAACAAGGCTGTAAAAGAACATATAAGAGAAAACACCACCATCATATTTGAACAAAATAATCCATTGAGAATCTTGAGAAGAAACAACCACTGTTTTATTATTACTGTAACAAGTCTTTACATTGGCCCAAATAACTCTGTTTTTGTATAAAATGTCCAACCTTTTTTACATCAGAGTCATTTCTATATATAGGAAAACCAAAAGTACAACTACTTGAGACTCCTCAACAAGCATGAAGGGAGCTCGAAATCCTATCATTAATTGCCTTATCCATATCTAAACAAACTAATTAATTACAAAGGTATTGCGCTGTGAAAACATAGAGTCCCATTCCCATTGAAACTCTAAGTCTATCTCCTCATGTGCATTGATGCTTTCTTGAAATTTGACACCTGTATCACTTCAGTAATAGCCAAGACATGCTGGAGGAACATTCACTGAATGAGCAGCTTCGGATACTTGATATGTGGATGACTCATCAACTGATGAGGATCTGTGTCCTATGTTCACGGTCTCTGCCTCCCATTAGTCTTCATGCATTAAAAGACTATGCTCCAAGCCATTTAATTCTTCTAATAACCACGCATAATTCAATATGCCTTATGATCTGGACACTTTGTGAACTGAACAGGTGTACCACTCAAAATTTCGGTAACCCTACCAGAACCCTAATATTTCGGCTATAAAGTAACTTTAGGAAGACTTCAACCAAAGACAAAAATTTCACCTTTTCCTTACATACTCACACCTGTCACCTTTTGAATGCTTAGATAGCATTGTATAATTTCCATGCTGGCCTCGAGTCATCCCTTTTAAGATTTGCTGACCTCAGCAACAATTTCATTTTTTTCACATAAACAGTCATCTACAGCAGTTTCGTAGCGCGCTACGAAACTGCTGTAGGTAATCAAAACAAAGCATATGAGTCTTAAAGCACTGATGACTTAACTCCGTGATCTCTTCAGCTATTTTGTACAGGTGTAAAGGCTCCAAAAAGTTTCAAAATGATGACAGCCAAAATTTATCAAAACTTGAAAAGCAAATTTCCCCTTGGATTAATCAGCTAGTTTGCCTAGCTTCCTCTTTAAACTGCTAACTTCTTCCTTTAAAGCCTTGTTTTCTGCTCTTAAGCTTGTGTTCATTTGTTTCATGATTTTTGCCTGCTTCAGAGTTGGCACCGTCCACAAATATGCATCAGACACTGAGTCAGTTTGGCTCATTAGACTTGTTCTACCTTTTATTACAGCCTTTTTATAATTTGCATATCTTACTGCCCTTTCCTTAGAAACATTTTTAATCTGAGGTATTTCTTCTTGTGTTGTTCCTGCTTGTTGCTTGATAGCAATGAAATTTCCACCTTGACTGATGATAACCCTATTACCCTTATTTTTACTTTTGGCTGCTTGAACTGTTCTGGTCAAAACCTCAAGTACATCTGTACTAGGCACTTCTAAAGGTGCCTTCTCTTTCTGCGCTTTCTCCACTTATTTCATTTGTCTTCTTGTGACTGGTCTACGTGGCTTGAAAGCATATTCTTTACTAGGCTCTTCAAATTTCAATCTTTTTGAAGCTCTTGGTTTTTTTGTACTTTCGGGTGAAGATTGAGTGAGGTCAATATGCATTGGCTGCACTGGGTGATCTTGCTCAAACTCTATTGGTTCAATCTGTATTGGCTGATCTTGCTCAAGTTCAATAGCTTCAAGTAAGTCATTTAAACTGCCTTTTGAAATAGGGCTTTCTTCCACAGTAATTGACTTACCCTTTTCCTTGTTTAGTTGACCTCTGGTTTTCACCCTTGAAATCTTTTCAACTTCACTGGGTTTAGCTTCATCCTTCTTTTTCTGAATCTTCTGCTTTGATGACTGAGATGTCTCCTTAGATGATGGCTTAGGAGTTTCCTTTGCTGATGATTTAGGTGTCTCTTTAGATGATGGCTTAGGAGTTTCCTTCGCTGATGATTTAGGTGTCTCTTTTGCTGCCACAGACTTCTCTGATTTCCTTAACTTGGTTTTAGGCTTCTTTTGGTCAGTCACCTCTTTTCTAAGCTCAGCCAGAGTGGGTTCTTCACTCCTTTCTTCCCTTCCCCTCACAGGCAATGGAGTGAGGCCTGTTTTGCTTGGGAAGCCGGCCATAAACACAAATGAATCCCAATCTCTGCCAATCTTTTTTAAAGCATCCAACACCAGCAACTTTACTAAACCATGATGAAACAGGGATGTTTCACAACCATCTTTCTTTAACTGGATTTTATCACACATTTTACTAATGCTTCTGAACAAATAGAAAGGTATGTCTATTGAAACCTTACCTGTGAAATGCAACAAAAGTTTGAAGTGGTAGGAGTAAACCTTATTGTACCTTCCCTCGCATGTCAGGTATTTCTGGATGCATGTGAGGAGCATAGCATAATGTTCTTTTATGTAACTCCTTGGCACCGCTTTGGTGAGGTCCTCATTTACATAAGGTTCCTTCAAAAACTCTTTACAGGGACTCATGTCGAACTTAAAGTTTTTGAACCATTCTTGACCACCCCTCGGAATTTCAGTGACAGTGGAAATAGCTTCAGGAGACACAGGAAACTCTAACATTGACACCTTTGAATTCAGTCCAGTAAAATTCAATGCGAAAGCCTTCGTTACCTCTGCATGTCCTCCCTTCAATTTCTCGCAGAACCTCCAGCAACCAGCATTTCGAAAGGCTCTTGCTACACCTTCATCCCCGAGAGTAACATCTAACCCCTCCGGCTCTGTCCTCAAACACTTACCGGATCGATGTTCCCTCTTTTCCATCTTGCTTCGGATATTTTCGCACAGGAAACTAATGGCAGCTACAGCGCGAAAACAATCTCGACTTTGGAGTGCAGGCTCGCTTGCAATGATCCCTTTAAATGAGAACTTGGGCTTCTCATACAGCAAACATGTTTACACATTATGAAAACACATTATGACATAACCATACCTCGTAAAATCCCTTAAGCTGACATTCATATGCATGACTCTGGACCTTATGGCGGAATGATGATTTATCATGACCGGGAGATGACATCAACTGACAAACATGAACAGACCTATGACTCACCCCTCCCGGATTTGACATTCCAAGAACAAGCGCTACAAAAACCCTGAAACCCCGATTTCGTAGCGCGGACAGTTCAAATTTAACAAAATGCGCTACGAAATGGCTGATAAACAGTACGCTGCGAAAAGACGGAATCATCATTGCGCAGCTAAATGGACCAAACAGACATGCGCTGCGAAACTGCGCAAAGTACTAATGACATGACATGTCTTAACTGACAATGATGGAGGGTATCTAACGATTTTTTCTTACACGAACTTACATCAATACCTTTTGAAATTCACATTTCAAAGTGACACACACATATAAACCTATTCAGAAAACTGAAAACCTTTATATGAACCTTGTGGACAACATTACATACATGAACTATGGTTCTAAGTGATAACAGTCGGCATGGAGTATTGCTTTTGTCTTGTTTTCTTTGTCCAAAAATGTTCAATATGAAACCGAGACAATGCCATGAAAAATCTTCCTAGTTATATTGTTATTGATATCTTTGATCAGCAATGACATAAACTTGATTTATTTTTTCCTAGTCATGAGCATTGAATTGAACTCAATTAAAAAAAAAGAACAAAAAGACAAAAAAGAAAAAAGAAAAAAGAAATCTAATACATAGTTAATTAAATGTTCCCACAAGTACCTATTTGCCTTCATTTATTCACTGCATTATGTTTCTTTTATTTTGTATATTGCGATATCTATTTCAGTAGTACTGTTCATTGCTATCTCTACACTCTCATCTATCTCTACTGTGACATAATTAAAATTTGATATCTTTTGACTATTCACAAATAATACACTGAAATCACTACTTAAAAGAACATTATAATTGAAACTAAGTAAGAAATGTCTAATTAAAACAAAATAATATATCACAAAGTCATTACTAGTGTACATAAAGTTTAAATAGATTTTAATTTCAACAAATATAAATGTTTTATAGAAATGTTCAAAATACTTTTTTCCTTGTAATTGTTGTATAAATTTGATAGAAATTGCAATTTCTCAATATTCCAAACTAAAAAACAAAATACACAATTCTACTCTACTGATACGTGGAACGGAAATCACAATTTAGAACAACATGCATATGTTGAAATATGGAAACAAGCATATTCCAATTTAATTTGTTCTTGAATTAAATTGTGATTTAAAATCGAATTTAGTCTTAACAACTACTTGGAAATAATTAATTAATTTATTTTAAATTAATTAGTTGGAGAAATTCAAGTTAGAAGTCTTTCTGAAGTCATGCAAGAGTTATCCCTTAAATTAAGGAGATAATATTGAATTATATTTCAGTGGTAATTAGTTAACTCAGTTTACTGAGTTAAGTCCAGTTAAATTAGTTCCAAACTGTTTGAGGAACTAATAGTGAGTTAATAGTCAGTGGATGCATTAATGCACTCAACTAGTGCTACTCTAGTTAACTGAAGATTCCCTCATTAGAAACTCATGCATGTGTATTCTGAGAAAGACCCAGTTGAGATAAATGTTCAAAGGCAGTGTACTATCAGTTGCATGTGTTTTCTCATGGAGAAAACTCATGCATGCAGTCAAGGACTCCTATGCTTAATTGTCCACGTTATTAGTGAGTTTTCAGAGTAGTTTAGGACTAGCCAGCGATGTGGGAATCGTACCTACACTTGATCATGCTAATTGAATGATCAATACATTGCTTATAAAATACTTTAGGAAAAGAAATATTAGTTGCAAAAAATATTAAAGGTACAAAATCTATGAAAACGATTAATCAAGCACATTCGTAAACCTTAAACATGAAATATAAAGATAGTGCAGGAAAAGGTACGACTCTTGGACTAGTGCGGGAATAAGGATTTTGCAAGGTTAAAATAGAGGTCTAATGTTATGGTTCTGAAGTGGAAAAAGGGGTTAAAAATGAAGCAATTTAAGCTACCAATAGTGTGGTACCTTGGTTTCGGTGCCTCGTTCCATATGACATGGTGAAAGGAGTTATTTAGTAGCTTGGAGGAGAAGGATCTCCATATTCATATCGAGATGGGGCATGATGGGAGGTACAGTTCTCCAAGAATTGGTACTATCACCTTTGATAGTAAGAAAGCCTCTCCTCTTTGCGTCAAATTTGTTAAGTTTGTATTGGCGGCCAAGAAGAACGTGTTATCTATAGTAGTATTGGAGGATCGTGGTTATGATGTTATTTTCAGTAAAGGGAAATCCTTGCTGAGACACATAGATATTGGGAAAGTGAAGAATATTTGGGTTTGAGTGAAGAACCTATACAAACTTGAGGTGGAAGATTGCACTACATTGAGCAGTAATGTTGAAAAAGTGCAGAGTCGAGATGTTGGAGAACTTTAGCACATGAGATTGGGTCATCTACACCATGGTGTCTTAAAAATCACTCAGCAAATTACCATCAGTCTCCCTAAAGGCTACCTTAACCAACGGGATGTATGCAAGGGTTGCACATTAGGTAAACATGTCAAATCCACTTTCCAAGGCTGAGATAGCAGAGTAGATGCAATCTTGGAGTGATTCCACTCTAATGTTTTTGGACCCTTTTCTACAGCTTCCATAAAAAAACATAAGTACTACGTTATTTTTATTGATGATTTCTCTAGAAAATGTTGGATCTTCTTCATGTGAAAGAAGGATGAACATTTTTAAAAAAATTATTGAATTCAAGGCATTGGTTGAGAAGGAGACTGGGAAGAAGGCAAAGGATCTGAGGAGCGACAATGAAGGTGAATTTGTTTCACATGCCTTCAAGTATTTTTGTGCCAAAGAAGGTATTCAAAGAGAACTGACAACACCCCATAACCCAGAACAAAATGGGGTAGCTGAGAGGAAGAACAAGAACATAGTGGGATTAGCAAGAGCCATGTTGCATGATTAGGGGCTACCATTACATCTATAGGTAGAAGAATGCAACATCGTATTCTACTTGCAAAACCGGAGTCCTCATAGATTACTTGGTATGATCATACCCAAGGAATTTTTCATTGGGAGAAAGCCTGATGTGTCTCATTTCAGAATTTTTGGAGCTTCACTTTATTGTCATGTCTCCAAGGATTTGAGGAAGAAACTTGAGCCTACAACAAAGGTTGGAGTTTTTGTAGGATACACTAAAACTTCACACAATTACCGAGTGTATTAACCTTCACTAAGGATGATAGTTGTAAGGAGAGATGCCAAGTTCAATGAGGACAAGGCTATGAAATGCTCTCAGAAATGAGAGCTGAGTATCCCACCCAAGTAGGAGCTTCTAGCTCCAAAGGAGGAGCCTCACTACCTAACGTGGACACTATGCAGTCAAGGACTCCTCTAATTGAAGGTCCTATGCTTGATTGTCCTATTCTCCTTACCGCACTTCATCCCTGTCCTCCTTGACTTTGCTTCCTTTATAGTTTCTCTTCTATCTTAAGGGCTATCTGGTAAGCTTCTTCAATAGTTTTTAAAGGAAAAATATCCAATTTATCTTGTATTTCAAATCTTGGACCATTATTCTATCTAGCTAACTTTTCATCATCCACTTCCACATGACCAAACCTTATACTTAATCTATAAAATTATTTTGTATATTCTTTTACAGACATGATTTCTGCTTAAGATTTTGCATCTATAAAAAATGGTTTAATTGATAGTCTTGAGGAAGAAATTTACCTTTGAGATTGGCTACTATTCGATCCCAACTAATGATCTTCTCTTTTCCTTTATTTCTTTGCTCATCTTTCACACTGTCCCACCATAGTGTTGCATGTCCTTTTAATTTGGTCACCGCGAACTTGACTTTCTTATCTTCAGCTACATTTTCATAGTCAAAATATTTATCCATGGCGCTAATCCAGTCAATCAATTCTTCAGGATTTAAGTGTCCCTCGTACATAGGCACTTCCAATCTCGGATTTCTTCTTAATCCTACAATCATCTTGCCGGTTTTCTCTTCTAGCATTTCTTATTCAAATTTAGCTTCTTCTTCTGAGGTTTCTTCTGCTTCACTGATATTGCCAATGTCCACATCTCTTCTGCATGTTGTCTCCATTGCATCTAATCTCGTTCGAATATGTCTTACTTCATCGAGTAAGACTTGGTTGGCATTTGGTCTTCCTCGACCAATTCTAGCGCCCTTGGCCCCTCTAGTTCTATGTTCCATCTTTACCTTTTTAATTAAAATAAGGGAAATAACTCTTTAATTCTTTACTTGAAAATATTCTCAAGAAGTAACCAAAATTTCTTTTTAATATAAATACTTCACCTTGGAATGAATAGTTTTATAACTTCAAAATATTATACTCATTTTTATATGCACCTTTACTACCCCTTTATGGCTTAAAAATAGAATATTACGCTTGCTTTTTTTATGGCCCACTTTATTTAATATGAAACACCTCATAAGCATATATCATTACACACACAAATAAGGACTCTATGCTATAATCTAAAGATTGTTTACCATTCTATGATGAAATTTTGCACTCATATACATGTAATCGTACTCTAAAGAGAAAAATAATAAAGTAGTAGAAATTTAATGGTTCTAAACATATTCCTTTTCTCGCTTACTGGATAAAAGCTTGATTTTGTGGAATTTTCTCTTCCCACAATTGTGTAGGAATATTTCTCCACAATATGCTAACCAGACACTCTTTGGGTTCCCCAACTTTGCTTAAAAGAATCAATACCATGCTTAGCAGAGTTGAAGAAAAATGCCTCAATGCTTACAACAACTTCATAAATACAATTTTCCAACAACTTCCACACTTACTGATCTGTAACAATGGGTTGATCAATACTTCGATTAGTTCAATCTACCAAAATGCACAACTGCAATCAACACCTGTGTCTCCACAGGTCACAATGATCCTAGCTTCAATGCAATTTTATCCTGAGTAATGCAGATCTCTAAGGCAATGCAAGTCTCCAAGGCATCCACGTCTCATGTCTTCACAAAACTCCAATGTAGATCTCTAAAGTAGCTCATTACAAATAATGCATATAACAACAACGATTTGTCACCATATGCTTTATAAACATTTTGTAAATGCAGACGTTCATAGCCGTTTGAGATGCACTACAAGTTCACAAGGTCTTGTGCATGCACAATGATTTTCACAGGTCCAACGCTTCTACTCTTACAATTTTCAACGAAGCAATCACCCAAATCTTCTCTGATACCAAAATATGATGTAGATATGAGAGGAAAAAATTAACAAGCAAACAATTCATTGAATTATTTTCTCTGAAAATATGGTTTTACAAATGAATTACATGGCTATTTGTTCTAGAGGAAGAAAAATCTCGAATTCCTCATAGAGAGAACTCCTTCCTAGAGATTTGGAGAAAGTTGAGAGAAATCCTCTTAATTTTAGAAATATATCATAACTACTTAATCTCCAACAAATTCTAGCAGTCTCCATAAAATCTAGATTTTTCTAAGATTATCCAAATTAAATAAATAAATAAATACAAAATAGGAGGTGCTCTTTCATCATCCAGGAAACCTCGTGGTGTGCCTATGATAGTGGAGAGGAAAGTCATCAATCACGACATCTGGGATGTCTAGGGTCAACCCCTTGTTATATGGAATTTGCATGTACAGATAAACACATTTTCCCTAGGTGGGTGACTACACCTAGAACAACAGAAAGAAAGTAGTTTAACCTTTTCTTATAGAAGATAGATGAGATGGAGGAACTTACTTGTAGTCTTTCACTTGAACTATTTTGAATCACTCCCATGGTTCCCACTTGAACTAAATCCGCTCAAAAGGTACATGTATCAAGAGAAATAGAAACGAGAAATGATCAAAGCATACATGATCTATCTACTGTAAAACAATGGAATCGAAGATATTGAAACACATAATCATCATAGATATGAACAATCATATGAGAAAAGGAATAAGCTCTTTATTAGTGTAGAAGGAAGAGTATCACCCAGTACAGTTCAATCTTACGCCACTCCTCCAGCTTCAGTCCAACCTTTACCACATCAAAAGCATACCATCCCAGCAACATAACATTGCTTGACATGAACTCAATTCTCAAATCAATAGATTTTCCTTATAAACTTCATATTCTAGCCCCTTGGTCATTATGATGAGTGCTCAATTTATAGGAAATGGAGGTGATTTTGTCATAAATGAGGGTATTGAATGGCCTTCCAAACTTGGAGTTAGTTTCCATGGAGCAAGGGATGAGAGGATATGAGGTTAATGGATCCTTAGCCTATCTAATTTCGAGCTCATAAGAGGAGATAAGAGATGGAATCCTTCTAGAATCATTTAGAATGAAGGAATATTCCCAGAACCCTATGAAAATTTCACTCAATCTCACCCATCGCAGGTCAAAGAGGGCCTAACTGCAATGCAGTGCAGGCCATAGTGGGCCTGCCTACTCTGTAGCGCAGTTACCCCTGACCAAGGCTATGCTGGTGTCCCAAGGAGGCATTTCAGGAAGGCTTCAGGCCAGGAAAATTTCATAGAAGGAAGCATTCAATGAGTTGACTTGTCTAGGGCATGTAACAACTGAATTAGGGTTTGATGAGCCCTATTTGTACTGATCTGAATGTTGAGAGTGATGTGCCCAAATAGACCTATAACAGTTGCCCCCTAAAGCATGAAGTCGAAAATGATAATGTCGAGTGATATGCTTTACAATGTGACGGAGAGGATCTGAAGTGGAAGGTGACTTGCATCGATTACAATACATAACATCATGATATTTTGGATTTTTTTATGAATTGCTAAGGGAAGGCATACCCATACTCAGCATGTAAAATGTTCATTACATGTACATAGATAGTCATCTACAGATATAGACCCATGATAGGATGACCATCAGTGTAAAGCCATCATACAAATGATTTAGTACGCTCTTGAAATCGCAGCCTGGATGGATGAAACTAGATTCAGGGTCTTCTATCTCGTCCATCGTTCACTCAAGTACGAGTCTAACCATGTGAATATGTGATTTGAAGTCAAACATGGGAAGACATCTTCTGATTACCAACCAATGATGTAAGCCGTTAACAGATGCGAGAGAGATCACCGATAATGATAATGATTCTCAAGGTACTACAATACATTTTGCATGGTGTGAATAGATGTTTTGATGTCGAACACCATACAAAGTTTTTCGGTCGAAGGCCAATGATGTCAACCTGCCGCCGGAAGTGAGAAACTTGCCATTGATGCATGCAAGCTTCAATGTACTGGAAGGGTGTTTCTAAGTCAACTTCTTGGATAATGTGATGATGTCGACAAGAAGCGACTCATCACAAGAGGCCCTTAGGTGCATGCCCCCCAAGCTTCATTACATTCACCTAAGTAGACTACTCGTGGCTATTAGGTGGATGGAATGAAGGTTCATTTACAAGATCAAGTGAAAGACTCGACTGGGATTTTACGAGATCTAATCAAAGACTCGAATTGGAACTTTTCTCTAGGGGACCTTGTTTCATTTTTTAATGAGCTTGACACAAGACAAGGAATTCTGATCAAATTCCTTGTTTCATTTTTTAACGAGCTTGACACAAGACAAGGAACTATTCTCATATTCCTTGTTTCATTTTTTAATGAGCTTGACACTAGACAAGGAACTATGCTCATACCCTTTGCTTCATTTTTTAATGAGGTTGACACAAGACCAAGAACTATCCTCATATTCCTTGTTTCATTTTTTAACGAACTTGACACAAGACAAGGAACTATGCTCATACCTTTTGTTTCATTTTTTAACGAGGTTAACACAAGACCAGGAACTATCCTCATATTCCTTGTTTCATTTTTTAACAAGCTTGACACAAGACAAGGAACTATGTTCATACCTTTTGTTTCATGTTTTATTGAGGTTGAAACAAGACTAGGAACTATCCTCATGTTCCTTGATCACAACCCATAAGAGGTCATGACTTTGGAGAGGTTCTCATCAGATGGGAGAACAATGCTCTGGAAGGGATACGTAGCAAGGAATCCTTTAGAGAGATCTGGTTCCAATGCCCCCAATAGATAATGTAAAACATCACAAAATTGATCGTCAGTTGGTGTAGGCATGTAATGGTTTGCCACATAATTAACCCATGGCGGGGAAGATATCATTGGGACAAAAGGATAATTTAGGGAAGATGGTTGACTAGAAGCCATATTTGAACTGGGAAATGAAAGCTGGTCAATGGTTATAATTCTACCTTCATGCGAGAAACACATCACTCGAAAGAGTGATGAAACAATAGCTCCCATGTCATAAACATAGTCGCGCCCAAGAAGTATATTGTAATCTAAAGGGGCTGGGGCTACCATCACATTGAGATAAACAATTTTCCCTCCCAAAGTAATAGGCAACTGAGAAAGGATCCCTAATGGTTGACTAGTTCCTTTGTTAAAATCCAACAGATTCTGGGTAACAGGCACAAGTGGCGGCGAACCGAGTGCCTGCCAATAAGTGGAGGAAAGGATACTCACAAATGCACCTTCATCTTTAATAGTGCTAGATACAATCATATTATAAACCTGCACTATGATTTGGAAAGGCACATAAGAAGGAAGACGCCAGTCGATTCCAATGAAAGGAAGTGACCAAATTACTTGGAGGGGGTACCGTAAGAACGAGAGAATTACCCCCTTGAGTTACGAGAACAAGAGGATTTTCCTCCTGTCTTGATGGAACATGAGGGTTTCCTCCAAGCTCAATGGAATCTGAAGAAACAAAAAGAACCTGAGTGGTATCATACTCACTCTCTACGAGAAAGGTACGATTAACTATAGGTGAAATCGGGTCAACTGTTTCCTCAGCCCGTGATTCGTTAGGTATAGACTCATGGGATTCACATTCAGAGAGAGTGGGTTTGACCGAAGTCTGATTTGGGTCAGTAACTTCATCAACTATTGAATGATTAAGGGAGAGTCTCCTGTAAGCAAATGGAAGTCTCTGCGGAGAAGCAGGATGGTTATCCAACACTTTTTGAGCTTCATCCAGATAGGGACAAAGGTGAATGGGGTAATTCCCTTCGCAAAACCTATAGGGAAATTGAACTTTACCCTTCTTTACATGAACTTTACTACCACTACTTGATGGTGTGTCACCAGCAAAATCTCCAGAAGTTGATGACACAAGATGATGTGGATGAAAAAACCATTCTTCTAAGATCTGAGGAATACCAGAGCAATTTCGAAGAAGATGGTCTCCCGTACAAAGTTTGCAAGGATATCGAAGTTTGTGAGGCTTATCGAATGGTTTCTCATCAGAAGTTGCATTCGAAGCAATGGTTCCTTGGTTGCCCCCCTGTTGTATTTTCTTCTTCTTCTTCTTCTTTCCTTTCTTCTTCTTTTTATCCACTTGGTTACTAGTGTTAATACTTTCACCAGGCGAAGAGGAAGAAGGAGAGGAAGATACAACAAACGAAGAAGGTAAAGGGTCAACTTTAGGATCAATTGGAGGTTGATTTTTTCCAGGTGGAGAAGTACTCGATTGCGGAGAAATCACGAAATTTTGAACTGAGGAGGTTGAAAAAAACCATACTGGCAAGCCAATGGTAAATCCTGGAAGGGATAATGTAGGCATATATGGAGCACCAATATTTCCAAAAGGAGGAAAAGGACTAGGATTCCCATCAAAAGGAATTCCTTGATCGGTGGACTCTGGAGTTGTTGCCATATGTCTCAACCTAAGATCAACTAAGGAGTGATGTGGAGGATGTTATCCGCGGTCAATTAATTTTATTTTAATCAAAATAACATAACAAAACAAAAGAGGGACAATCTAGGAAAAATGATTACCAAGTAACTATGAACTGCAATATATTGCCTCAGTAAACCAAGGACTTAACATATGTGCAGGAAATCTCCCCGAATGTTGTTTTCTGTGTATCATAGTATACAAGGCGGCCGACTCGGTTACCTAAGGATGGATAGCAACCTAATGTAGTCCTCCCATATATACCTGAAAGTATGTGGAGGCCCAATCCGTGTTAGCGCTGTCTACTGCGAAACTGCACAGTGAGAGAATTCCTTTATACTTTTGTTACTATAACACTGCCCTATGTACTCGAAGGTACGTGGAAAAGCTACAATATAATTACGTATGTGGAATGAGGTATCTGACTCAGAATGTATCGTAGACAATTAACGACAGCTGCTATGTTTTACGAGGCTAGAACACATCTCTAGCCTAGAACCTCTAAATGTTATTCGTTAGGTGAAAATGCTCCATTAGTTTAATTGTGATAACTTTTAAGTTGATCTTGATTAAGAGTTTGTCTTTCAGGTTCACCGCATGATGTATTTGAAATTCGTAGAATGAAACTATGATGAGAAACATTCCTTTCATTTTATTTGAACAATGAAAACCTTAACTAGAAGGGATAGAGCAATCAGAATGTTTAATCAAAGAGCAAAGAGAACATGTAATACATTGTCCCTGTACTATTCATACAAGCACACACAAACCTCTAATTCCATAATGCAAGTTTTTCTTTTCAATTCCCTTAATGTTTAGATGCACAAAAGGAAACTAGATGCACATACAATCAATCAATCCTTTTCACAAGAAACGAATACTTTACGATAGTTCCTTTTTGAAAGAAATGAAGACTTTACGACACTTCCTTTTCAGAAAAGATTAATCGACTATAAGCTAACTTTGACCATGAATTTATAATGATAAAGAAATCATTTAGGAAACACTAAAAAATAAAGGCCAAAGTAGGGCTAGGAGGAGAAATACAACTTGATTTCAGAACCACAAGAATCATTGATCTTTCAGCAAACAAAAACAGAAGCAACTTTGGAAAAATCAAACCAAAGGTGGGTTTTTTAGCCTAAGAGGAATTAACACAGGCTAGAGTGGGAGACAATGTGATGCAATGCACAGTCTCTAAGGTAGGGGATGCTCTGTAGCTCACTGTGTCAAGACCAAAACTTTGTTGGTGCCAGAGAGTCAAATCAAGAGACATTCAAGCACAATTTTTGACCAAAAACACTTCAAAAAGAATGAAATAAGATCAATAAAGTCAAAAAAAGTCTACTAGGGTGTAATATGATGAGGGTAAGCCACCAAGAACAACATTTGTTCCCTAGAAAAGTTTCCAATTTGTTATATGGAATTTGCATCTATGGATAAACACATTTTCCCTAGGTGGGTGACTACACCTAGAACAACAGAAAGAAAGTAGTTTAACATTTTCATATAGAAGATATATGAGATGGAGGAACTTACTTGTAGTCTTTCACTTCCTTGACCTCTTTTGAATCAATCTCGTCACTCCTACTTGAACTAAATCCACTTAAAAGGTCCCTGTATCAAGAGAAATATAAATAAGAAACGATCAAAGAATACATGATCTATCTACTATAAAACAATGGAATCGAAGATATTGAAACACATAATCATCACAGATATGAAAAATCATAGGAGAAAAGGAATAAGCTCTTTTTTAATGTAGAAGGAAGAGTATCACCTCATCAAGTTCGATCATGTGCCACTCCTCCAGCTTCAGTCCAAACCTTGCCACATCAAAAACACACCATTCCAGCAGCATAACATTGCCTAACATGAATTCAATTCTCAAACCAACAGAATTTCCTTACAAAATTTAGATTCTAGCCCCTTGATCACTATGATGAGTGCTCAATTTATAGGAAATGGAGGTGGTTTTGTCATAAATTAGGGTATTTAATGGCCTTCCAAACTTGGAGATAGTTTCCATGGAGCAAGGGATGAGAGGATAGGAGGTTAATGGATCCTTAGCCCATCCAATTTCGAGCTCATAGGAAGCTATAAGAGATGGGATCCTTTTAGAATCATCTAGAATGAAGGAATATTCCCTGAACCCTATGCCAATTTCGCTCAATCTCACCCAGTGCAGGTCAAAGAGGGCCTAAGCGCATTGCAGTGCAGGCCACAGTGGGATTGCTTGCTCTGTAACGCAATTACCCTTGACCAACACTGCGCTGGTGTCCCAAGGAGGCATTTCAGGAAGGATTCAGGCCAAGAAAATTTCATAGAAGGAAGCATTCAATGAGTTGACTTGTCCAGGGAATGTAACAAATGAATTAGGGTTTGATGAGCCCTAATTGTACTGATTTGAATGTCGGGAGTGGTGTGCACAAATAGACCTGTAACACCCCTCAAGGTTGTTCTCAAGCTCAGTCAATGCCTCTACTGCATTCGGCTTCTACACTACAGAAGCTAATGGCCACTCACTATGCCTATCAATTCTGCGTAGACTTGCTAGTCTCATCGGACCCACATCTGCATGATCATTTCAAATAATTAGTTTTGGATGCAAAAAAATAAAAAAATTGAAAAATAGAAAACAACTAAGGTGTAAATTTTTTACCTAGGTCTCCCCACTACATCCTAACTATTAGTGGCATTTAGGGATATTATATAAAATATAACCCAATCTTAATATAATAGCATTTAGGGATATTATTATCGAAGTGAAGAGTAACATTACTTCACATCTAAATACTAATATTAAATGAAATTTTGTATACGTAAGCTAAAACTAATGATTTCACCAAAATATAAGTCAACATTTATGTCACCTCAAGATGAAACTAAATAAAATAATAAAATATGTGGTTTTTTATAATAAAACATTTTCCAAATAAAAATAATAAAATCCATATCATTATAAAAATAATAATTTATTATATTTGATTTCATTTCTCCAAACTTATATTAAAAAAAATAAACAAACAAAACAAATGTATTATCACAATTTCCACCTGAAAAATACTAAAATTAAAAATTTCACCAAATCAACATTTATGTCACTTCAATAAAATATTTGTATTATCATAATTCTACATGAAAAATAAATACTAAAATTAAAGATTTCACCAAGTCAACATTTATGTCACTTCATGAAACTAAATAAAATAATAAAATATTTGATTTTCTATAATAATTTTTTTTTTTTTTTTAAATAAAATAATAATTTAATATATTTAATTTCAATTTTCCAAATTAACAAACCTATTATCTCATAGATACTAAACTAAATAATATAGTCTTTGAAAATAAAATCTATAATATTGAATAAATAAAATAATTAATTTAATAATTTTGATTTAATATTTCCAAATCAATATTAAAAAAACTTACAACAAAACAGTGACTATAATTTTATTTCTACACGACAAATGCTACATTGAATAAGATTAATAGCTGCGATGTAGCATAGTCTATACCTCTATCGCTAATTAATTTATTCTGCTTGCATAAAGCTTTCCACACAAGCATTTGTTCTTCGCACACGCTCCCTCTGCACAACCACCTCCTCATGCTTTCTTCACACAACTACATCTGCATTCAGTACTGCTTTTTAGTTAGTCATTGACACTCAAAGCTATTATTAATTGGTGTGGGTCACAAACGTCATGGGGAAGAAGCATTGCTTGCGAAATACGTTCCTAAATAATAACTAAAAAATATTTGGATATTTATTAATTTAACATTGACGATGTTATATATGTCAGTCATTAGATTTAACATTATTAAATAATCATTGTTATAGTTGGGTCGGAGGTGGGTTGTTTTGTTTCAAAATGAAAACATAACGATTTCAAATGTGCAGAAGGGCGATGTGTGGAGCAAGGGACATAGACATTCGCACTCACACACCTCTACACTTTGACGAGGCACAATCTCTAGAAATACCATCCACACAAGCTGAATATAATCTGATTGCGCGGAGCTAAATTCATCCACACCATTACATTTCCCCACTAGAATGACTGAAGTCCTCACCTTGTTGTCAAATGTGTATTGGATGCTTGGCATTACTTGTTTGACATGTTCTATGTCTAAGTGGCCAATTCAAAGCCTTGCATTTTCTCTTTCTCATAACCCACATCAATGTATGCACCATATTTCACATTATTATTGGAGACAACCAATCCACATGTAAACCCGATCAGTGTATCTAACTTTTGGAAATACTTATTGGAGACATTGTGTCCACGTGGATGTGCTGATCTAGTACTGTCCCCATCGAAATTGGTTTAGAAGAGTGTGAAGAAAGCCCATTGTGCGAAGGAAGCTTTTAAGCTTTCATTGTGTGAATCTTCGCACTTCAAAGGTCGGTTGGAAATGGAAACATAATTTATAAGTTAAATTAACATATAAATAGAGCAAGGAACATATATCTGTGAATTGAAATACATCCACACTACATTCTCATATAAGTTTTTATACATGCCCGATCTACTTTTATACTAAAGTAATTATGATATGAGGGCATTGACTTCTCAATGGCATTTATATTAAATCGTGGATGATAGCAGTAGTGCAATGAATTCTTAATGACATTTCTGTTAGCTGATTATCATGATCACATCTAGTTTGATATTATTTTGTATGGTAAAATTTGTTTCTTATGACACGTATAACCATGTTATTAAATTAGTGGCAAAGTGTGGAGTAATTGCAGACCTATTAATAAATTCCATTGTGCGAAGGAAGGACCCATATGATATTATTGGTAATATTTTAATTGTAAATAATGCATATCTTTGTATTCTCGAATATCTCTTTGTTTAGGCACATGTGCGGAAGTGCAGAGGAAGCTTTCATTGTGCGGATCTTTGCACTTCACACTAAAGGATTTTATTGCTAACATTTTAGTATTAAATAGTGCATACTTGTTGTTCACAATAACGTCGAGGTAAGAGCTAGAACCATACGATATTATTGGTAATATTTTAGTTATAAATAATGCATATCTATGTATTCCGTTTTGCTATAACAATCCTCCAGACATCTCGGTATTTTATAGATATCATGTAGCATAGTTCCTACCTCAATTGCTAATTAACTCATTCTCCTCGCACAAATCCTTCCACATAGTGAAAGCTCTTCACACAATCATTTGTTAATTTCACATGCTCCCTCCACAAAGCGTCGTCCGGAAAACTTCCTCCACACACGCTTTCTCTGCAAAACTACATCCACATTCAATAATGCCTTTTGGTCGGTCATTGACATTCAAAGTTGTTATTAATTGATGTGGGTCCTAGATGTTGTGGGCATGAAGCGTTCCTTCCGAAATAGTTTCCTAAATAATAATTAAAAAAATATTTATATATTTATTATTTTAATAAAAGGCATGCTATATATCAGTCATTAGATTTAACATTATTAAATAATTGTTGTTACAATTGGGTTAGAGGTGGGTTGTCTTACATCAAAATGACAATATAACACTATCAAATATGTGAAGAATGATGGTGTACAAAAGGACGGTGTGTCGATCAAGGAACATAAACCTCCACACTCACACACCTTCACACTTCTACAAGGCACGATCACTAAAAATACCATCTGCACAAGATGAATATAAGTTCATTGAGCGGAGCTAAATTCATCCACACCATTTCATTTCCTCGCTAAAATGACCACAGTCCTCACCCCGTTAGCAAATTCATATTGGACACTAGCCATTACTTGTATGGCACGTACTCTGTCTAAGTGGCTAGTCCAAAGCCTTGCATTTTCTCTTTCTCGTAATCTGACTCGATGTTTGCACCAAATTTCGCATTATTATTAGATACATCCAATCCACGTGTAAATTGAACAACATATCAAAATTTTGGCATTACTTATTAGAGACATCGTGTCCATGTGGATGCGTTGATCTAGAACTGTTCCCATCGAAAAGAGTTCACAAGAGTGCGACACATGTGCAGAAGTGTAGAGAAAGTCCATTGTGTAGAGGAAGTTTTCCAACTTTCATTGTGCGATATCCGCACTCTAGAGGTTGGTTGGAAATGAAAACATAACAATTTCAAATATGTGCGGAAGGATGGCATGTGGAAAAAGGAACATAAACCTCTGCATTGACACACATCCACATTACATGCTCATAGAACTTTTGATACATGTATGATCCACTTTTATACTAAAGCAATTATAATACGAGGGTGTTGGCTTCTTAATGGCATTTCTGTTAAATTATGGATGATAACAGTAGTGCGTTAACTTCTCAATGTCATTTTTGTTAGCTAATTATCGTGATCACAACTAGTTTGAACTTATTTTGTATGGTAAATTTATGGTTCTTATGACACGTATAATCGTGATATTAAATCAGTGGCAAACTGCAGAGTAAATGTAGGCCTATTAATAAAGTCCATTATTCGGAGGAAGGACCCATACGATATTATTGGTAACATTTTAATTGTAAATAATGCATATTTATGTATTCTTTAATATCTCTTTGTTTAGGCACATATGTAGAAGTGCAGAGAAAGTCCATTGTGAGGCGAAAACTTTCATTATGCAGATCTTTGCACTTCAGACTAAAGGATTTTATTGCTAATATTTTAGTATTAATTAATGCATACTTGTTGTTCACAATATAGCGAGGTAACCGTTGGAGCCATATGATATTATTGGTAATATTTTAGTTATATGCATATCTTTGTATTCCCTTTTGCTGGAACAACCCTTTGGACATTTTGATCTTTTATAGATATCAATAGTCAATTATGTGAAATAGCATCAATTCTCATATCATTGAGTAGAAGCTTTGTTTATGGTTATCTTTTTGAAATTAAGCACATATGTAGAAGTGCGAAGAAAGTCCATTGCACGGAGGAAGCTTTCAAGCTTTCATTGTGTGGATCTCCACACTTAGCACTAAAGGATTTCATTGTTAATATTTTAGTATTAAATAATCAATATTCGCTATTTTCAATAACACCGAGGCAAGCGATGGACCCATAAAATATTATTGGTAATATTTTAATTATAAATAATTCTTTGATTGCTAATATTTTAATATTAAATAATCCATATTTTATGTTCACGATATTTTAATTATAAATAATGCATATCTATGTATTCCCGAATATCACTAGTCAATTGAGTAAAGGTTATGCAGAGTGCAGACAAAATTACGTTCAATGCAAATACAAAATTGTTCTGGAAGTCCTAGATCATTCTCTCGTACAAAGTTGTACAAGGAAACATAACAATATTAATTAGATATTTGTTTAGCCTCCTCGCCTAATGGGCACCCAAGCATATGAAAAGAACCTGCAACTGCATCAATTCTCAGATCATTGAACATAAGCTTTGTTTATGGTTATCCTTATGAAATTAGGCACATGTGCAGAAGTGCGGAGGAAATTCATTGTGCTGAAGAAGCTTTTGATCTTTGATTGTATGGATCTCTGCACTCTGAACTAAAGAATTTTGTAGTTTTTTTCTCAGAACATGTGCATGAGTGCATATATTTGTTTGATGCGACACAATCACTTCATAGCCAACATACAATATCAATTTTCATTTATCAAATTTAATGTCACATATTGTACTCGTTTTTTATGCAGTATAAAATTAGTGTTTATAACATATTTTATTACTTAGTTATTGTAATGATAACATTCAAATTGTTGGAATCATTTAGTACTATAGCATGTGAGAAAGGACAAGCGTATGATATCCAAAAACTATATAGAGATGGTAATGTTTACGAAGATGCGAAAACTTGGAAATCGCAGTTAGCATTGAATAATTAATTAATGCTTATCAATCATATTATTATCTATTAAGGAAATCGATACACACTTACGTTATCCATGAAATTCTTAATAACATCTACTCTTATGAATATGTAATGATTAATGGTTTCAAACATATCAATAAAATTGTATTTATCCATATTATAAAATACTTTCTTCGATTTATTCGGTGAATTGAAAAATACATAGTGCTTTTGATTGAGTTGATCCACTTAGTCAAAATGGTTAATCGTAAATGAAGAATTTGTGGAGGAAGTATAATTTACATATTAGACATTAGATTGGAGGCCAAGTAATAGTTATGAAATGGACCTGATTCCATTTCTTTGATGGCACGTTGAATTTATTTCGAAGGCTATTTCTTGACCAACTAGTTTGAGTCACATTTCTATTATGCTATGCCTATAAGAAATTGCAACATGGAAATGGATGGTGCTATTTAGTCATAAATTTCTAGTGATGCTTACAACATAATGTTTTTTGGCAATGTAACGGTCCTAAAATTTTTATTAGTCTGTTAAAGTTCAAAGTTTACAATGAAATATTTTATTTTGCATAAAAGCTTATAATAGCTTTGGAAGGCTAGGTTTTTAGCTTAAGGAAAAACAACAAAAACCATGCGAAGTTATAAACTGTTACCTAATCTACTTATTTCAGTGAACAAAGTTCATTTAATATTTGAATAATGCGACAAAGACAATAAGGAATCCAAGTCATGAATTAACATGTAAGATCTGAAATCAAGTCCTGACTCGCCATATGAAATCTAAAATCACTTCATCTTCTGCAAGGTAAAAGATGGCCAATATAAAGGCAAGTCTACATAGTAATTGTGATGAATACACATTGGTTCAGTGAATAAATACAATTTTATTTATTTATTTATTGGCAGGAGAACTTTAGTTAATCGAAATAGAATGTGGTTTACAATATTAATAAAATAGTATCTCGATGTCGAATTATAAAGCGTGTTAAAAAGATCAATAATGAAACGCAATCATATAAATTGCACTATGTCAAGTTGGAATTTAAGTAAAACATATGTAATTTTAAGTAACAAATTTCACAATAGTATATTCTGATTAAAGATAAGGCAAATAAGTACTATCCCTATTGATGACAATCACTGGTTAATGAATACCATTAAAATCAATAGTAGTTAAATGTTGTTTCAAAAATTAGATGTCAATTTGTGATTTAGATTAGTTATCACCTCTGATGCATTATATGTAGGCCTATTTCCTGTCAAAGTGATTTGTCAATGCACATGTTTTTTTAGAGACATTAGTAAGTTATAGGAAACCAACTTGTTTTTTTGTTCTGAAACTGTTAAATGTTTTAAGGTTTTTCTTTATAATTTTTCTGTTGTTTTTTGAATTTGTTACTAACAATGAACAAATGGCCCAAAAAAACAAAGGTAGAAGCATAGAGGAAGAGGTACATGCAAAGAGCCAAGATATTTTATGCTTAGTCAAGATATTTTAATGCTAGTGCAAAAAATACTAGAACTTTAACAAATTCTTAGGTGACTTGAAGATGTACTAGATGTCATAAGAACGTTGTCAGAAGAGCTCTTGTAAAAACTGAACAAAGCAATAAATTCCCCATTCTAGAAGCATAATCACTAAAAGCGTTAATGTACAGAAACAATGGTTAATTAGTAAAGAAATATTTATGAATTTTTGCTATTTTTTGTATCAATTTTGAAACTTATCACATGCTAAAGTCTATGTATTGTAAAATTCTTGACAGAGTTAAAGAACCAAAACATCTTGGGTTATTATGCATTACAGACATTTGTATAAATGCAATGTGTTTTTATAAGTTATATCATAATCTTTCTTATTTGATTTATAAATTCTTTTGATCTTTGTATGCCAATGATTTATGTAGATACTTGTTTAAATATTGCATGAAATATTTCTTTTTAATAGAAATACTACTAGATTGTTCGACAATGTAAATAAATAAAATTGTGATTGTAAAGTCCATTAATTAATAACAATGTCACCAAAAAATGATTAACCAAGTTACAAATTGCCGCTTAACTAATTTGTAATATTGCCTGATTAGTTATAGAACTTGCAAAGTTGATAAATCAATAAAACAATGTAGGAAACGAGAATGCAAGAAAGCAAACACGACATAGTTCATTACAACAAAATAGTTCATTGGAATATGTTGTTATACAATGTCATACTAGAATTTGAATTAGTAGAAGAAATGACCTTATTTGCTATAATGATTACATTTCTAATCTTTTTCTCATAAGTATAGTATTTTGATTGATAATGTGAAATAAGATCCCAATCATTGAGCAAAATGAAAGAGTTGTTCGACAAAAATGTAATTCTTGAACCACAATGAGAACTGTGTCGTTACACATATAACTATGTTTTGATGGTTTATTGTAAATGTGCCATGTGTCTCAAAATTGGAGAAGATTTCAATAACATATGTTTTGTCTGCACAATATTGCTCGTAGGATTTTTTTCATGGTGTAGGTAATACTCTTTCCAGTTCCAAACTCCTAAGAATACATTGCATTTTAGTCCTGTCATTTGCATGTATGAAACACTTTAACCTTTGGAAATAAAGGAAGCGAGAGTCTTGCTTGCAAGCGATGTAACAAAACATTGTTTTACTCATAGTTCTAGCACTTGTAATTGGATTACTACATTTCACACATACAATCTCGAATGGATTTGTATATGCACTAACCATTGTCAGGTGTCCTTGGAAATAATGTAAAATTGATATAGAAAACAAAGGCTAAGTAACATGAAGTCAAATGTATTTTTGTTATGCTCTTGACATGTGAGAAGATGCCAAAATACCAAATATACGAAAAAACACAACCTAGAACAAAAGACAAAATGAGAAATAACAGCATGTATTTTATTATTCAGAGATGAAAGCAATGTTCACTTGCCTCTTCGAGGGGGAAACCTCCAATAGAGCAGGGCTTGATTAAAAAATAAGACATGACGCACCTTAATGGGGAGTCTCTATTCTTTATATAGGATTCACACATGCAATACCATGGGTTAGTACCATTGTTCTCTTGATACCATCTATCTAATACCATGGCCCGTTTGCAACTAACTGTGGTCCCTTTCTTTAAATGCGGGTCAACCACTTACAATTATTAATATGGGCTTTATTGACTCTTTAACTAAATATAACTATGACTTGACCCTATTACATAAATAAGGGGGTTAGGGTTGGACCCTAACATGCCCTCCCCCATAAAAACAACCTTGTCCTCAAGGTTGAAGCTGCGAAAACTGCTGAAGAATAATGGTTGGTTCCCAGGTCGCATCTTCTGGAGAGGTGTCTTTCCACTTGACGAGGACTTCCTTGATCGTATGGCTGTGCAGATGTCGTTCTTGCGTGTCGAGGACCTGTTCAGGTTGGAGCCAGATTGAACCTTATTCACCCAATTCAAGTAGACTAGTTTGAATTCTACAATTGTTCCCCACCACTTTCTTGAGGCATGATACATGGAAGACGGGATGGATTTTTGTAGTGGGTGGCAAGGCTAGCTTGCAGGCTACTTCTCCAATGCACTGAAGCATCTGATAAGGTCTGTAGAATTTTGGAGACAATTTTTGATGGCCCTTGTCTTTGAGTGATTTTTTCTTGTATATATGGAATTTTCTTGGCCAATTTGTTATATGGAATTTTCATTTATGGATAAACACGTTTTCCCTAGGTGGGTGACTACACCTAGAACAATAGAAAGGAAGTAGTTTAACCTTTTCATATAGAAGATAGATGAGATGGAGGAACTTACTTGTAGTCTTTCACTTCCTTGATCTCTTTTTAATCGCTCTCGTCACTCCCACTTGAACTAAATCTGCTCAAAAGGTCCTTGTATCAAGAGAAATATAAATAAGAAACAATCAAATCATACATGATCTATCTACTATAAAACAATGGAATCGAAGATATTGAAACACATAATCATCACAGATATGAACAATCATATGAGAAAAGGAATAAGTTCTTTATTACTGTAGAAGGAAGAGTATCTCCCAATATAGTTCGATCCTGTGCCACTCCTCCAGCTTTAGTCCAACCCTCGCCACATCAAAGGCACACCATTCCAGCAGCATAAAATTGCTTGACATGAACTCAATTCTCAAACCAAAAGAATTTCATTACAAAATTTAGATTCTAGCCCCTTGATTATTATGATGAGTGCTCAATTTATGGGAAATGGAGGTGGTTTTGTCATAAATGAGGGTATTGAATGGCCTTCCAAACTTGGAGTTAGTTTCCATGGAGAAAAGGATGATAGGATAGGAGGTTAATGGATCCTTGGCCCATCCAATTTCGAGCTCATAGGAGGAGATAAGAGATGGGATCCTTTTAGAATAATCTAGAATGAAGGAATATTCCCAGAACCCTATGCAAATTTCGCTCAATCTTGCCCAGCGCAGGTCAAAGAGGGCCTAAATGCACTGCAGTGTAGGTCACAGTGGGCTTGCCTGCTCTGTAACGTAGTTACCCCTGACCAAGGTTGCGCTACTGTCCCAAGGAGGCATTTCAGGAAGGCTTCAGGCCAAGAAACTTTCATAGAAGGAAGCATTCAATGAGTTGACTTGTCTAGGGCATGTAACAACTGAATTAGGGTTTGATGAGCCCTAATTGTATTGATCTGAATGTCGGGAGTGGTTTGCCCAAATAGACCTATAACACCCCTCAAGGTTGTTCTCAAGCTCAGTCAATGCCTCTGCTGCATTCGGCCTCTGCATTACAGAAGCTAATGGCTACTCACCGTGCCTATAAAATCTGTGTAGACCTGCTAGTCTCATCGGACCCACATCTGCATGATCATTTCAAATAATTAGTTTTGGATGCAAAAAAAAAAAAAAATTGAAAAATAGAAAACAACCAAGGTGTAAAGTTTTTACCTAGGTCGCCCCACTACATCCCAACTGTCAGTGGCATTTAGGGATATTATATAAAATATAACCCAATCTTAATATAATAGCATTAAGGGATATTATTGTTGAAGTAAAGAGTAACATTACTTCACATCTAAATACTAATATTAAATGAAATTTTGTATACATAATCTAAAACTAATGATTTCATCAAAATATAAGTCAACATTTATGTCACTTCAAAACTAATAATTTCACCAAAATATAAGTCAACATTTATGTCACTTCAAGATGAACCTAAATAAAATAATAAAATATGTGATTTGTTATAATAAAACATTTTCCAAATAAAAATAATAAAATCCATAACATTAAAAAAATAATAATTTATTATATTTGATTTCATTTCTCCAAACATATATTTAAAAAAATAAACAAACAAAACAAATGTATTGTCATAATTTCCATGTGAAAAATACTAAAATTAAAATTTTTTATGTCACTTAAATAAAATATTTCTATTATCATAATTCTACATGAAAAATAAATACTAAAAATAAAGATTTCACCAAGTCAACATTTATGTCCCTTCAAGAAACTAAATAAAATAATAAAATATATGATTTTTTATAATAATTTTTTTTTTCAAATAAAAAAAATAAAATCACTAACATTAAAAAAAAATAAATAATAATTTAATATATTTAATTTCAATTTTCCAAATTAACAAACCTATTATCTATTATCATAATTTCTACATGATAGATACTAAACTAAATAATATAGTCTTTGAAAATAAAATCTATAATATTGAATAAATAAAATAATTAATTTAATAATTTTGATTTAATATTTCCAAATTAATATTAAAAAAACTTACAACAAATCAGTTACTATAATTTTATTTCTACATGACAAATGCTACATTGAATAAGATTAATATCTGCGATGTAGCATAGTCCCTACCTCTATCGCTAATTAATTGATTCTGCTCGCATAAAGCTTTCCACACAAGCATTTGTTCTTCGCACATGGTCCCTCTGCACAACCACCTCCACATGCTTTCTTCACACAACTACATCTGCATTTAGTATGATTTTCAGTTAGTCATTGACACTCAAAGCTATTATTAATTGGTGTGGGTCATAGATGTCATGGGGAAGAAGCATTCCTTGCGAAATACATTCCTAAATAATAATTAAAAAATATTTTCATATTTATTAATTTAACAAAAACAATGTTATATATGTCAGTCATTAGATTTAACATTATTAAATGATCAATGTTACAGTTGGGTCAGAGGTGGGTTGTTTTGTTTCAAAATGAAAACACAGCGATTTCAAATGTGCAGAAGGGCGATGTGTGGAGCAAGGGACATAGACCTTCGCACTCACACACCTCCGCACTTTGACGAGGCACAATCTCTAGAAATACCATCCACACAAGCTGAATATAATCTCATTGCGCGGAGCTAAATTCATCTGCACCATTACATTTCCCCACTAGAATGACTACAGTCCTCACCTTGTTGTCAAATGTGTATTGGATGCATGGCATTACTTGTTTGACATGTTCTATGTCTAAGCGGCCAATTCAAAGCCTTGCATTTTCTCTTTCTCGTAACCCATCTCAATGTATGCACAATATTTCACATTATTATTAGAGACAAGCAATCCACATGTAAACCTGATCAGTGTATCTAACTTTTGGCATTACTTATTGGAGACATTGTGTCCATGTGGATGTGTTAATCTGGTACTGTCCCCATCTAAATTGGTTCAGAAGAGTGTGAAGAAAGTCCATTGTGCAAAGGAAGCTTTTAAGCTTTCATTGTGTGGATCTTCGTAGTTCGAAGGCCAGTTGGAAATAACAAGATAATTTATAAATTGAATTAACATATAAATAGAGTAAGGAACATATACCTTCGCATTGACATACGTCCACACTACATTCTCATATAAGTTTTTGTACATGCCTGATCTACTTTTATTCTAAAGTAATTATAATATGAGAGCATTGACTTCTCAATGGCATTTATATTAAATCGTGGATGATAGTAGTAGTGCAATGAATTCTCAATGACATTTCTGTTAGCTGATTATCATGATCACATCTAGTTTGATATTATTTTGTATGGTAATTTTTTTTTCTTATGACACGTATAACCATGTTATTAAATTAGTGGCAAAGTGTGGAGTAATTGCAGACCTATTAATAAATTCCATTGTGTGAAGGAAGGACCCATATGATATTATTGGAAATATTTTAATTGTAAATAATGCATATATTTGTATTCTCGAATATCTCTTTGTTTAGGCACATGTGCGGAAGTGCAGAGGAAGCTTTCATTGTGCGGATCTTCGCACTTCACACTAAAAGATTTTATTGCTAACATTTTAGTATTAAATAGTGCATACTTGTTGTTCACAATAACATCGATGTAAGAGTTGGAACCTTACAATATTATTGGTAATATTTTAGTTATAAATAATGCATATCTATGTATTCCCTTTTGCTAGAACAATCCTCCAGACATCTCGGTATTTTATAGATATCATGTAGCATAGTTCCTACCTCAATTGCTAATTAACTAATTCTCCTCACACAAAGATTTCCACATACTGAAAGCTCTTCGCAGAAGAATTTGTTATCTACACACGCTCCCTCCACAAAGTGTCTCCCGGACAACTTCCTCCACACACGCTATCTCTGCACAACTACATCCACATTCAATAATGCCTTTTGGTTAGTCATTGATATTCAAAGTTGTTATTAATCGGTGTGGGCCCTAGATGTTGTGGGCATGAAGCATTCCTTCCGAAATAGTTTCCTAAATAATAATTTAAAAAAATATTTATATATTTATTATTTTAATAAAAAGCATGCTATATATCAGTCATTAGATTTAACATTATTAAATGATTGTTGTTACAATTGGGTTAGAGGTGGGTTGTCGTACTTAAAAATGACAATCTAACAATATCAAATATGTGAAGAATGATGGTGTAAAAAAGGATGGTGTGTCAAGAAAGGAACATAAACCTCCACACTCACACACCTCTGCAGTTCGACGAGGCATGATCACTAAAAATACCATCTACATAAGATGAATATAAGTTCATTGAGCGGAGCTAAATTCATCCACACCATTTTATTTCCCCGCTAAAATGACCACGGTCCTCACCCCATTAGCAAATTCATATTGGACACTTGCCATTACTTGTATGGCACATACTCTGTCTAAGTGGCCAGTCCAAAGCCTTGCATTTTCTCTTTCTCGTAATCTTTCTTGATGTTTGCAACAAATTTCTCATTATTATTAGATACATCCAATCCACGTGTAAATTGAAAAACATATCAAAATTTTTGCATACTTATTAGAGACATTGTGTCCATGTGTATGCGTTGATCTAGAATTGTTCCCATCGAAAACAATTCAGAGGAGTGCGACACATGTGCAGAAGTGTAGAGAAAGTCCATTGTGCAGAGGAAGTTTTCCAACTTTCATTGTGCGATATCCGCACTCTAGAGGTTGGTTGGAAATGAAAACATAACAATTTCAAATATGTGTGGAAGGATGGCGTGTGGAAAAAGTAACATAAACCTATGCATTGACATACATCCACATTACATGCTCATAGAAGTTTTGATACATGTATTATCCACTTTTATACTAAAGTAATTATAATACGAGAGTGTTGGCTTCTTAATGGCATTTCTGTTGAATCATGGATGATAACAGTAGTCCGCTAACTTCTCAATGTCATTTTTCTTAGCTAATTATCATGATCACAACTAGTTTGAACTTATTTTGTATGGTAAATTTATGGTTCTTATGACACGTATAACTGTGATATTAAATCAGTGGCAAAGTGCAGAGTAAATGCAGGACTATTAATAAAGTCCATTATGTGGAGGAAGGACCCATATGATATTATTGGTAACATAATTGCAAATAATGCATATCTCTGCATTCCTGAATATCTCTTTGTTTAGGCACATATGTAGAAGTGCAGAGGAAGTCCATTGTGAGGCGAAAACTTTCGTTATGCGGATCTCTGCACTTCACACTAAAGGATTTTATTGCTAATATTTTAGTATTAAATAATGCATACTTGTTGTTCGCAATATAAACAAGGTAACCACTGGAGCCATACGATATTATTGGTAATATTTTAGTTATAAATAATGCATATCTCTGTATTCCATTTTGTTGGAACAACACTTTGGACATTTCAGTCTTTTATAGATATCAATAGTCAGTTATATGCAATAGCATCAATTCTCATATCATTGAGCAAAAGCTTTGTTTCTGGTTATCTTTTTGAAATTAGGCACATATGTAGAAGTGCGAAGAAAGTCCATTGCACGGAGGAAGCTTTCAAGCTTTCATTGTGTGGATCTCCACACTTAGCACTAAAGGGTTTCGTTGTTAATATTTTAGTATTAAATAATCAATATTCGCTATTTTAAATAACATTGAGGCAAGCGATGGACCTGTTAGCGCTTGAAATTTCACCTCAGGCTGAGAAAGGTAAACCTCAAGGCAACATCAAACCACTTAGCCTCGTAGCTAGCCCTATGGGGCAGGAGAGGGCTCTCTCCGGTCTATCTCGATAAAGATCTTCAATGGGCGAGATAACCAATAGGGTAACACTGATTTTAGGCTAGTAAACTGATCAAAAGGGTTGATTTGGGATTTTTAGGGATTTTGGTGGAAAATTGGGGAAATGGCAATTTTAGGTGTGGGGATTGGACACAGTTTTCGCAGGGGGTTCTTTGGGGTGAGGTAGGAAACAATATTGATGCCTTTAATAGAGATGGATGGATGAGAATGACCAGTGAGGAGTTAAAGAGAGCAAGAAATAACCTTTAATTCCCTTTAAACAGTCGAAAACATTGATATTAAGCAAACTTAAAAGCAGAGCATGACAGTCATGAGTTCTACTTTAACACTTCATTTGCCTAATGTGCAGAAGGAAAAGTAAGGAAATGATTCACATAACACACTTACAAGTACAAAGAGAAACACACCATCAATACATGTGACCATAAGAATCCCAAAAAGGACTGCAAAACCCTGGTCTTCCTTTGCCAAAAATTGTAGAGATACAGTGAGTAATACAATAAGAACTTCTCCCTCAAGAGTCCAACCTTCCAACCTCTGAAAATGATTAAGAAAATACATAATATAGGCAAGCCAACCTCTTCCCTTGCCTCTAGGGGTCGAGCTCATCCTTCTAGAAGTTGTTTCAACTAATTCTAAACTGAGCACTAAAACCTAGGCAGTCAAAACAACTTGCCTCTATAAGCTAGGAAAGCAATTCATTCATTTAATTTTCACCTATTTCATGAATGAATCTTCTAGAAGAGATACATAAGTGTAAAAGTATCAAAAAATTACATTATTTACATCAAGGAGGATAACAATCCACTCCAAAAGGTCAAACATGGTCAAATCTGCGTTTTTCTGAGCTGTACAGTAAAATTTTGAGAAAATTGCCTGATAGGTCGCGCGCCTCTGCCTGACGGGTCACGCGCCTTTGAGGGCACTTTTGGGGCACTTCCAGGTGTCCAAATTGAGCAAGAGTAGGCTTGTTGGAAAGGTCTGTGAGTCTACTTTCCAACCCAACTGGAATTTCTGAATTTGGTGGTCATTTGCCCCTCCAAAATTGAAATCTCCCAAGACTACTTTCTGTGTCTCAAAAATGTGGCAGAAAGTCATTTTTTGCTTGTTTTTTGACTTTCTGGAGGCCCAAAACTTCATAAAATCTCTTGGCAATGGATGAGCATATGTAACTTTTCATGAAAAATCTGGAAATGCTGAGTTTTTGCAAAATGGAGTTGCCAAGAGAAAGGGTCGCGCGGCGGGTGAGACCCATTAATGGACAAAACCTGTAAATTGCCTGAAAAAACCAAAATTGACCCAAAATGTTCAAAATTTCTTGGGATTTGTGCTGTGGCTGAGCTATTTAGTGCCTTGCTCCTTCAAGGAAGCCTCGGCCAAAATGTGGAGGGGATCGGGCCTCTTTCTCCATTTTTGTGCCTTGGCCAACCACCTTTGGAACATCTTCATCTTCGCCTTGCACACGTGCATTCTCGCCCAATAATGGTTCTTCATGTTTCTCAACAATTTTTTATCTTGGTTGGCCTTAGCCAACAGCCTCTCCAAGTGAGCATTGAGCTGGATAAGCATGGACTCTCGCTCCGCGGGCAATAGATCACCGGGTCTTCTTCGATTCAAGTTGCGGTCACTACGAATCCTCCACAACTCATCAAGAGCTTGCTCATCCTCCAACTGTTTGTTGCGCTGCTCTAGATATGAGATTGTCCATTGTGACCCCTCTAATCTCCTCTACAATGCATCATTTTCAGCTCTAAGGTGCTGAATGATCTCCTTCGAATCTAGGCTAGGAGAACTGACATCAAGATCAATAAGCTCTATATCTGGAACACCTGATGGTCCCTAATCAATCCTGGGCTGTTTGCCCCTCCTTGATACCTGTGCTACTGAAGAAAGCGAGGCCCCTTCCACCTGCTGTGGAGATAACACTCGCTGAGCCAATGAAGAAGGCGAGACCCCTTCCACCTGCTGTGGAGAAAATACTCGCTGAGCTACTGCAAATAAGGCCCTTTGGCCTCTCTGATAAGTGACCAATGGTGAGGAGCTGAAATGTCTAGTCACGGGGATGTCATGCTGCTGTGATGGTCCTCCCTCCTCGCGAATAACCTCAGGATGTGGCGGTGGTGGTGCTGTGAAAAGCTCACGAGAGATAAACTCCTCCCATGAGATGCCCTACTGAGCCAACTGATGTAAGACCACAAGCTGAATCAAACCATAATGGTAAAGGCTCCTATACTGCTGTGCCGGGCTCTTCCGCTGCATCACAGACACCATCCTCTCAGTGTTCTAGCAGAAGAAAACAGGGATGTTCATCATCTGTACCCGTGTGAAATGCATCAATAGGCGAATATGGTACGAATATACCTGTGAAAATCTGCCCTCACAGGTAAAATAGAGCATGATGAGCCTCATCATGGGAGCATACTCACTCCTGAGAAATCTGAAGGGGAACACACCTGTCAAGTGTCTCATGAGTGCGGGTCTAACGAAAGGCTCAAAATGAACACTGTCCAACACCTTGCGCTTATTCCATACCTCTCCGACATTAGGTATCCCTGTGGCCTGTGCAATCATCTCAGGTGTCAATGTAAAGTCCACCCCGGAAAGGTTGACATGTCCATCATGCAAATGTAAAACAAATAGGCGAGCCAACTCTCTGTGATGCTGAATCTGAGAGATCCTCTCGCAAAACTCATAACAAGACATATACTGGAAACATGATACTGCCATAGGACAAGCCTGTAAATCTGCCAAAAAAGTGGGCTCCTCTCTCTTATGATGACCACCCTTTCCACCCTTATGAGGCCTCCTCTATACCTCAATCTCTGAAGCTGATGCCTGGTCATCACTCTGCTCATAGGTTTCGGTTTCTGACATTGTTTAAGGAGCAAAGTGGCCAAAATGTACTGCTGTTTCTGCTTGATAAAATGCTGATTAAAATGCTGTTTCAAGGGGACAAGGAGCACGAGGGGAATGTTAGGGGAGGGACATTTTAAAGGGAAAATGGGAATAAATATATAAAACAGTGATTTTTGGGAAAAATCATTGCAAAATCATTGCATATGCATCATTATATAAATTTGTTTACATGGGTATTATGAGAGGTAGGATTAGGGCATGATTTTTTTTTATTTTTTAGGGAAGAGGGGTAGGGTTTAGTTTTTCTTTACAAATTTAAAAGGGAAATTTACATAGGAAGACAAGGAAAATGAAATGGGAAATGGGAAAAATGATTATAAGGGAATACCTTAAAACAACATAAAACCCTAGCCATTTTTTTACAATATTAAACCACAGCCACATGGAGCTTTTCTCTTGCAAATATAGATCTTTAAAAATGCAATCACGATTTCCTTTGACCATAACAAGCAACAATTTTTAAGTTGGAGGGCCTACCTTAGGCAATTCGGCGATTTTGTTGGCTCCTTGGATGAATTTGCAAGCGATTTTATAAGGAGGGCGCTGACCGGTCGCGCGTCTCACCCAACGGGTCGCGCGCCACTGGCGGGTCGCGCCCGTTAAAAAATTGCACTGTCGGAGGGCGCCTGACGGGTCGCGCGCCTGGTCTGACGGTTCGCGCGCCTCTGCAACTCACAAATTCGCCTCGAACTCACTTGCAATCACTTGCTCTATCACTTGGATGCATAATGAGGCTTGATAGAGGGAGATTAGGGCTTTTATAGCCTTTTTTGAATTAATTTCATATCATAACCCACTTTATAATGTTTTTTCCATGACACTTTATAAACTTGACTTTTTGGTTTCCTTTTGTCCTGAAACTGATTGATTTGATGCTTTTCTTTGATAATTTTTGCAGGGATAGAATCTGAGGGATCTTGACAAGGGAGCCAGGGTTACATGCTGTCCTTTGAATCATTTTGAATTTTTACAATTTTTACAAAATTTTGAGAAATGACCTTGGCTTTAAAAACAAGGTTTTTAAATCCAAGGTGAAAATTAACTGTACAAGATGAATTTTTTTCGAAGAAACACTTTAAAAATCATCCCTCTGGCTTGCTGGGTACTTATTGACCTTCAGAGACATGAGCTTGAAGACAAATTTGACCTAAACCCTAGACCTAGAAATTTTGACCTCAAGACAAGACAAGTAACCTTGAAAAAGTTTAATGACTAAAACAACTTGATCCAGCAGTGCCAAGAGGGGAATAAAGACACCAGCTCCTCCATCAGGGTTATGGCATGCCTAATGGAATGCAAGACACTGATGAGACACCTATTTATGCAGATGCAAAGAGCTTTGGTCGTTGATGGAGGGCTACTAGACCGACTCTAACAGGACCCATAAAATATTATTGGTAATATGTTAATTATAAATAATTCTTTTATTGCTAATATTTTAATATTAAATAATCCATATTTTATGTTCAAGATATTTTAATTATAAATAATGCATATCTATGTATTCCTGAATATCACTATTCAATTGAGTAAAGGTTATGTAGAGTGGAGACAAAATTATATTCAATGAAAATACAAAATTGTTTTGGAAGTCCTAGATTGTTCTCCCGTACAAAGTTGTACAAGGAAACATAACAATATTAATTAGATATTTGTTTAGCCTCCTCGCCCCATGGGCACCCAAGCCTATGAAAAGAACCTACAACTGTATCAATTCTCAGTCATTGAGCATAAGATTTGTTTATGGTTATCTTTCTGAAATTAGGCACATGTGCGGAAGTGCGGAGGAAATTCATTGTGCCGAAGAAGATTTCGATTATTGATTGTACGGATTTCAACACTCTGAACTAAAGACTTTTGTAGTTTTTTTCTAATAACATGTGCATGAGTGCATAAGTTTGTTTAATGCCACACAATCACTTCATAGCCAACATACAATATTAATTTCATTTATCAAATTTAATGTCTCATATTGTACTCATTATTTATGCAGTATAACATTAGTGTTTATAACATATTTTATTACGTAATTATTGTAATGATAACATTCAAATTGTTGGAAGCATTTAGTACTATAGCATGTGAGAAAGGACAAGTGTATGATATCCAAAAACTCTATAGAGATGGTAACATTTACGAAGATGCGAAAACTTGGAAATCACAGTTAGCATTGAATAATTAATTAACGCTTATCAATCATATTAATATCTATTAAGGAAATCGATACACACTTACGTTATCCCTGAAATTCTTAATAACATCTACTCTTATGAATTATGTAATGATTAATGGTTTCAAACATATCAATAAAATTGTATTTATCAATATTATAAAATAATTTCTTCAATTTATTCGGTGAATTGAAAAATGCATAGTGCTTTTGAAAGAGTTGATGCACTTAGTCAAAATGGTTAATTGTAAATGGAGAATTTGTGGAGGAAGTATAATTTACATATTAGACATTAGGTTGGAGGCCAAGTAATAGTTATGAAAATGGACCTGATTCCATTTCTTTGATGGCACATTGAATCTATTGCAAAGGCTATTTCTTGACCAACTAGTTTGAGCCACATTTCTATTATGCTATGCCTATAAGAAAGTGCAACATGGAAATGGTTGGTGCTATTTAGTCATAAATGTCTGGTGATTCTTACAACATAATGTTTTTTGGCAATGTAATGATCCTAAAATTTTTATTAGTCTGTTAAATTGAAAAGTTTACAATGAAAGCTTTTATTATGCATAAAAGCTTATAATAACTTTGGAAGGCTAGTTTTTTAGCTTAAGGAAAAACAACAAAAACCATGCGAAGTTATAAACCGTTACCTAATCTACTTATTTCAGTGAACAAAGTTCATTTAATATTTAGATAATGTGACAAAGACAATAAGGAATCCAAGTCATGAATTGACATTTAAGATCTGAAATCTGAAATCACGGCATCTTCTGCATGGTAAAAGATGGCCAATATAAAGGCAAGTCTACATAGTAATTGTGATGAATACACATTGGTTCAGTGAATAAATACAATTTTATTCATTTATTTATTGGCAAGAGAACTTTATTTAATCAAAATAGAATGTGGTTTACGATATTAATAAAGTAGCATCTCGGTATCGATTTATAAAGCGTGTAAAAAAGATCAATCATGAAACGTAATCATATAAATTGCACTATGTCAAGTTCGAATTTAAGTAAAACATATGTAATTTTAAGTAAAACATATGTAATTTTAAGTAACAAATTTCACAATAGTATATTTTGATTAAAGATAAGGCAAATAAGTACTAGCCCTATTGATGACAATCACTGGTTAATGAATACCATTAAAATCAATAGTAGTTAAATGTTGTTTCAAAAGTTAGATGTCAATTTGTGATTTAGATTAGTTATCACCTCTGATGCATTATATGTAGGCCTATTTTCTGTCAAAGCGATTTGTCAATGCACAGTTTTTCGTAGAGACGTTAGTAAGTTATAGGAAACCAACTTGTTTTTTTTTGTTCTGAAACTGTTAAATGTTTTAAGGTTTTTCTTTATACTTTGTATGTTGTTTTTTGAATTTGTTACTAACAATGAACAAATGGCCCAAAAAAACAAAGGTAGAAGCATAGAGGAAGAGGTACATGCAAAGAGCCAAGATATTTTATGCTTAGTCAAGATATTTTAATGCTAGTGGATAAAATACTAGAAATTCAACAAATTCTTAGGTGACTTGAAGATGTACTAGATGTCATAAGAACGTTGTCAGAAGAGCTCTTGTAAAAACTAAACAAAGCAATAAATTCCCCATTTTAGAAGCATAATCACTAAAAGCGTTAATGTCCAGAGACAATGGTTAATTAGTAAAGAAATCGTTATGAATTTTTGCTATTTTTTGTATCAATTTTGGAATTTATCACATGCTAAGGGCTATGTATTGTAAAAATCTTGAGAGAGTTAAAGAAACAAAACATATCGGGCTATTATGCATTACATACATTTGTATAAATGCAATGTGTTTTTATAAGTTATATCATAATCTTGCTTATTTGATTTATAAATTCTTTTGATCTTTGTATGACAATGATTTATGTAGATACTTGTTTAAATATTGCATGAAATATTTCTTTTTAATAGAAATAATACTAGATTGTTCAACAATGTAAATAAATAAAATTGTGATTGTAAAGTCCATTAATTAATAACAATGTCACCGAAAAATGATTAACCAAGTTACAAATTGCCGCTTAACTAATTTGTAATATTGTCTGATTAGTTATAGAACTTGCAAATTTGACAAATCAATAAAACAATGTAAGAAACGAGACTGCAAGAAAGCAAACACGACATAGTTCATTACAACAAAATAGTTCATTGGAATATGTTGTTATACAACGTCATACTAGCATCTGCATTAGTAGAAGAAATCACCTTGTTTGGTATACTGATTACATTTCTAATATTTTTCACATAAGTATAGTATTTTGATTGACAATGTGAAACAAGATCCCAATCATTGAGAAAAATGAAAGAGTTGTTTGACAAAAATGCAATTCCTGAACCACAAACTTTAACTCAATGTTAGGATGCTTGGCAATGCACACAATGAGAATTGTGTTGTTACACATATGACTATGTTTTGATGGTTTATTGTAAATGTGCCATGTGTCTCGAAATTGGAGAAGATTTCAGTAACATATGTTTTGTTTGCACAATATTGCTCGTAGGATTTTTTTCATAGTGCAGGTAATACTCTTTCCAGTTCCAAACTCCTAAGAATACATTGTATTTTAGTCCTTTCATTTGCATGTATGAAACACTTTAACCTTTGGAAATAAAGGAAGCGAGAGTCCTGCTTGCAAGCGATGTAATAAAACATTGTTTTATTCATAGTTCTAGCACTTGTAATTGGAGTACTACATTTCACACATATAATCTCGAATGGATTTGTATATGCACTAATCATTGTCAGGTATCCTTGGAAATAATGTAAAATTGATATAGAAAACTAAGGCTTAGTAACATGAAATCAAATGTATTTTTGTTATGCCCTTGACCTGCGAGAAGATGCCAGAATACCAAATATACAAAGAAACACAACCCAGAACACAAAACAAAAATGAGAAATAATAGCATGTATTTTATTATTCAGAGATGAAAGCAATGTTCACTTGCCTCTTCGAGGGGGAAATGTCCAATAGAGTAGGGCTCGATTAAAAAATAGGACACGATGCTCCTCAATGGGGAGTCTCTATTCTTTATATAGGATTCACACATGCAATACCATGGGTTAGTACCATTGTTCTCTTAATACTATCTATCTAATACCATGGCCCATTTGCAACTAACTGTGGTCCCTTTCATTAAATGCGGGTCAACCACTTAGAATTATTAATATGGTCTTTATTGACTCTTTAACTAAGTATAACTATGACTCGACCCTATTACATAAATAAGGGGGTTAGGGTTGGACCCTAACATGCCCTCCCCCATAAAAACAACCTTGTCCTCAAGGTTGAAGCTGCAAAAACTACTGAAGAATAGTGGTTGGTTCCCAGGTCACATCTTCTGGAGAGGTGTCTTTCCACTTGAAGAGGACTTCCTTGATCATGTGGCCACACCGATGCCGTTCTCGCGTGTCAAGGACCTATTCAGGTTGGAGCCATATTGAATCTTCTTCACCCAATTCAGGTAGAGTGGTTTGAATTCTGCAATTGTTCCCCACCACTTTCTTGAGGCATGATACATGAAAGACGGGATGGATTTTTGCAGTGGGTGACAAGGCTAGCTTGTAGGCTACTTCTCCAATGCACTGAAGTATCTGATAAGGTCCGTAGAAGTTTGGAGATAATTTATGATGGCCCTTGTCTTTGAGTGATGTTTGCTTGTATGGTTGCAGCCTCAAGAATACCTGATCCCCTTCTTGAAATGTGCGCTATGAATGATGTTGGTCTGCCTGTTGCTTCATGCGATTTTGAGCTTGATGGAGATTATCTTTGAGACGAGCTAGCATGGTTGCATGGTTCTGTAGGAATTGATCCACTGCTTGCACCTTAGAGCATCCAGGGATATAAGAAGTAGGTGAAGGGGGGAGTTGAGCATAAACTGCTTCATATGGAGACATCTTGGTGGCGGAATGATAGTTAGCATTATACCACCATTTAGCTAGAGGTAACCACTGTATTCATTGATGTTGCTTTTCTGAAGTGAAGCACCTCAGGTAGGTCTCTAGACATTTGTTGACTACTTCAGTTTGACCATTAGTTTGGGGATGATAGGAAGTACTTAGCTGGAGTTGGGTGCCTTGTATCTTGAAAAGTTCCTACCAAAAGTTATTGGTGAAGATCGGGTGACGATCAGACAAATTGTTTTTTCACAATCACCACTGTCATATTTATGCTTTGGAATTCTTTCAAAATATCTAATAGAAACACCAACATTTTCAGTAAGTTTTGAGTCATGTTGTTTGATTAACTATGTTGGCACAAGAAACGTTATTGTCATTTCTGCTTTCTTATATGTTAAGTTTGCATGGAGTATTGCTTTTGTCTTGTTTGCTTTGTCCAAAAATGTTCGATATGAAACCGAGACAATGCCATGAAAAATATTCCCAATTATATTGTTATTGATATCTTCGATCAACAATGAAATAAACTCGATTTATTTTTTCCTAGTCATGAGCATTGAATTGAACTCAATTAAAAAAAAGAACAAAAATATAAAATAGAAAAAAGAAAAAAGAAAATATAAATCTAATACATAGTTAATTAAATGTTACCACAAGTACCCATTTTCCTTCATTTCCTCACTGCATTATGTTTCTCTTATTTTGTATATTGCGATATCTATTTCAATAGTATTGTTCATTGCTATCTCTACACTCTCGTCTATCTCTACTATGACATAATTAAAATTCAATATCTTTTTCCTATTCACAAATAATACACTGAAATCACTACTTAAAAGAACATTATAATTGAAACTAAGTAAGAAATGTCTAATTAAAACAAAATAATATATCACAAAGTCATTACTAGTGTACATAAATTTTAAATAGATTTTAAATTCAACAAATATAAATGTTTTATAGAAATGTTCAAAATACTTTTTTCCTTGTAATTGTTTTATAAATTTGATAGAAATTGCAATTGCTCAATATTCCAAACTGAAAAACAAAATACACAATTCTACTCTACTGATACGTTGAACGAAAATCACAATTTAGAACAACATGCATATGTTGAAATATGGCAACAAGCATATTCCAATTTAATTTGTTCTTGAATTAAATTGTGATTTAAAATCAAATTTAGTCTTAACAACTACTTGGAAATAATTAGTTAATTTATTTTAAATTAATTAGTTGGAGAAATTCAAGTTAGAAGTTTTTCTGAAGTCATGCAAGAGTTATCCCTTAAATTAAGGAGATAATATTGAGTTATATTTGAGTTGTAATTAGTTAACTCAGTTTACTAAGTTAAGTCTAGTTAAATTGGTTCCTAACTTTTTGAGGAACTAATAGTGAGTTAACATTCAGTTGATGCATTAATGCACTCAACTAGTGCTACTCTAGTTAACTGAAGATTCCCTCATTAGAAACTCATGCATGTCTATTCTGAGGATCCAGTTGAGATAAATCTTCAAGGACAGTGTACTATCAGTTGCATGTGTTTTCTCATGGAGAAAACTCATGCATGCAGTCAAGGACTCCTATGCTTAATTGTCCACGTTATTAGTGAGTTTTCACGGTAGTTTAGGACTAGTGAGCGATGTGGGAATCGTACCTGCACTTGATCATGCTAATTGAATGATCAATACATTGCTTATCAAATACTTTAGGAAAAGAAATATTAGTTGCAAACAATATTAAAGGTACAAAATCTATGAAAACGATTAATCAAGCACATTCGTAACCCTTAAACATGAAATATAAAGCTAGTGCAAGAAAAGTTACGATTCTTGGACTAGTGCGGGAATAAGGATTTTGCAAGGTTAAAATAGAGGTATAACGTTATGGTTATGAAGTGGAAAAAGGGGTTAAAAATGAAGTAATTTAATGTACCAATAGTGTGGTACCTTGATTTCTGTGCCTTGTTCCATATGACAGGGTGAAAGGAGTTATTTAGTAGCTTGGAGGAGAAGGAACTCCATAGTCATATCGAGATGGGGGATCATGGGAGGTACAGTTCTCCAAGAATTGGTACTATCACCTTTGATAGTAAGAAAGCCTCTCCTCTTTGCCTCAAAGATGTTATGTTTTTATTGGCACTGAAGAAGAACGTGATCTCTATAGTAGTATTGGAGGATCGTGGCTATGATGTTATTTTCAGTAAAGGGAAATCCTTTTTGAGACACATAGATATTGGGAAAGTGAAGCATATTTGGGTTTGAGTGAAGAACCTATACAAACTTGAGGTGGAAGATTGCAGTACATTGAGTAGTAATGTTGAAAAAGTGTAGAGTCGAGATGTTGGACAACTTTAGCACATGAGATTGGGTCATCTACACCATGGTGCCTTAAAAATCACTCAGCAAATTACCATCAATCTCCCTAAAGGCTCCCTTAACTAGTGGGATGTATGCAAGGGTTGCACATTAGGTAAACATGTCAAATTCACTTTCCAAGGCTGAGATAGAAGAGTAGATGCAATCTTGGAGTGATTCCACTCTAATGTTTCTGGACCCTTTTCTACAACTTCCATAACAAAACATAAGTACTACGTTATTTTTGTTGATGATTTCTCTAGAAAATGTTGGATCTTCTTCATGTGAAAGAAGGATGAACATTTTTTAAAAGATTATTGAATTCAAGGCATTGGTTGAGAAGGAGACTGGGAAGAAGGTGAAGACTCCGAGGAGCGACAATGAAGGTGAATTTGTTTCACATGCCTTCAAGGATTTTTGTGCCAAAGAAGGTATTCGAAGAGAACTAACAACACCCCATAACCCAGAACAAAATGGGGTAGCTGAGAGGAAGAACAAGAGCATAGTGGGATTAGCAAGAGCCATGTTGCATGATTAGGGGCTACTATTACATCTATAGGTAGAAGAATGCAACATTGTAGCCTACTTACAGAATCGGAGTCCTCATAGATTACTTGGTATGATCACACCCAAGGAATATTTCATTGGGAGAAAGCCTGATGTGTATCATTTCAGAATTTTTAGAGCTTCACTTTATTGTCATGTCTCCAAGGATTTGAGGAAGAAACTTGAGCCTACAACAGAGTTGGGAGTTTTTGTAGGATACACTAAAACTTCACACAATTACCGAGTGTATTAACCTTCACTAAGGATGATAGTCATAAGGAGAGATGCCAAGTTCAATGAGGAGAAGGTTATGAAATGCTCTTTGGAATGAGAGCTGAGTTCACACCCAAGTAAGAGCTTCTAGCTCCAAAGGAGGAGCCTCACTACCTAACGTGGACACTATGCAGTTAAGGACTTCTCTAATTGAAGGTCCTATGCTTGATTGTCCTCTTCTCCTTACTGCACTTCATCCACTGCCTCCTTGAATTTGCTTCCTTTATAGTTTCTCTTCTGTCTTAAGGGCTATCTGGTAAGATTCTTCAATAGTTTTTAAAGGAAAAATATCCAATTTATCTTGTATTTAAAGTCTTGGACCATTATTACATCTAGCTAACTTTTCATCATCCACTTCCACATGACCAAACCTTATACTTAATCTATAAAATTATTCTGTATATTCCTTTACAGACATGATTTCTGCTTAAGATTTTGCATCTATCGAAAAAGGTTTAATTGATAGTCTTGAGGAAGAAATTTACCTTTGAGATTGGCTACCATTCGATCCCAACTAGTGATCTTGTCTTTTCCTTTATTTCTTTGCTCATCTTTCACACTGTCCCACCATAGTGTTGCATGTCCTTTTAATTTGTTCACTGCGAACTTGACTTTCTTATCTTCAGCTACATTTTCATAGTCAAAATATTTATCCATGGTGCTAATCGAGTCAATCACTTCTTCAGGATTTAAGTTTCCCTCGTACATAGGCACTTCCAATCTCGGATTTCTTCTGAATCCTACAATCATCTTGATGATTTTCTCTTCTAGCTTTTCTTATTCAAATTTAGCTTCTTCTTCTGAGGTTTCTTCTGCTTCCCTGATATTGCCAGTGTCCACATCTCTTCTGCGTATTATCTCCATTGCATCTAATCTCGGTCGAATATGTCTTACTTCATCGAGTAAGACTTGGTTGGAATTTGGTCTTCCTCGACCAATTCTAGTGCCCTTGGCCCCTCTAGCTCTATGTTCCATATTTACCTTTTTAATTAAAATAAGGGAAATAACTCTTTAATTCTTTACTTGAAAATATTCTCAAGAAGTAACCAAAATACTTTCTTTTTAATATAAATACTTCACCTTGGAATGAATAGTTTTATAACTTCAAAATATTATACTTATTTTATATGCACCTTTACTACCCCTTTATGGCTTCAAAATAAAATATTACGAGTGCTTTTTTTTTATGGCCCACTTTATTTAATATGAAACACCTCATAAGCATATATCATTACACACACAACTAAGGACCCTGTGCTATAATCTAAAGATGCTCTACCGTTCTATGATGAAATTTTGCACTCATATACATGTAATCGTACTCTAAAGAGAAAAATAATAAAGTAGTAGAAATTTAATGGTTCTAAACATATTCCTTTTCTCACTTACTGGATAAAAGCTTGATTTTGTGGAATTTTCTCTTCCAACGATTGTGTAGGCATATTTCTCCACAATATGCTGATCAGACACTCTTTGGGTTCCCCAACTTTGCTTAAAAGAATCAATACCATGCTCAGCAGAGTTGAAGAAAAATGCCTCAATGCTTACCACAACTTCATAAATATAATTTTCCAGCAACTTCCACACTTACTGATCTGTAACAATGGGTTGATCAATACTTCGATTAGTTCGATATACCAAAATGCACAACTTCAATCAACACCTGTGGCTCCATAGGTCACAATGATCTCAGCTTCAATGCAATTTTATCCTGAGTAACGCAAATCTCTAAGGCAATGCAAGTCTCCAAGGCATGCAGGTCTCATGTCTTCACAAAACTCCAATTTAGATCTCTAAAGCATCTCATTACAAATAATGCATATAACAACAACGATTTGTCACAATATGCTTTATAAACGTTTTGTAAATGCACACGTTCATAGCCGTTTGAGATGCACTACAAGTTCACAAGGTCTTGTGCACGCAAAACGATTTTCACAGGTCCAACGCTTATACTCTTACAAGTTTCAATGAAGCAATCGCCCAAATCTTCTCTGATGCCAAAATATGATGTAGATATGAAAGGAACAAATTAACAAGCAAACAATTCATTGAATTATTTTCTCTGAAAATTTGGTTTTACAAATGAATTACATGGCTATTTGTTCTAGAGGAAGAAAACTCTCGAATTCCTCATAGAGAGAACTCCTTCCTAGATATTTGGAGGAAGTTGAGAGAAATCCTCTTAATTTTAGAAATATATCATAACTACTTAATCTCCAACAAATTCTAGCAGTCTCCATAAAATCTAGATTTTTCTAAGATTATCCAAATTAAATAAATAAATAAATACAAAATAGGAGGTGCTCTTTCATCATCCAGGAAACCCCATGGTGTGCCTATGATAGTGGAGAGGAAATTAATCAATTGTGACATCTGGGATGTCTAGGGTCAACCCCTTGTTATATGGAATTTGCATGTACGGATAAACACATTTTGCCTAGGTGGGTGACTACACCTAGAACAGCATAAAGAAAGTAGTTTAACCTTTTCTTATAGAAGATAGATGAGATGGAGGAACTTACTTGTAGTCTTTCACTTCCTTGATCTATTTTGAATCGCTCCCGTGGCTCCCACTTGAACTAAATCCGCTCAAAAGGTACCTGTATCAAGAGAAATAGAAACAAGAAATGATCAAAGAATACATGATCTATCTACTATAAAACAATGGAATCGAAGACATTGAAACACATAATCATCATAGATATGAACAATCATATGAGGAAAGGAATAAGGTCTTTATTAGTGTAGAAGGAAGAGTATCACCCAATGCAGTTCGATCTTGTGCCACTCCTCCAGCTTCAGTCCAACCCTTGCCACATCAAAAGCATACCATCCCAGCAGCATAACATTGCTTGACATGAACTCAATTCTCAAGTCAACAGAATTTCCTTACAAACTTCAGATTCTAGCCCCTTGGTCACTATGATGAGTGCTCAATTTATAGGAAATGGAGGTGGTTTTGTCTTAAATGAGGGTATTGAATGGCCTTCCAAACTTGGAGTTAGTTTCCATGGAGCAAGGGATGAGAGGATATGATGTTAATGGATCCTTAGCCTATCTAATTTCGAGCTCATAAGAGGAGATAAGAGATGGGATCCTTCTAGAATCATTTAGAATGAAGGAATATTCCCAGAACCCTATGAAAATTTCTCTCAATATCACCCATCTTAGGTCAAAGTGGGCCTAACTGCAATACAGTGCAGGCCATAGTGGGCCTACCTACTCTGCAGCGTAGTTACCCTTGGCCAAGGCTGTGCTGGTGTCCCAAGGAGGCATTTCAGGAAGGCTTAAGGCCAGGAAAATTTCATAGAAGGAAGCATTCAATGAGTTGACTTGTGTAGGGCATGTAACAACTAAATTAGGGTTCGATGAGCCCTATTTGTACTGATTTTAGTATTAGGAGTGATGTGCCCAAATAGACCTGTAACAATTTCCCCCTAAAGCATGAAGTCGAAAATGATAATGTCGAGTGATATGCTTGACAATGTGACGGAGAGGATGTAAAGTGGAAGGTGACCTGCATTGATTACAATACATAACATCATGATATTTTGGATTTTTTCATGAATTGCTAAGGCAAGGCATACCCATACTTAGCATATAAAATTTTCATTACATGTACATAGAGAGTCATCTATAGATATAGACCCATGATAGGATGACCATCAGTGTAAAGCCATCGTACAGATGATTTAGTATGCTCCTGAAATCACAGCCCTAACGGATGAAACTAGATTCAGGGTCTTCTATCTCGTCCAATCGTTCACTCAATTATGAGTCTAACCATGTGAATATGTGATCTGAAGTCAAACATGGGAAGACATCATCTGATTACCAGCCAATGATGTAAGCTGTTAATAGACGCGAGAGAGATCACCGATAATGATAATGATTCTCAAGGTACTTCAGTACATTTTGCATGGTGTGAATAGATGTTTTGATGTCGAACACCATACAAAGTGTTTCGGACGAAGGCTAATGATGTCAACCTATCGCCGAAAGTGAAAAACTTGCCATTGATGCATGCAAGCCTCAATGTCCTGGAAGGGTGTTTCTAAGTCAACTTCTTGGATAATGTGCTGATTTCGACAAGAAGTGACTCATCGCAGGAGGGCCTTGATGTATCCCACATCAACGACACGAAACAAGTGTAATAATTTTGTAGACGGAATGTGACTGAAGACAAAAGGTTCAGGAATGGCGGTCATGAAAATGAAGGTTTATGAGTATTGCAAAGGATGAAGTTTTCTGAGTGACTTCTCTTGAACATGTCGGTGACACTGAATGAATTGGCAGCATTGAACCAAAACCAAAGTGATGGATGGTGTGATAGACCATAGGTATGATAACCATCAAGTAGATAACCCAACCCAAATAGTCACAGAGATGAAGTGAAAGTGTCATGTTCAAGAGCGACTTGCTACAATAAAGTGATTTACCCCTTTTCCCATTTTCCCTTGTCATTGCTAACCAGTACCTCTTTATTTTTTAACAACCTTGAGGAGGATAACATATTCTTGTAGTATAATTCCACCCTTCGGGTGAATCCATTGCTATGTGATGTTTTAACGAGCCTAGAGAAGGTGAAACTTGGTCTCGTCATGATGGATAAGTTTGACTCTATTTGATGTTTTAACGAGTTTAACGACAATGAGAACTTGGTCCTTTTCATGTTTAGAGAGTTTGAAAAGGGACAAAAAGAAAACTTCACAAGTTATTTTTCATAAATTTGTCTCTCAAGTCTGAAAAGGCATAAAATAATACAAGAGAGAACCTATTGACCATGTTTGATCAACATATTCCTTTTTCGTAAATAATCTATCTCAAAGGGAAAAGGGTTAAACTTATACTGAGTAGATGTCATTTCCAATCTGTTCACAAGCTGAAAAGGACAAGTGCTCAACAATATTTTCATATTTCGAGAGTCTAAATAGAGCTTAAAGAGGACTCCACTTAGGGGAATTAGTGGTGTCTAGGATAGAAACTAGTTTCGGTGATGTTGGAACTTCTCAAAACATGTTGATTTATGTGAAGAGGCTGGCTAATAAGACCACTCATTGCAACTATTCCTCAGAAAGGGTAAAACAACCAAGTGAAAGCGTACGATTAGCCAAGCTGATAGTGACAATGGAAGGAGAAACCAAGGCTTGTCTACTAGAAATTAGCTAATAAAGACGGTAATCACGAGATGTAAATTGGGCATGGATTCATTTTTACACAAGCTTGAACCATGAAGAACTTTGCTTGTGTTTGGTTTCATGTTTACACAAGCTTGAAATGAAAAACTATGCTTGGAATTGGTTTACATGCCCCCAGCATGATGACTTGATTCTAGGTGCATGCCCCCCAAGCTTCATTACATTCACCTAAGTAGACTACTCATGGCTATCAGGTGGATGGAATGAAGGTTCATTTACGAGATCAAGTGAAAGACTCGACTGGGATTTTACGAGATCTAATCAAAGACTTGAATTGGAACTTTGCTCTAGGGGACCTTGTTTCATTTTTTAATGAGCTTGACAAAAGACAAGGAATTCTGCTTATATTCCTTGTTTCATTTTTTAACGAGCTTGACACAAGACAAGGAACTATGCTCATATTCCTTGTTTCATTTTTTAATGAGCTTGACACAAGACAAGGAACTATGCTCATAGCCTTTGTTTCATTTTTTAACGAGGTTGACACAAGACGAAGAACTATCGTCATATTTCTTGTTTCATTTTTTAACGAGCTTGACACAAGACAAGGAACTATGCTCATAACCTTTGTTTCAATTTTTAACGAGGTTGACACAAGACCAAGAACTATCATCATATTCCTTGTTTCATTTTTTAACGAGCTTGACACAAGACAAGGAACTATGCTCATAACCTTTGTTTCAATTTTTAACGAGGTTAACACAAGACCAGGAACTATCCTCATATTCCTTGTTTCATTTTTTAACGAGATTGAAACAAGACAAGGAACTATGTTCATACCTTTTCTTTCATGTTTTAATGAGGTTGACACAAGACCAGGAACTATCCTCATGTTCCTTGATCATGACCCATACGAAGTCATGACTTCGGAGAGGTTCTCATCAGGTGGGAGAACAATATTCTGGAAGGGATACGTAGCAAGGAATCCATTAGAGAGATCTGGTTCCAATGCCCCCAATACATAATGTAAAACATCACAGAATTGATCGTCAGTTGGTGTAGGCATGGAATGGTTTGCCACATAATTGACCCATGGCGGGGAAAATATCGTTGGGACAAAAGGAGCATTTAGGGAAGATGGTTGACTGGAAGCCATATTTGGACTGGGAAATGAAAGCTGGTCAATGGTCACAATTCTGCCTTCATGCGGGAAACACATCACTCGAAAGAGTGTTGAAACAATAGCTCCCATGTCATAAACATAGTCACACCCAAGAAGTATATTCTAATATAAAGGGCTTGGGACTACCATCACATTTAGATAAAAAAATTTTCCTCCCAAAGTAATAGGCAACTGAGGAAGGATCCCTAATGGTTGACTAGTTCCTCTGTTAAAAGCCAACAGATTCTGGGTAACAGGCACAAGTGGCGGAAAACTGAGCACCTGCCAAGAAGTGGAGGAAAGGATACTCACAAATGCACCTTCATCTATAATAGAGCTAGATACAATCATATTATAAACCTGCACTATGATTTGGAAAGGTACATAAGAAGGAAGATGACATCCTGCTAGTCGATTCCAATCAAAAGGAGTGACCAGATTACTTGGGGGGGTACCGTGAGAACGAGAGAATTACCCCCTTGAGTTACGAGAATGAGAGGATTTTCCTCCTGTCTTGATGGAACATGAGGGTTTCCTCCAAGCTCATTAGAATCTGAAGAAACGAAAATAACCTGAGTGGTATCATACTCACTCTCTACGAGAAAGGTACAATTAACTGCAGGTGAAATCAGGTCAACTGTTTCCTCGACCCGTGATTGGTTAGGTATAGACTCATGGGATTCACATTCAGAGAGAGTGGGATTGACCGAAGTCTAATTTGGGTCAGTCACTTCATCAACTATTGAATGATTAAGGGAGAGTCTCTTGTAACCAAATGGAAGTCTCTGCAGAGAAGCAGGATGGTTATCCAACACTTTTTGAGCTTCATCCAGATAGGGACAAAGGTGAATGGGGTGATTCCCTTCGCATAACCTATAGGTAAATTTAACTTTACCCTTATTTACATGAACTTTACTACCACTAGTTGATGGTGTGTCACCAACACGATCTCCAGAAGTTGATGGCACAGGATGATGTGGATGAAAAAACCATTGTTCTAAGATCTGAGGAATACCAGAACAATTTCGAAAAAGATGGTCTCCCGTACAAAGTTTGCAAGGATATAGAAGTTTGTGAGGCTTATCGGACGTTTCTCATCAGAAGTTGTATTCAAAGCAATGGTTTCTTGGTTGCCCCCTTGCTGGATTTTCTTCTTCTTTCCTTTCTTCTTCTTTTTATCCACTTGGTTACTTGTGCTAATACTTTCACCAGGTGAAGAGGAAGAAGGAGAGGAAGAAACAACAAACGGAGAAGGTAAAGGGTCAACTTTAGGATCAATTGGAGGTTGATTTTGTCCAGGTGGAGGAGTACTCGATTCCGGAGAAATCACGAAATTTTGAACTAAGGAGGTTGAAAAAAACCATACTGACAAGCCAATGGTAAATCCTGGAAGGGATAATGTAGGCATATATGGAGCACCAATATTTCCGAAAGGAGGAAAAGGACTAGGATTCCCATCAAAAGGAATTCCTTGATCGGTGGACTCCGGAGTTGTTGCCATATGTCTCAACCTAAGATCAACTAAGGAGTGACGTGGAGGATGTTATCCGTGGTTAATTAATTTTATTTTAATCAAAATAACATAACAAAACAAAAGAGGGATAATCTAGGCAAAAGGATTACCAAGTAACTGTGAACTGCAATATACTGCCTCAGTAAACCAAGGACTTAACATACATGCAGGCAATCTCCCTGAATGTTGTTTTCGGTGTATCACAATATACAAGGTGGCCGACTCAGTTACCTAAGGATGGATAGCAACCTAATGTAGTCCTCCCATATATACCCAAAAGTATGTGGAGGCCCAATCCGTGTTAGCACTGTCTAATGCGAAACCGCACAGTGAGAGCATTCCTTTATACTTTTCGTACTATAACACTGCCCTATATACCCGAAGGTACGTGGATGAGCTACGATATACTTACGTATGTGGAATGAGGTATCACACTTAGAATGTATCGTAGATAATTAACGGCAACTGCTATGTTTTACGAGGCTAGAACACATCTCTAGGCTAGAACCTCTAAATGTTATTCGTTAGGTGACAATGCTCCATTAGGTTAATTGAGATAACTTTTAAGTTGATCTTGATTAAGAGTTTGTCTTTCAGGTTCACCGCATGATGTCTTTGAAATTCGTAGAATGCAACTATGATGAGAAACATTCCTTTCATTTTATTTGAACAATGAAAACCTTAACTACAAGGGATAAAGCAATTAGAATGTTTAATCAAAGAGCAAAGAGCACATCTAATTCATTTTCCCTGTACTATTCCTACAAGCACACACAAACCTCTAATTCCATAATGCAAGTTTTTCTTTTCAATTCCCTTAATGTTTAGATGAACAAAAGGAAACTAAATGCACATACAATCAATCAATCCTTTTCACAAGAAACAAAGACTTTATGATAGTTCCTTTTTGAAAGAAATGAAGACTTTACGACACTTCCTTTTCAAAAAAGATTAATTGACTATAAGCTAACTTTGACAATGAATGTATAATGATAAAGAAATCATTTAAGAAACACTAAAAAATCAAGGCCAAAATAGGGCTAGGAGGAGAAATACAAATTGATTTCAGAACCAAAAGAATCATTGATCTTTTAGCAAACAAAAATAGAAGCAACTTTGGAAAAATCAAACCAAAGGTGGGTTTTTTAGCCTAAGAGGAATCAACACAGGCTAGAGTGGGAGACAATGTGCTGAAATGCACTGTCTCTAAAGTAGGGGCTGCTCTGTAGAGCATTGTGTCAAGACCAACACTTTGCTGGTGCCAGAGAGTCAAATCAGGAGACATTCAAGCACAAGTTTTGACTAAAAACACTTCAAAAAGAATGAAGTAAGATCAATAAAGTCAGAAAAAGTCTACTAGGGTGTAATATGATGAGGGTAAGCCAAAAAGAACAACATTCATTCCCCAGCGGAGTTGCCAATTTGTTAGATGAAATTTACATCTATGGATAAACACATTTTCCCTAGGTGGGCAACTACACCTAAAACAACAGAAAGAAAGTAGTTTAACCTTTTCATATAGAAGATAGATGAGATGGAGGAACTTACTTGTAGTCTTTCACTTCCTTTATCTCTTTTGAATCACTCTTGTCAATCCCACTTGAACTAAATCCACTTAAAAGGTCCCTGTATGAAGAGAAATATAAATAAGAAATGATCAAAGAATAGATGATCTATTAACTATAAAACAATGGAATCGAAGACATTGAAACACATAATCATCACAGATATGAACAATCATATGAGAAAAGGAATAAGCTCTTTTTTAATGTAGAAGGAAGAGTATCACCCAATACAGTTCGATCCTGTGCCACTCCTGCAGCTTCAGTCCAACCCTCACCACATCAAAATCACACCATTCTAGTAGCATAACATTGATTGACATGAATTCAATTCTCAAACCAACAGAATTTCCTTACAAAATTTAGATTCTAGCCCCTTGATCACTATGATGAGTGCTCAATTTATAGGAAATGGAGGTGTTTTTGTCATAAATGAGGGTATTGAATGGCCTTCCAAACTTGGAGTTAGTTTTCATGGAGCAAGGGATGAGAGGATAGGAGGTTAATGGATCCTTAGCCCATCCAATTTTGAGCTCATAGGAGGCGATAAGAGATGGGATCATTTTAGAATCATCTAGAATGAAGGAATATTCCCTGAACCCTATGCCAATTTCGCTCAATCTCACCCAGCGTAGGTCAAAGAGGGCCTAAGTGCACTACAGTGTAGGCCACAGTGGGCTTGCCTGCTCTGTAATGCAGTTACCCCTGACCAAGGCTGCGTTGGTGTCCCAAGGAGGCATTTCAGGAAGGCTTCAGGCCAAGAAACTTTCATAGAAGGAAGCATTCAATGAGTTGACTTGTCTAGGGCATGTAACAACTGAATTAGGGTTTGATGAACCCTAATTGTACTGATTTGAATTCCGGGAGTGGTGTGCACAAATATACCTATAACACCCGTCAAGGTTGTTCTCAAGCTCAGTCAATGCCTCTACTGCATTCGGCTTCTGCACTACAGAAGCTAATGGCTACTCACCGTGCCTATCAAATCTGTGTAGACCTGCTAGTCTCATCGGACCGACATCTGCATGATCATTTTGAAATAATTAGTTTTGGATTAAAAAAAAATTAAAACATTGAAAAATAGAAAACAACCAAGGTGTAAAGTTTTTACCTAGGTCGCCCCACTACATCCCAACTGTCAGTGGCATTTAGGGATATTATATAAAATATAACCCAATCTTAATATAATAGCATTTAGGGATATTATTATTGAAGTAAAGAGTAACATTACTTCACATCTAAATACTAATATTAAATGAAATTTTGTATACGTAATCTAAAACTAATGATTTCACCAAAATAAGTCAACATTTATGTCACTTCAAAACTAATGATTTCACCAAAATATAAGTGAACATTTATCTCACCTCAAGATGAAACTAAATAAAATTATAAAATATGTGGTTTGTTATAATAAAACATTTTCCAAATAAAAATAATAAAATCCCTAACATTAAAAAAATAATAATTTATTATATTTGATTTCATTTCTCCAAACTTATATAAAAAAAAATAAAAAACAAAAGAAATGTATTATCATAATTTCCATGTGAAAAATACTAAAATTAAAAATTTCACCAAATCAACATTTATGTCACTTCAATAAAATATTTCTATTATCATAATTCTACATGAAAAATAAATACTAAAATTAAAGATTTCACCAAGTCAACATTTATGTCACTTCATGAAACTAAATAAAATAATAAAATATTTCATTTGCTATAATAATTTTTTTTTTCAAATTAAAAAAAAATGGTAACATTAAAAAAAATAAAAAAATAAAATAATATATTTAATTTCAATTTTCCAAATTAACAAACCTATTATTTATTATCATAACTTCTACATGATAGATACTAAACTAAATAATTTAGTCTTTGAAAACAAAATCTATAATATTGAATAAATAAAATAATTAATTTAATAATTTTGATTTAATATTTCCAAATTAATATTAAAAAACTTACAACAAATCAGTTACTATAATTTTATTTCTACAAGACAAATGCTAGATTGAATAAGATTAATAGCTGCGATGTAGCATAGTCCTTACCTCTATCGCTAATTAATTGATTTTGCTCACATAAAGCTTTCCACACAAGCATTTGTTCTTCGCACACGCTCCCTCTGCACAACCACCTCCACATGCTTTCTTCACACAACTACATCTGCATTCAGTACTGATTTTCAGTTATTCATTGACACTCAAAGCTATTATTAATTGGTGTGGGTCACAAATGTCATGGGGAAGAAGCATTCCTTGCGAAATACGTTCCTAAATAATAACTAAAAAATATTAGGATATTTATTAATTTAACAAAGACGATGTTATATATGTCAATCGTTAGATTTAACATTATTAAATAATCATTGTTACAGTTGGGTGGGAGGTGGGTTGTTTTGTTTCAAAATGAAAACATAACGATTTCAAATGTTCAGAATGGCAATGTGTGGAGCAAGGGACATAGACCTTCGCACTCACACACCTCCGCACTTTGACGAGGCACAATCTCTAGAAATACCATTCACACAAGCTGAATATAATCTCATTGTGCGGAGCTAAATTCATCCACACCATTACATTTCACCACTAGAATGACTGCAGTCCTCACCTTGTTTTAAAATGTGTATTGGATGCTTGGCATTACTTGTTTGACATGTTCTATGTCTAAGTGGCCAATTCAAAGCCTTGCATTTTCTCGTTCTCGTAACCCACCTCAATGTATGCACCATATTTCACATTATTATTGGAGACAACCAATCCACATGTAAACCCGATCAATGCATCTAACTTTTGGCATTACTTATTGGAGACATTGTGTCCATGTGGGTGTGCTGATCCAGTACTATCCCCATCGAAATTGGTTCAGAAGAGTGTGAAGAAAGTCCATTGTGCGAAGGAAGCTTTTAAGCTTTCATTGTGTGGATCTTCACACTTCGAAGGCCGGTTGGAAAGGGAAACATAATTTATAAATTAAATTAACATATAAATAGAGCAAGGAACATATATCTGCGCATTGACATATCTGCGCATTGACATACATCCACACTACATTCTCATATAAGTTTTTATACATGCCCGATCTACTTTTATACTAAAGTAATTATAATATGATAGCTTTGACTTCTCAATGGCATTTATATTAAATCGTGGTTGATAGCAGTAGTGCAATGAATTCTCAATGACATTTCTGTTAGCTGATGATCATGATCACATCTAGTTTGATATTATTTGTATGGTAAAATTTTGTTTCTTATGACACGTATAACCGTGTTATTAAATTAGTGGCAAAGTGTGGAGTAATTGCAGACCTATTAATAAATTCCATTGTGTGAAGGAAGGACCCATATGATATTATTGGTAATATTTTAATTGTAAATAATGCATATCTTTGTATTCTCGAATATCTCTTTGTTTAGGCACATAATTCACACTAAAGGATTTTATTTCTAACATTTTAGTATTAAATAGTTCATACTTGTTGTTCATAATAACGTCGAGGTAAGAGCTAGAACCATACGATATTATTGGTAATATTTTAGTTATAAATAATGCATATCTATGTATTTCCTTTTGATAGAACAATCCTCTAGACATCTCGGTATTTTATAGATATCATGGAGCATAGTTCCTACCTCAATTGCTAATTAACTGATTCTCCTGCACAAAGCTTTCCACATAGTGAAAGCTCTTTGCACAAGCATTTGTTATCTGCACACGCTCCCTCCACAAAGCGTCATCTGGACAACTTCCTCCACACACGCTTTCTCTGCACAACTACATCCACATTCAATAATGCGTTTTGGTTGGTCATTGACATTCAAAGTTTTTATTAATCGATGTGGGTCCAAGATGTTGTGGGCATGAAGCATTCCTTCTGAAATAGTTTCCTAAATAATAATTTAAAAAAATATTTATATATTTATTATTTTAATAAAAAGCATTCTATATATCAGTCATTAGATTTAACATTATTAAATAATTGTTGTTACAATTGGGTTAGAGGTGGGTTGTCTTACTTCAAAATGACAATATAACACTATCAAATATGTGAAGAATGTTGGTGTACAAAAGGATGGTGTGTCGAGCAAGGAACATAAACCTCCACACTCACACACCTCCGCACTTCTACGAGGCACGATCACTAAAAATACCATCTGCACAAGATGAATATAAGTTCATTGAGCAGAGCTAAATTCATCCACACCATTTCATTTCCTCACTAAAATGACCACGATCCTCACCCCGTTAGCAAATTCATATTGGACACTTGCCATTACTTGTATGGCACGTACTCTGTCTAAGTGGCCAGTCCAAAGCCTTGCATTTTCTCTTTCTCGTAATCTGTCTTGATGTTTGCACCAAATTTCGCATTATTATTAAATACATCCAATCCATGTGTAAATTGAACAACATATCAAGATTTTGGCATTACTTATTAGAGACATTATGTCCATGTCTACGTGTTGATCTAGAACTGTTCCCATCGAAAACAGTTTAGAAGAGTGCGACACATGTGCAAAAATGTAGAGAAAGTCCATTGTGCAGAGGAAGTTTTCCAACTTTCATTGTGCGATATCCGCACTCTAGAGGTTGGTTGGAAATAAAAACATAACAATTTCAAATATGTGCAGAAGGATGGCATGTGGAAAAAGGAACATAAACCTTTGCATTGACATACATCCACATTACATGTTCATAGAAGTTTTGATACATGTATGATCCACTTTTATACTAAAGCAATTATAATACGAGAGTGTTGGCTTCTTAATGGCATTTCTATTAAATTATGGATGATAACAGTAGTGTGTTAACTTCTCAATGTCATTTTTTTTTAGCTAATTATCGTGATCACAACTAGTTCGAACTTATTTTGTATCGTAAATTTATGGTTCATATGACACGTATAACCGTGCTATTAAATCAGTGGCAAACTGCAGAGTAAATGCAGACCTATTAATAAAGTCCATTATGCGGAGGAAGGACCCATACGATATTATTGGTAACATTTTAATTGTAAATAATGCATATTTCTGTATTCTTGAATATCTCTTTGTTTAGGCACATATGTAGAAGTGCAAAGGAAGTCCATTGTGAGGCGGAAACTTTCATTATGCATATCTTTGCACTTCACTCTAAAGGATTTTATTGCTAATATTTTAGTATTAAATAATGCATACTTGTTGTTCGCAATATAGCCGAGGTAACTGTTGGAGCCATACAATATTATTGGTAATATTTTAGTTATAAATAATGCATATCTCTGTATTCCATTTTGCTGGAACAACGCTTTGGACATTTTGGTCTTTTATAGATATCAGTAGTCAGTTTTGTGCAATAGTATCAATTCTCATATCATTGAGCAGAAGCTTTGTTTATGGTTATCTTTTTGAAATTAAGCACTTATGTAGAAGTGCGAAAAAAGTCCATTGCACGGAGGAAGCTTTCAAGATTTCATTGTTTGGATCTCCACACTTAGCACTAAAAGATTTCATTGCTAATATTTTAGTATTAAATAATCAATATTCACTATTTTCAATAACACCGAGGCAAGCGATGGACCCATAAAATATTATCGGTAATATTTTAATTATAAATAATTCTTTTATTGCTAATATTTTAATATTAAATAATCCATATTTTACGTTCACGATATTTTAATTATAAATAATGCATATCTATGTATTCTCGAATATCACTAGTCAATTGAGTAAAGGTTATGCAGAGTGCAGACAAAATTATGTTCAATGAAAATACAAAATTGTTCTGGAAGCCTTAGATCGTTCTCTTGTACAAAGTTGTACAAGGAAACATAACAATATTAATTAGATATTTGTTTAGCCTCCTTGCCCCATGGGCACCCAAGCCTATGAAAATAACCTACAATTGCATCAATTCTCAGATCATTGAGCATAAGATTTGTTTATGGTTATCTTTCTGAAATTAGGCACATGTGCTGAAGTGCGGAGGAAATTCATTGGGCCGAAGAAGCTTTCGATCTTTGATTATACGGATCTCCACACTCCGAACTAAATACTTTTGTAGTTTTTTCTCAGAACATGTGCATGAGTGCATGGATTTGTTTAATGCGACGCAATCACTTCATAGCCAACATACAATATCAATTTTCATTTATCAAATTTAATGTCGCATATTGTACTTGTTATTTATCTAGTATAACATTAGTGTTTATAACATATTTTATTATGTAATTATTGTAATGATAACAATCAAATTGTTGGAAGCATTTAGTACTATAGCATGTGAGATGAAAGCAATGTTCACTTGCTTCTTCCAAGGGGAAACCTCCAATAGAGCAAGGCTTGATTAAAAAATAAGACATGACGCTCCACAATGGGGAGTCTTTGTTGTTTATATAGGATTCAAACATGCAATACCATAGGTCAGTACCATTGTTCTCTTAATACCATCTATCTAATACCATGGCCCGTTTGCAACTAACTGTGGTCCCTTTCTTTAATATGGGCTTTATTGAATCTTTAACTAACTATAACTATGGCTTGACCCTATTACATAAATAAGGGGGTTAGTGTTGGACCCTAACATGCCCTCCCCCATAAAAACAACCTTGTCCTCAAGGTTGAAGCTGTGGAAACTGCTGAAGAATAATGGTTGGTTGCCAGGTCACATCTTCTGGAGAGGTGTCTTTCCACTTGACGAGGACTTCCTTGATCGTGTGGCCGCGCAGATGTCGTTCTCGCGTGCCGAGGACCTATTCAGGTTGGAGCCAGATGAACCTTCTTCACCCAATTCAGGTAGATTGGTTTGAATTTTGCAATTGTTCCCCACCACTTTCTTGAGGCATGATACATAGAACACAGGATGGAATTTTCTAGTGGGTGGCAGGGCTAGCTTGTAGGCTACTTCTCCAATGCACTGAAGTATCTGATAAGGTCCATAGAATTTTGGAGATAATTTCTGATGGCCCTTGTCTTTGAGTGATTTTTTCTTGAATGGTTGCAGCCTCAAGAATACCTGATCCCCTTCTTGAAATGTGCGATCTGAATGATGTTGGTCTGCCTGTTGCTTCATGTGATTCTAAACCTTAGGGAGATTATCTTCGAGACGAGCTAGCATGGTTGCACAGTTCTATAGGAGTTGATCCATTGCTTGCACCTTAGAGCATCCAGGGATATAAGAAGTAGGTGAAGGGGGGAGTTGAGCATAAAATGCTTCATATGGAGTCATCTTGGTGGCGGCATGATAGTTAGTATTATACCACCATTTAGCTAAAGGTAACCACTGTACCCATTGATGTTGCTTTTTTGAAGTGAAGCACCTGAGGTAGGTCTCTAGACATTTGTTGATTGCTTCAGTTTGACCATTAGTTTGGGGATGATAGGAAGTACTTACTTGGAGTTGGGTAACTTGTATCTTGAAAAGTTCCTGCCAAAAATTATTGGTGAAGATCAAACACAATGGAAGTGGGCATGCCATGCAGTTTGAAGATCTGGTCCATGAAATATTGAGCCACCAAAGTGGCGGTAAATGGATGGGGTAGGGTGCAAAAATGAGCATACTTAGAAAGTCTATCCACAACCACCATGATGACTGACTTGTTGCCTGACTTCAGAAGACCAGTAATGAAATCCATAGAAATATCCGTCCATATTGAGGCAGGGATGGGAAATGGTTGTGAAGTGCCTGGGGACTTGAATATTTCTCCTTTGTGGCGCTGAAACACATCACATTTAGCTACAAAAGTAAGAATTCCAATTTTCATGCCTGTCAAAAAGAAGGAACAATGAGTGTGAGCATAAGTCTTCTAAAAGCCTGCATGGCCTGCAGTTGGAGATGAGTGCAACTCTGCCAAAATGTGCGTTTTTAGGGTGGATGTCGGTGATATCACTACTCTATCCTTGTAGTGAAGAATCTCATCCTTCCAAGAGTAGCCCACTGTGGAATTAGGATCTGCTTGCATGTTATTAATGATTTGGGAGAGTGAACGATGTGAAAACCATTCCTTGCGGGCTTCTTCAATCCAATCTGGAACGGGGAGAGAGATTTCTAGCAGGGTGCTATCCTCCTCAAATTGGTGTGATAAAGCATCCGATATGACATTTTCGTGCCCTTTCTTGTAAATTATCTCATAATCATATCCCAGCATTTTGGATAGCCATTTATTTTGCTGTGGTGAGGATAGTCGTTGCTCCAAAAAATATTTGAGGCTTTGATGGTCTGTGCGGATTTGGAAACGCTGCCCCAATAAGTATGGTTTCCAGGTATCCACTGCATGTAAGATGGCCATCATCTCCTTCTCATATGTAGATTTTCCTAGATGTTTCCCACTTAGTTTTTGGCTGGTGAAAGCCAAGGGTCGACCTTCCTGCATTAAGACAACCCCATTACATGTACCTGAAGCATCACATTCAATCACAAAATATTTGGTGAAGTCGGGTAGTGCCAATATGGGAGTGGAACACATGACCCGTTTGAGGGCCAAAAAACGCTTGTTCTGCTTCGTCCGTCTAGAGGAATGATTTTTTCTTGAGAAGATGAGTGAGGGGTCTAGCAATGTGACCATAATTGCAGAAAAATTTGCGATAGTAGTCAGAGAGACCCAAGAATCCTCTCAAACTCTTCTATGTATTTGGTTGGGGCCAATCATACATTCCCTGGATCTTTTTGGGATCCACCCTAACACATTCACGTCCCACAATGTGACTCAAATACTTGACTTCTTCCATGCCAAAAGAGCACTTGGAAAATTTGACAAATAATTTATGCTTCTGGAGTAGTTGCAAGAACACGTTTACATGCTGAAAATGTTTTTCCCATGTGAGGCTTAGATGAGAATGTCATCAAAGAAAACAAGGACAAATTTTTTGAGATATGGTTTGATCAGGTGATTCATGCGGCTCTGAAAAGTGGATGGGGCATTATAGAGACAAAATGGCATGACTAGGAATTCATAATGGCCTTCATGAGTTCTGAACGCAGTCTTGGGAATGTCTACTTCTTTAATGCGCATTTGCTGATAGCCTGGGAGAAGATCTAGCTTAGTAAAGAATTGAGCACCATTTAGTTCATCCAACAAATCATCAACAACCGGGATAGGGAATTTATCTTTGACCATGAGCTTTTTGAGGGCCCTGAAGTCTGGACACATGTGCCATTCCCCATATTTCTTGAGCACCATGACCACAGGTGATGAATAAGGACTGATGCTAGTATGAATGACACCGGATTCCAGGAGTTCCTTGATGATTTTTTCAATTTCATTTTTTTGAGCGAAAGGGTATCTATATGGGTGCACATTCAGTGGTTGTGCCCCTGGGACCAAAGTGATGCTATGATCATGTTACCTCTAGAGGGTGGAAGCTCGTTAGGTTTGTCAAATACTTGCAGGTGGCTGTTTAAGACCTGTTGCATCTCAGGATGAATATGAAGAGTAGTGGGTTCGATGGGCTGGATGGCATTAAATTGGGCGGTAACTCCATGATGGCCCTTTTTTAACAACTTTTATATGCGATGCGAGCTGATGATAGAAGGATACCTGCTTGGAGTCTGCGAAGGGTATACGTGTGGTCATTCTTCTTAAAGCTCATATATAACTCCTGGAAATCCATTGTGATTGGGCCTAGTGTGCGGAGCCATTCAACACCCAAGACAATGTCACAACCACCCATGTTGATGGAAAACATGTGGGTCTTTAGGTGATAATCTCCAATATGAAGTTTGATATTTTCACAACGGCCTTCACATTTCATTGCCCCCCCATCAACAATCTGGACTTGGAAATTAGAGACTGTTATGACAAAAAAATAAACAGCTTCGGCGACTCTCTATTGGATAAAGTTATCCGAGCTGCCACTATCAATCGATGCTATAGTAGGGTGATGTTTAATAAAACCTACGATTTTGAGAGTTTTTGGAGAAGAAATGCTTGCCAAAGCATGGAGTGAGATAACTGGTTCTTCTGGTGGAGCTGGGAGCTCATTGTCCTGCTGGTTGTCCTCATCTTCCTCCTCTGGTCCCGTAAAGGGTGGGGCTTCTTCAAATGAACTATGATCAATAGCATCAATTTGAAAGAATTTGGGTTCCTTGCATTTATGCCCAGGGAGTATTTTTGATCACAGTAGTAACACAATCCTTGCTTTCTTCTTTCAGCCATTTCTGCGGGGGACACCTTTTGAACCTTAAGAGTTTGGGTAGTGCCCTGAACTTGGGTAGGGCATCCCTTGGCTATGAAATTTGGACGAGGTGACTGGGCTGCTAAAGCAAGTTCCACTTCGATAGCCTTTGTGCAAGCTTCCATCCATGTGGATGGGTGGTTCATCCAGACGTGGGCTTGGATGGCTTCTTTGAGATCACTTATAAACATTCCAAGTAGAATTCATCTCCCAGACCTGTTGTACGGAAGGCCAATGTCTCAAAGGCTGTAATATAGTCGTTTAATATGCCTGTCTGTCTGAGCTTAGTAAGACGACCCAAAAAATTAGATTCATGGTCAAAGTGGTCACAAATGGATTTTGCGAACACCTGCCAAGTAATTTTCCTTGGATAGCATTTCTAATGCCACTGCCACCATTACCATCTTTCTTGGTCCAAGTAAAGGCCTCCCACACGTATTTTAGTGTCATCATCTACGATGTTATTCAGAGTGAAATATTGGTCCATTTGTGCTACCCATATTGTCGGATTAGAGCCATCAAATTTGTACATGTCCAACTTGAGTGGTCGAGGGTGGGAATGTTGGTGATTTCCATGGCAGTGAAGATGATGGCTAGATTCTCCTTCAAGGTCTTCATTAAAACCATGTGCCTCCGATTGTAATGCCGACTTGCCCTTTGTGATTGTGTTTGTTAATATCTTTATCTTCTCCACTAAATACGCCAAATGTTTTTCAATGGTCTCGATCTTCTCATTGGCCATGGCTTGAGATTTGGTTTCTACCATACACAGATCCGGGTCACTTGTCGTCACTTTGAAAAAATTTGGGAACACCCAAAAATTGAAGCTGACAAGTGAATGGTACCACCTCGTTCAGCTCGTCATCTTGATTCTTATGGGCTAAGTCTCTTATAAGCATCCTAGGAGGGCCTTAGACTTTTTATTTTTATTTTTTTATAGGGCCTCAGATTTTATTTTATTTTATTTTACTCCGAAAGGAGTTATACTCCCTGCTTATCAATACTGCAGGGGCCAGTTTCCATAAAAGTTAATACTGCCCAATGTCCTATGAGAATTGCCCCATGGTATAGGAGCCACAAGCTTCCCTGCACAAATGGTCAGATCTATCTACGAAACCCTCAACTGCTGAATGTGAGTTGGACTATGGTGGAAATAGAACCCCAACTGCTAGATTTGAATGGTAATGTGGCGGTAGACCCTGAACTGGTGGATCAACTGCTAGATTTGATCTCGCAAAGAAGATAATGGGCGATCTTCAGAGAGACGAGGGAACTATGGTCTCAAGGAGTTTTAGGTGCTACAAATCGCAATATACACAAAGGTCCAATAGTAGTACTCAGCAAAATCTTTTAGGGCACTAACTAAGGAGTATCAATTGCACCCTTAGCCATACTACCCGACCACCTTATCGTACACATGAGTAATCTCCCTGAATGCTGTTCTCAGTGTACTGTAGTAGCAAGACGATCAACGGTTTATCTATAGCAAGGTTTCAGGTGAGCCTAGGGGCTTCCGATATACCCAGAGGGTACATGGAAGACAGTCTGTGTGCAGTTCTATCTAATGCACTACTACTTGAAGGGATACCGACAGGGGTTACAAGGGAGTCCAACAAGTGTGACCACCTCTTATATTTCCTGCGTGCATGCCTACCCGAATTCGTAGGTTTATGTGCTCAATGAAAGATCCCGTGGTTTAAAGATGCTGGAACACGTCTCTAGCCAAAACAATTTCTGCTAAAAATGGAGATACCCCCGCCCCTGGAAAGCACTCTCATACCACTTGTTATGCTCTTTACCTGTGAGAAGATGCAAAAATTCCAAATATATGAAGAAACAAAACGCAGAACACAAAACAAAATGTGAAATAACAACATCTATTTTATTATTCAGAGATGAAAGAAACGTTCACTTGCCTCTTCGAGGGGGAAACCTCCAATAGAGCAGGGCTCGATTACAAAATAAGACACGACGCTCCTCAATGGGGACTCTCTATCCTTTATATAGGATTCATACATGCAATACCATGGGTCAGTACCATGGTTCTCTTAATACCATCTATCTAATACCATGGCCCGTTTGCAACCAACTGTGGTCCCTTTCTTTAAATGAGGGTCAACCACTTACAATTATTAATATGGGCTTTATTGACTCTTTAACTAACTATAACTATGACTTGACCCTATTACATAAATAAGGGGGTTAGGGCTTGTTGAGGGCCCCGAAATCGGGTCAACAACAAGGGGGATACCCACCTGGTCCGGAACCTGGTTGGCGGCTCCTTGCCCGTTTGGTGTAGCGGGTCTGACTGGGGATAATGGGACCAACTTCCCAATCTAAAAGATGTGTGTGTGTGTGTGTAGATTTTGATGATGCTAATTTAGAGGTAATTTTAAGCTAATTTAATTCTAAACTCTAAACTGACTCTATGCTACTGTAATCTAACAAAAAACAGCACATCTAATCTATACTAACCCGGGGTAGAATTCTTTCATTATGCGATCTAAAAAGATTTCATACAATAACTGGTAATAAAGATCATTCAGCTATCATAAGAATATAAATCAATTAAGATAAACCATTCTGCATAAGAAGTTAGGCAAAACAGTTGTGAACAACATATCGCATAACAGTTTATTCATATGTCAAGCACAAATAAATGACTCCACCGTACAAAAGTGCCAAATGGTAACCCACACATTCATACATTAACATATAAACAACTCAGCTGTATATCACTCTAAGAATATAAGAAGAAATTAATCAAGAGATAAAAGTACCATTTATGACTGATTTCACTCACAAACTTCAAGCAATAACGATTTATCTCTACTTACTTCTAACATCTACTAAGAGTACAAAAGTGCAACATCAGTAGCAGACATTAAAATGAAAACATAAATAAATCTCGATCCATCCATTCATCAAAAACCCCCTCCGAGGGTGCAAAAGTGCATGTTCTGAGGACAAGTTTTTTGACAAATTTCCGGACCCTTCTCCAAATGCCATGAGAAGGGTTAAATACTACTAACTAACTAATCTTAATTACACAAATTTAGGAAACGGCTTCAAATGACCGCCCTTTTACTAAAACAAATTTATTTCTAAAAATTGAATCTAATTTCTAACCGTTTCTGTATCTGCTCCTTAGTGCTGTAAGCAATGCAAGGTTCGCCTGGAAAGAGTCGGCTGGTTGTCTTTTTCTTTTGCTCGAGCGATAAAAGTAGAAATAACAAAAGCTGGCACCTCTTTCTGACAAACTAGAAGATATTTTTGAAAATCTTCCTCTGGCTGGGTGTATTTGCTGTGTGTATACTTAGTATAACCCAGATTTCTTTCAAACTGATTGTGCTGTTGCTATTTCGGTTTCCGGCCGTGCGAATGACTCAATGAGTTAGGGATTTCGTTGCCTGAACAATCCTCCATATTGAAAATTGCTTCCGTTCTTTGTTCCAGGCTTTTCTGGAGGGTCCTCCCTCTTTAGCGTTTTTCTTTTTGCTTTACCCAGTCTGAGCTCCAGTATCTTTTGCAAACATGCTGCTTTTGTGCGCCTTTGACTCTGAGTCTTGGATAGTCTATTTTCATCAGTGTCTGTTGAGTGATACTCTGGAATCCGCGGCTCTGCTGCATGCGGCATCCATTTGTGAAGGCATCTCCTCTCTGTTCTTCAAGTATTGGCGCTTTCCCCTTTTCCTTAGATGTTTCCTGCATATAGATTTATATTAGTTGCTGCCTTGCAGTTTACGCAAAGGAAAAGAGAAATGATGAAAAGATTGACATGAAAGCTTTAAGTTCTAATGAATGCATAATCATGACACTCATAATGACTTGACTGTTTGAAAAACGCAACACGATCATCCTTGGATACTCAGGCGTGCAATCATTAATTTCCCTTAAGGTGTGCGCTCAATTTTGGGTTTACAGATCATGCCCAATTAATAGTCTCATTCATCGCAGATTGCAAATCGCAAGATCGCATTTTGTAAGATCGCAGATCGCAAGATGGCATTTTTCATTTGATCACTGCGCGCTGCTTATGCAACGTTGCGATATGCGACCTCGCATATCGGCCATCGGCGATTCCTTATGTTTTCTATTTAAGAGCACTTCCAACATGTGCGATGCGATGAATGTCGCATCGCTTCTTTGCAGCTTATTTATGCGCATAGGAAAACGCTTCACTCTCTCTTTGCGATGCGATATAGCTTTTAGGGAGTTAAATACAAAAATTTTGATAAAAAATATTTTTGGGATTTTTTGTTAAGGGTCCCCCTTTGCTTGATGTTATTGCTAATACCAAACAAAGAGGGGGGTTGTTGGTGACCACAAAAATGGATATTCACTGTGAAGAACCAGTTATCTCTGCTTTTCTATTGACATTTCCACTTCCGAAACAGAAAAAATTTTCATATGTCTAAATTTTGTTATGGACAGATAGAGTAGATTACCCCTTATCCTGTCAATGATACTTTGTCTCAACCTTTCTTTTATTCCAATTGTCTGCTTCCTTAGGCTTAGTTCTTGCATTCATACCAGACATTACTCGGTCCTTTTTAAAGATAAAATAAAGTCTTCTCTGCGTACTGGCTTTAAAATATGCTCATTTGTCGTAGGTAGAGCCTCTGCTGCCCGCAAGCGTCCATAGCCTCAACAGGGTTACCATGTTATCCAGCAATGATCCTTTTTCCTGCTTGAGGTTATTTACAACATTTCAGAGAAAAATCATTTTTGATACTTTTTCCTTTTTTATTCTCTAAAGAACAATGTCTTGGTTTGGTGGCCAAATTATGACACAGTCATTCACTTGATTTACACTTTTGCTGAACAAGCTGGCTCGTGATGAGACCCCTTGTCTTTTGATTGCAACAATATTTAAGTCGTTGCCCTGTTTTGATAGACAGTATTGGCAAAGTCAGCAAGTTATAATATCTGTGATCATGATAAGCCGGCTCGTGATGAGACCTCTTATTCTTTGAGATATAGTGTTTTCTCGGATTGTTTCTCTGAATGCTGTGATTTCCTTTAGCAGGGAGGAAGTCATTGTTTTTCCTTAAGAAAGCTCTGGACGACAATAATAGAGTTTGAAAACAACAACTTTACAGAGAATATTTATTTTATTATTGATGACACCTTTCATTGTGCTGACATAAAACAATTTTTTACCAAAGGTCGTTTTCATCAAAGTTTTTTGAGAGGTTGAAACTAATATCAAATCCAGGTTAAAGTTAACTCTATTTGTCAATAATAAAAGTTAGATTTTTCGAAAAGTTTTGCTATTTGTACAAGTGAAATCAAAATATGAAAGAGAGTTGGTGTGCTCTTTCATGAATCCTTTTCAATGATCATTTACAACCGGTTTTATTTATAAGAAAGAGAAAAACAAAATAAAAGAAACTAAAACTATCCTACAAAAATAGAAGAATGATCTTCTATGGAAAATACATTTTAAGAATCTGTCCATTCACAGGCAAAGAATCTCTTCTACCTGCCAAATCCTGCAACATAAACGTCGATGGGCCTATGACTTCTACAATCTGAAAAGGACCAAGCCACAGCTTCTGAAATTTCGTATGTTTGCCCTTTTCTTCATGAGCCTTATCCCATTTCAAAACTAAATCTCCCATCTGAAAGGTTTTTCTGGTCATTATGCTTGAGTCAAAAGAGGATTTTATTAGCGCTTGGTGGTGAGCATGGGTTTTCTTAGCTTGTTCTCGTCGTTCTTCTAGTTTGATTATCTCCATTTGTCTCAATTGTAAAGAGGAAGTAGATACTTCATCGATGTGTTGTACTAGAGACAAAGAGGGAATGACTAAGTGAGTTGGAAGAACCACTTCTTTCCCATAAACTAAATTAAAGGGAGAAGTGCCGATTGAAGCTTTCTTCGTGATTCTATCTGCCCATAAAGCATTTACAAGCGCTTTGTGCCAATTCTTTTGGTTTTGGTCGACTGTTATTTTGATAATCCTGATTAGGTTTTTGTTTGTTGATTCAGCCAACCCATTACCTTGCAGATAGTAGTTGGCTGAATACTTCAGTTTGAACCCTCTTTTAAGTGCAAACTCAGTCATTGTATTTCCAGAAAAGTATGATGCATTATCAAACATTAAGGCCGTTGGCAATCCAAACCTAGTGATGATAAATTGATCTATGAATTCAATAATGTTTTCATAATTAACTGTCTTGAGAGGAACTGCTTCTACCCATTTAGTAAAATAATCTGTCGCCATGAGGATATACCTATGCTGCTTAGAAGAGTGAGGAACGATCTCACCTATTATGTCCAAGCCCCATTGGCTGAATGGTTGCTCGATGTTAACCGACTGTAGTGGCATGGACGATTTCTTTTGTTTCCCTGCAGCAGTTTGGCAGATTTGGCATTTCCTTACGTAATTGTATGAGTCTTTGAACAGCGTGGGCCAATAATATCCTGCACGTAAGATCTTATGCACAGTAGCTTCTCCAGCGTAGTGTCCACCTGCTGGTCCATCGTGGAGTTCCTGCAAAACCTTTTTGGCTTCAGTTTTTTCAAGACACCTAAGAAGTACAGAATCGTAATTCCTTTTAAACAGAACATCATTTATGAGCTGGTATTGTTTAGCTTTCAATCTCAGAGCTCTTTTCTTGGTGTGATCCAGATGTGATGGAGCATACCCGTTCTTAAGATAATAAATGGTGTCCACATATAATGATTCTGCGTTGTTTAGGCTTACCTCATACGTGTGTACCTCTTCAGATGAGTTCTCAGGAATTTGCGATGCTCCAGCTAACATCTTGCAGAAGCCTTGACCTCTTACGATGTTTGCTGGCTTGATCTCAAGATCGTATTCTTGTAAAGCGGTAATCCAATTTGCTCTCTTTTCGCCCACGTCCTTCTGTACCAACAGGTTTCTTATCGCTGGAAACGATACTACGACTTTGGTATGGGCCTTAAGTAAGAAAGGTCTAAAATATTTGATCGCTTTGAAAACAGCATATGCTTATTTTTCCACGTCTGAATAATTGAGCTCAGCACCTTGTAAGTTCGAGCTAAAGAATGCGATTGGAGCTTCCGCCTTCTCTTGATTTGTTTGAGTTAAAATCGCGGCATAAGATTTCTCTGAGGCAAAAGTGTATAAGATAAAAGATTCTGAAAAATTTGGGGTAGCTAAAGATGGAGCGTTGATGATAGCTTGTTTGATCAAGTTGAATGCTTCGTGCTCATCTTGACCCCATTTAAAATTTGAATTCTTTTTTATCATATTTTGTAAAGGAGAAATAATACGTGAAAAATCCGGGACAAACCTTTTTACAAAATTGATTTGTCCAAGGAAAGATTGCATGGCCTTTTTGTTATGGGGCATGGATATTTCAGAAATTTCTTTGATTCTGTCAGGTTCAATGTGAATACCAGATTTTGACACTATGAATCCAAGCAATTTCCCTTCACTTAATGCGAAAAAAGGTTTCTTTGGGTTAAGTGAAATCCCATACCTTAAGCATCTTTGAAAGATTTGTTTCAAATATTTGAGATGGTCGCTTCGCTTCTTGGAGTACACTGTTATATCATCCAGGTAAATCACTACCGATTTATTGACTAAACCTTTAAACGCGATGTCCATGGCTCTCTGAAAGGTAGCGCCGGCATTGATCAGACCAAATGGCATCTTCCGATATGCGTATGTGCCCCATTTGGTTCGGAATGTGGTTTTCAACTGATCATCGGGATGTACCAGCACTTGATTGTATCCTGAAAATCCATCCAGGAAAGACATTAATTCTGAGCCCGCTACTGCGTGTAGTATTTGCTCCATAGGTGGGAGGGGAAAATTATCTTTCTGACAGGCTTTGTTGAGATTCTGGAAATCAATACAGATTCTAATATCTCCGTTTTTCTTTCTAACGGGCACCATATTGGATACCCATTTGGAGTGTCTAACGGGGAAAATTATTCTGGCTCTCAACAATTTATTTAGCTCAGTCTTTATCTGATTTTCTAAGTTGGGGTGGATTTTTCTGAGCTTCTGCTGGACAGGTTTTTCATTGTCAATCATAGGGATAGTGCGTTGAATGATAGAAGTGTTGTATGTCTTCAGCTCATCGTAATTCCATGCAAAAACGTTTTTGTATTGTCTCAGAAGACGGATATATGCTGATTTTTCTTCAGGGGCTAGGCCGTGGCCCAGATTAACGTTTTGCGGCTTCTGATCGGTTCCTAGGCTCACTAATTCATAATTCAGAGTTGAACTGTAGATTTTAGAATTGGCAGACCTTTTAAAACGACTTTTCAAATCATATAAATCTTCTAACTTAACCACCGATTTAGGTATAGCATTATCAGTGCTATTTTGCTGAATTTGGTGATCATGATGGTCTTCGTCAATTATTTGATTTGAGTAGGATCCTTCAGAAGTGAGGAAATTTACAATTTCAGGATCATCGTTGAATACTCTCCAGTTGGTGATGTTGTCAGGGATGGATGGTCTAAAGATTAATTCTATTGAGAACCTATCGGGACTAAAATATTCAGAGGGAATAAGTCTAGAGGCTATGTTAGCTAACAGGTCTGCGCTCGCATTTTGGAGTCTTGGGATTGACGAAATATTGAATGCTATGAAATGTGAAGTCAGATCTTGTACTAAAGATTGATAGTGCTTTAAATGACTTGACAGGCAGTGTATGGTGTTACGTACCTATTTGACGACAATTTCAGAATCTCCAAAGACTTGAAGATACTTAACATTCAATCCGATTGCTTTGTATAGGCCTTGCACCAAGGCTTCGTACTCCGCTGTATTATTTGTGCAATCGAACTCAAGTCTGCATGTAAGCATGATCTTGTTTCCGTCTGGGCTAATCAAAACGCATCCTGCTCCTACTCCCTCGTTAGATTTAGAGCCATCAAAATATAATTTCCAAAATAAAGATGTATTTACAGAGCTATCTAAAAAATTAAAACACTTTGAATCATCAGTTTGGGAAAAATTTTCAACTTGGGACAAAACTGAATTTTCTAAGTAAGGTGAGGTGTGAGCATTGAAATTGCCGAGGAAAGAATCTACCGAGTAATTGCCTATGATACTGCTGTTGTATGCTATTGCTTCATTCTCTCCTTCCAATTCAGTCACTATGTACTTTTGGTGCAACTCTTGTTCAACCTTTATTTGATTGGGTTTACCGTTGTAGGGTAACCACATGTGCGACCAGACGGTTGAGAAATATCCGTGGAGTTTTTCAGACCAATCCCTGCTAAGAATTAAACCATAGAATTCAGGGATATTAGCTACTAGAATGTCGATAACCTGACATACTTTCGGGTTAGACGACAATCTTATGGTCACCTGGTTAAGTTCACCAATCACTTCGACTTGAGATCGATCAAGTTGAACTATGCGCACTGCGGATTTCTGTGGCTGAACATTCAATTTGGCACATATTGATCTGGGTAAAATATTTGTTGAAGCACCAGAATCGACCAAGCAATTGTGCACGTTTTTATTGAAAATTTCATAAGTGAGAAGAAAAGGAGGAGTATGGGATCTTGACCTTCCTCCAATCAAGGCAATGTCATTTGGATCAATCTTATTGATCATGTTGGTTGGAGGTCTTCCCATGTTGTGGGAAGCTACAGCTATAGGTAAAGATGTAGTAGGCACGACATGTAATTCTTTCATCATTATTTTCTGTTGATGTTTCAATTTGCTCAATTCGTAAAGAGTGATATTAGCTCTAGTCTTTTTCATGTCATCGATAATGTTATACTCCATTTCATCCGACACTATCAGCGTTCTTGATGGAGGTGCTTGATCTGATTGGACAGGGCTAAATTGGGTCGCTCTAGCAGTTGTTTTCTTTGTTGCGACCTTATCTTTTGTTGCAGGGCTTGCGCCCTTCTGTTTAGGGGTAGTTTGGGGAGGATCAAGTTGATTTTTGCTTCGTGAGCTAACCGGAAAGGCTTCTTGATCCTCTTCTTGTGGGAGGATGAAATCCCACATTCCTTGTAGTTCCACAACTTCTTCATCATCGGTCTGCCCTTCAGTGGTATTCTCTTCTTCTTCTTCTTCTTCAGATTCGACGTTTGAGACAGCATTGGGTGGTTTCACCTCCATGGGAAGATTTCTTTTAAAAGATCTGTAGGGCTTTTTTGAAGAAGTTTCTGCTACTTGTTTTCTTATGTCAATCATCTCATTGGACATGGCCTTTAACACCTTTTGTAATCCTTCCATATCGAAAGGATCTTTCGTTTGCTTCTTCTTGGTGTCTTCTTTGAAAGAGATTTTCTTAGATTTGCGTTCTTCTATTGCATATCTCTTTTCTAGGGCAACTACGCGTTTTTCTACTGCTAACGCCTCAGTTAAGTTTTCCACTAAGGTCGTCTTGTTTTCCCTATCTACAAAGATAGCCAAGTTTGATGGTAAGGCCGTGATGTACCATTCACATCTTACTTCCTCGCTGGGTTGAGAAGCAGCGGGAATTTTGTTGAGGATCTTATTGAACTGTAAATTGAAATCTTTAATGGGTTCTCTAGCCTCAGCTTTAAGATTAGATAGGTCATTGATCAATGTCACTGTTGATCTGTCATCGCCAAACTTGGTGAGGAATTGACTTTGAAAAATGTCCCAACTTGTGATGGACCTGGAAGGTAACGAAAAGTACCATGACCCGGCTGTCCCTTGCATTGTATATGGAAAAAGTCGGATGACAACATCTTCGTTAGTAACTCCATTGAGATTAATAGAAAGCATGAAATTATTGATATGCTCTTCAGCTAACATGCCTGTTTCTGGATTGAATTTAGGTAGCCATTTCTCAGGATGGGTTGGTATTGGGCTCAGGGGTGGAGGCATTAAAACCACCCCAGGATTATTCCATGGAGACTGGGCCATCGTTGAGCTGCTAGTTAATGAAAGTGCAGAATATAGTCCCTGATGCTGAGAAGATGAAGATATTATGATCTTTGATGATTGAAGAGGAAGGGTTGTGGAAGATGGATGAGTGATTTGAGATGAGGATGTGGGTGGTTGACTTTGCGGTGAGGGGGTTGAAATGGACGAAGTAGATGAAAGAGTCTCACGGTCAGACTCTAGTGGTGTTTTCCTTGCTCTTTTCCTAGTAGGGAGAGGGAGTTCACTTGGTTGAATACCAAATTTTTCACTCTTCAATCTGGTCAGGGGATGAGCAGGATTGTACTGCGAAGTCACGCTGCTGTTAGATTTATCAGACCTATGAGAAAAAATAGAGAATCCCTGGAGTTTACGAATCAAAGTTTGAATTTCAGGGGGTTCAATGATGAGTTGGTCTGATATATTAGAGTAGGTAGCAACGGTGGATACTCGAGCGACTTCTAACTCTGGGTTTAACCGTACTGGAGAAGTCGGGGGAGTTGATGAGGGTGATTTACTCTCAGAATGGCATTTAGATTTTGACTCAGTTTCCATTCATAGTTCGTGCCCTCCTTCTAGCGCCAAATATGTTGAGGGCCCCGAAATCGGGTCAACAACAAGGGGGATACCCACCCGGTCCGGAACCTGGTTGGCGGCTCCTTGCCCGTTTGGTGTAGCGGGTCCGACTGGGGATAATGGGACCAACTTCCCAATCTAAAAGATGTGTGTGTGTGTGTGTGTAGATTTTGATGATGCTAATTTAGAGGTAATTTTAAGCTAATTTAATTCTAAACTCTAAACTGACTCTATGCTACTGTAATCTAACAAAAAACAGCACATCTAATCTATACTAACCCGGGGTAGAATTCTTTCATTATGCGATCTAAAAAGATTTCATACAATAACTGGTAATAAAGATCATTCAGCTATCATAAGAATATAAATCAATTAAGATAAACCATTCTGCATAAGAAGTTAGGCAAAACAGTTGTGAACAGCATATCGCATAACAGTTTATTCATATGTCAAGCACAAATAAATGACTCCACCGTACAAAAGTGCCAAATGGTAACCCACACATTCATACATTAACATATAAACAACTCAGCTGTATATCACTCTAAGAATATAAGAAGAAATTAATCAAGAGATAAAAGTACCATTTATGACTGATTTCACTCACAAACTTCAAGCAATAACGATTTATCTCTACTTACTTCTAACATCTACTAAGAGTACAAAAGTGCAACATCAGTAGCATACATTAAAATGCAAACATAAATAAATCTCGATCCATCCATTCATCAAAAACCCCCTCCGAGGGTGCAAAAGTGCATGTTCTGAGGACAAGTTTTTTCACAAATTTCCGGACCCTTCTCCAAATGCCATGAGAAGGGTTAAATACTACTAACTAACTAATCTTAATTACACAAATTTAGGAAACGGCTTCAAATGACCGCCCTTTTACTAAAACAAATTTATTTCTAAAAATTGAATCTAATTTCTAACCGTTTCTGTATCTGCTCCTTAGTGCTGTAAGCAATGCAAGGTTCGCCTGGAAAGAGTCGGCTGGTTGTCTTTTTCTTTTGCTCGAGCGATAAAAGTAGAAATAACAAAAGCTGGCACCTCTTTCTGACAAACTAGAAGATATTTTTGAAAATCTTCCTCTGACTGGGTGTATTTGCTGTGTGTATACTTAGTATAACCCATATTTCTTTCAAACTGATTGTGCTGTTGCTATTTCGGTTTCCGGCCGTGCGAATGACTCAATGAGTTAGGGATTTCGTTGCCTGAACAATCCTCCGTATTGAAAATTGCTTCCATTCTTTGTTCCAGGCTTTTCTGGAGGGTCCTCCCTCTTTAGCGTTTTTCTTTTTGCTTTACCCAGTCTGAGCTCCAGGATCTTTTGCAAACATGCTGCTTTTGTGCGCCTTTGACTCTGAGTCTTGGATAGTCTATTTTCATCAGTGTCTGTTGAGTGATACTCTAGAATCCGCGGCTCTGCTGCATGCGGCATCCATTTGCGAAGGCATCTCCTCTCTGTTCTTCAAGTATTGGTGCTTTGCCCTTTTCCTTAGATGTTTCCTGCATATAGATTTATATTAGTTGCTGCCTTGCAGTTTACGCAAAGGAAAAGAGAAATGACGAAAAGATTGACATGAAAGCTTTAAGTTCTAATGAATGCATAATCATGACACTCATAATGACTTGATTCTTTGAAAAATGCAACACGATCATCCTTGGATACTCAAGCGTGCAATCATTAATTTCCCTTAAGGTGCGCGCTCAATTTTTGGTTTACAGATCATGCCCAATTAATAGTCTCATTCATCGCAGATCGCAAATCGCAAGATCGCATTTTGTAAGATCGCAGATCGTAAGATCTCATTTTTCATTTGATCACTGCGCACTGCTTATGCGACGTTGCGATATGCGACGTCGCATATCGGCCATCGACGATTCCTTATGTTTTCTATTTAAGAGCACTTCCAACATGTGCGATGCGATGAATGTCGCATCGCTTCTTTGCAGCTTATTTATGCGCATAGGAAAACACTTCACTCTCTCTTTGCGATGCGATATAGCTTTTAGGGAGTTCAATACAAAAATTTTGATAAAAAATATTTTTGGGATTTTTTGTTAAGGGTCCCCCTTTGCTTGATGTTATTGCTAATACCAAACAAAGAGGGGGGTTGTTGGTGACCACAACAGGGCTGGACCCTAACACTTTTTCTTTCTTGTTTTTTATGTATGTCTATATAAACACTATAATATAGTTTACCATGCATATTCCACTTGGTGAGGAAAGTAAGTTTCTTAGATTTTCAACTTTCTTTCCTACTTTCAATGGACATATGAACATTGATTGTGAAGTTTTGAAAACCCTTTCTTGTTTTCTAATAATATTTTTTAGCAAGATCAATGGAAAAATGTTTTGTTGCAATTCTCTTTGAATTGAAACACATGCCAAAACAAGTTTATCATGTACTTGAACTTATTACATATGCAACATTTATAAAACAATACATGCAAATCTTATAAAAAATGAAGAATAACTTTTTCTAAACATTAGGGTATACAAACATACACATATGTTACTTCATTTTTATTTCAATGAAAATAGTTTTTTTTGGTGGGAAAAAACATATGGATAATAACTTCGTAACAATAAAACATTCAAATAAGTCAAAGCTTATTGTTTGCATGTCTTGTTCTGCATTGTCGTCTTTGATTTCCAGTACATATTGCATTGTTGTGTGCGTTACCAAAATTGCAATAGCAACAATTGTGCCAACTGGAAATGCATCATCATTACGTGACATATTTGCAATTGTCATATTTGGAAAGAATTGATACTTTGCACAAACAAGACAAATGTTTTCTACACTACTAGAAATATTTAGACAAATTGTTTTTTCACAATCACCACTGTCATATTTATGCTTTGGAATTATTTCAAAATATCTAATAGAAACACCAACATTTTCAACAATTTTTGAGTCATGTTGTTCGATTAACTATGTTGGCACAAGAAATGTTATTATCATTTTCACTTTCTTATATGTTAAGTCTGCATGGAGTATTGCTTTTGTCTTGTTTGTTTTGTCCAAAAATGTTCGATATGAAACCGAGACAATGCCATGAAAAATCTTCCCAGTTATATTGTTATTGATATCTTCGATCAACAATGACATAAACTCGATTTATTTTTTCCTAGTCATGAGCATTGAGTTGAACTCAATTAAAAAAAAGAACAAAAAGACAAAAAAGAAAAAAGAAAAAATAAATCTAATGCATAGTTAATTAAATGTCCTCATAAGTACCTATTTGCCTTCATTTCCTCACTGCATTATGTTTCTCTTATATTGTATATTGCGATATCTATTTCAGTAGTATTGTTCATTGCTATCTCTACACTCTTGTTTATCTCTTCTGTGACATAATTAAAATTCGATATCTTCTACCTATTCACAAATAATACACTGAAATCACCACTCAAAAGAACATTATAATTGAAACTAAGTGAGAAATGTCTAATTAAAATAAAATAATATATCACAAAGTCATTACTAGTGTACATAAATTTTAAATAGATTTTAATTTCAACAAATATAAATGTTTTATAGAAATGTTCAAAATACTTTTTTCCTTGTAATTGTTGTATAAATTTGATAGAAATTGCAACTGCTCAATATTCCAAACTGAAAAACAAAATACATAATTCTACTCTACTGATACGTGGAATGGAAATCACAATTTAGAACAACATGCATATGTTGAAATATGGCAACAAGAATATTCCAATTTAATTTGTTCTTGAATTAAATTGTGAGTTAAAATCAAATTTAGTCTTAACAACTACTTGGAAATAATTAATTAATTAATTTTAAATTAATTAGTTTGAGAAATTCAAGTTAGAAGTCTTTCTGAAGTCATGCAAGAGTTATCCCTTAAATTAAGGAGATAAGATTGACTTATATTTGAGTTGTAATTAGTTAACTCAGTTTACTGAGTTAAGTCCAGTTAAATTAGTTCCAAACTGTTTGAGGAACTAACAGTAAGTTAACAGTTAGTTGATGCATTAATGCACTCAACTAGTGCTACTCTAGTTAATTGAAGATTCCCTCATTAGAAACTCCTGCGTGTCTATTATGAGAAAGACCCAGTTGAGATAAATGTTCAAGGATAGTGTACTATCAGTTGCATGTGTTTTCTCATGGAGAAAACTCTTGCACGTAGTCAAGGACTCCTATGCTTGATTGTCCACGTTATTAGTGAGTTTTCACGGTAGTTTAAGACTCACCTGCAATGTGGGAATCGTACCTACACTCAATCATGCTAATTGAATGATCAATACATTGCTTATCAAATATTTTAGGAAAATAAAAATTAGTTGCAAATAATATTAAAGGTATAAAATATATGAAAACGATTAATCAAGCACATTCGTAAACCTTAAACATGAAATATAAATCTAGTGTAGGAAAAGGAACGATTCTTGGACTAGTGCGGGAATAAGGAGGTTGCAACGTTAAAATAGAGGTCTAACGTTATGGTTCTGAAGTGGAAAAAGGGGTTAAAAATGAAGCAATTTAACCTACGAATAGTGTGGTACCTTGATTTCGGTGCCTCGTTCCACATGACAGGGTGAAAGGAGTTATTTAGTAGCTTGGAGGAGAAGGATCTCCATATTCATATCGAGATGGGGGATGATGGGAGGTACAGTTCTACAAGAATTGGTACTATCACCTTTGATAGTGAGAAAGCCTCTCCTCTTCACCTCAAAGATGTTATGTTTGTACTGGTGCTGAAGAAGAACATGATCTCTATAGTAGTATTGGAGGATCGTGGCTATGATGTTATTTTCAGTAAAGGGAAATCCTTTATGAGACACATAGATATTGGGAAAGTGAAGCATATTGGGGTTTGAGTGAAGAACCTATATAAACTTGAGGTGGATGATTGCACTACATTGAGCAGTAATGTCGAAAAAGTGCAGAGTCGAGATGTTGGAAAACTTTAGCACATGAGATTGGGTCATCTACACCATGGTGCCTTAAAAATCACTCAACAAATTGCCATCAGTCTTCCTTAACCAGCGGGATGTATGCAAGGGTTGCACATTAGGTAAACATGTCAAATCCACTTTCCAAGGCTGAGATAGCAGATCAGATGCAATCTTGGAGTGATTCCACTCTAATGTTTCTGGACCCTTTTCTACAGCTTCCATAACAAAACATAAGTACTACATTATTTTTATTGATGATTTCTCTAGAAAATGTTGGATCTTCCTCATGTGAAAGAAGGATGAACATTTTAAATTTTTTTTATTGAATTCAAGGCATTGGTTGAGAAGGAGACTGGGAAGAAGGTGAAGGCTCTGAGGAGTGACAATGAAGGTGAATTTGTTTCACATGCCTTCAAGGATTTTTGTGCCAAAGAAGGTATTCGAAGAGAACTGACAACACCCCATAACCCAAAAAAAATGGGGTAGCTGAGAGGAAGAACAAGAGCATAGTGGGATCAGCAAGAGCCATGTTGCATGATTAGGGGCTACCATTACATCCATAGGTAGAAGAATGCAACATCGTAGTCTACTTACAGAATCATAGTCCTCATATATTACTTGGTATGATCACACCCGAGGAATATTTCATTGGGATAAAGCCTGATGTGTCTCATTTCAGAATTTTTGGAGCTTCACTTTATTGTCATGTCTCCAAGGATTTGAGGAAGAAACTTGAGCCTATAATAGAGTTGGGAGTTTTTGTAGGACACACTAAAACTTCACACAATTACCGAGTGTATTAACCTTCACTCAAGATGATAGACATAAGGAGAGATGCCAAGTTCAATGAGTTCAAGGCTATGAAATGCTCTCTGGAATGAGAGCTGACTATCCCACCCGAGTAGGACCTTCTAGCTCCAAAGGAGGAGCCTCACTACCTAACGTGGACACTATGTAGTCAAGGACTCCTCTAATTGAAGGTCCTATGCTTGATTGTCCTCTTCTCCTTACTGAACTTCATCCCCTTCCTCTTTGAATTTTCTTCCTTTATAATTTCTCTTCTATCTTAAGGGCTATCTGGTAAGCTTCTTCAATAGCTTTTAAAGGAAAAATATCCAGTTTATCTTGTATTTCAAATCTTTGACCATTATTATATCTAGTTAACTTTTCATCATCCACTTCCACATGACCAAACCTTATACTTAATCTATAAAATTATTCTATATATTCTTTTACAGACATTACTTCTTCTTTAGATTTTGCATCTATCGAAAAAGGTTTAACTGATAGTCTTGAGGAAGAAATTTACCTTTGATATTGGCTACCATTCGATCCCAACTAGTGATATTCTCTTGTCCTTTATTTCTCTGCTCATCTTTCACATTGTCCCACCATAGTGTTGCATATCCTTTCAATTTGGTCACCGTGAACTTGACTTTCTTATCTTCATCTACATTTTCATAGTCAAAATATTTATCCATGGCGCTAATCCAGTCAATCAATTCTTCAGGATTTAAGTTTCCCTCGTACATAGGCACTTCCAATCTCGGATTTCTTCTTAATCCTGCAATCATCTTGATGATTTTCTCTTCTAGCATTTCTTATTCAACTTTAGCTTCTTCTTCTGAGGTTTCTTCTGCTTCATTGATATTTCCAGTGTTCACATCTCTTCTGTGTGTTGTCTCCATTGCATCTAATCGCGTTCAAATATGTCTTACTTCATCGAGTAAGACTTAGTTGGCATTTGGTCTTCCTCGACCAATTCCTGTGCCCCCAGCCCCTCTAGCGCTATGTTCCATCTTTATATTTTTAATTAAAATAAGGGAAATAACTCTTTAATTCTTTACTTGAAAATATTCTCAAGAAGTAACCAAAATAATTTCTTTTTAATATAAATACTTCACCTTGGAATGAATAGTTTTATAACTTCAAAATATTATACTTATTTTTATATGCACCTTTACTACCCCTTTATGGCTTCAAAATAAAATATTACGAGTGATTTTTTTTTATGGCCCACTTTATTTAATATGAAACACCTCATAAGCATATATCGTTACACACAAATAAGGAATCTCTGCTATAATCTAAAGATTCTCTACCGTTCTATGATGAAATTTTGCACTCATATACATGTAATCATACTCTAAAGAGAAAAATAATAAAGTAGCATACATTTAATGGTTCTAAACATATTCGTTTTCTCGCTTACTAGATAAAAGCTTGATTTTGTGGAATTTTCTCTTCCCACCATTGTGTAGGCATATTTCTGCACAATATGCTGACTAGACACTCTTTGGGTTCCCCAACTTTGCTTAAAAGAATAAATACCATGCTCAGTAGAGTTGAAGAAAAATTCCTCAATGCTTACCACAACTTCATAAATACAATTTTCCAACAACTTCCACACTTATTGATCTCTAACAATGGGTTGATCAATACTTTGATTAGTTCGATCTACAAAAATGCACAACTTCAATCAACACCTGTGGCTCCATAGGTCATAATTATCTCAGCTTCATTGCAATTTTATCCTAAGTAACGCAGATCTCTAAGGCAATGCAAGTCTCCAAGGCATGCAGGTCTCATGTCTTCACAAAACTCCAACGTAGGTCTCTAAAGTAGCTCATTACAAGTTCACAAGGTCTTGTGCATGCACAACGATTTTCACAGGTCCAACGCTTCTACTCTTACAAGTTTCAATGAAGCAATCGCCCAAATCTTCTCCAATACCAAAATATGATGCAGATATGAGAGGAACAAATTAACAAGAAAACAATTCATTGAATTATTTTCTCTGAAAATTTGGTTTTACAAATGAATTACATGCTTATTTGTTCTAGAGGAAGAAAATTCTCGAATTCCTCATAGAGAGAACTCCTTCCTAGATATTTGGAGGAAGTTGAGAGAAATCCTCTTATTTTTAGAAATATATCATAACTACTTAATCTCCAACAAATTCTAGCAGTCTCCATAAAATCTAGTCAAGTCATGAATCGCGACATCTGGGATGTCTAGGGTCAACCCATTGTTATATGGAATTTTCATGTACGGATAAACACATTTTCCCTAGGTGGGTGACTACGCCTAGAACAACAGAAAGAAATTAGTTTAACCTTTTCTTACAGAAGATAGATGAGATGGAGGAACTTACTTGTAGTCTTCCACTTTCTTGATATATTTTGAATCACTCCCATGGCTCCCACTTGAACTAAATTCGCTCAAAAGGTACCTATATCAAGAGAAATATAAACAAGAAATGATCAAAGCAGACATGATCTATCTACTATAAAACAATGGAATCGAAGACATTGAAACACATAATCATCACATATATGAAAAATCATATGAGAAAAGGAATAAGATTTTTATTAGTGTAGAAGGAAGAGTATCACCAAATACAGTTCGATTCTATGCCACTCCTCCAGCTTCAGTCCAACCCTTGCCACATAAAAATCACACCATTCCAGCATCATAACATTGCTTGACATGAACTCAATTCTCAAACCAGCAAAATTTCCTTACAAACTTCAGATTCTAGCCCCTTGATCACTATGATGAGTGCTCAATTTATAGGAAATGGAGGTGGTTTTGTCATATATGAGGGTATTGAATGGCCTTCCAAACTCAGAGTTAGTTTCCATGGAGTAAGGGATGAGAGGATAGGATGTTAATGGATCCTTAGCCTATCTAATTTCGAGCTCATAGGAGGAGATAAGAGATGGGATCCTTGTAGGATCATCTAGAATGAAGGAATATTCCCAGAACCCTATGAAAATTTCTCTCAATCTCACCCATCATAGGTCAAAGAGGGCCTAACTGCAATGAAGTGTAGGACATAGTGGGCCTGCCTGCTCTGCAGTGCAGTTACACCTGACCTAGGCTATGCTAGTGTCCCAAGGAGGCATTTCAGGAAGGCTTAAGGCCAGGAAAATTTCATTGAAGGAAGCATTCAATGAGTTGACTTGTCTAGGGCATGTAACAACTGAATTAGGGTTTGATGAGCCCTATTTGTACTGATCTAAATGTTGGGAGTGATGTGCCCAAATAGACCTATAACAGTTGCCCCCTAAAGCATGAAGTTGAAAATGATAATGCCGAGTGATATGCTTTACGATGTGATGGAGAGGATCTGATGCGGAAGGTGACCTGCATCGATTACAATACATAACATCATGATATTTTGGATTTTTTCATGAATTTTTAAGGGAAGGCATACCCATACTCAACATATAAAATTTTCATTACATGTACATAGATATTCATCTACAGAAATAGACCCATGATAGGATGACCATCATTGTAAAGCCATTGTACAAATGATTTAGCACGCTCCTGAAATCGCAGCCCAGATGGATGAAACTAGATTCGGGGTCTTCTATCTCGTCCAATCGTTGACTCAAGTATGCGTCTAACCATGTGAATATGTGATCTGAAGTCAAACATGGGAAGACACCATCTGATTACCAGCCAGTGATGTAAGCCATTAACAGACGTGAGAGAGATCACCGATAATGATAATGATTCTCAAGGTACTACAGTACATTTTGCATGGTGTGAATAGATGTTTTGATGTCGAACACCATACAAAGTGTTTCAGTCGAAGGCCAATGATGTGAACCTATTGCCGGAAGTGAGAAACTTGCCATTGATGCATGCAAGCCTCAAGGTACTGGAAGGGTGTATCTAAGTCAACTTCTTGGATAATGTTCTAATGTCGACAAGAAGCGACTCATCGCAGGAGGGCCTTGATGTATACCACATCAACGACACGAAACGAGTGTAATATTTTTGGAGATGGAATGTGACTGACGACACAAGGTTCAGGAATTGTGGTCATGAAAATGATGGTTTATGAGTGTTGCAAAGGATGAAGTTTTCTGAGTGACTTCTCTTGAACATGTTGGCGACACTGAATGAATTGGAAGCATTGAACCAAAAAAAAGTGATGGATGGTGTGATAGACCATAGGTATGATAACCATCAAGCTGATAACCCAACCCAAATGGTCATAGAGGTGAAGTGAAAGTGTCATGTTCAAGAGCGACTTGCTACCATAAAGTGATTTATCCCTTTTCCCATTTTCCCCAGTCATTGCTAACAAGTACCTCTTTATTTTTTAACAATCTTGAGGAGGATAACATATTCTTGTAGTATAATTCCACCCTTTGGGTGAATCCATCGCTATGTGATGTTTTAACGAGCCTAGCGAAGGTGGAACTCAGCCTTGTCATGATGGACAAGTTTGTCGCTATTTGATGTTTTAACGAGTTTAATGACAATGAGAACTTGGTCCTTTTCATGTTTAGAGAGTTTGAAAAAGGACAAAAAGAAAACTTTAGAAGTTATTTTTCATAGATTTGTCTCTCAAGTTTGAAAAAGCGTAAAATAATACAAGAGAGAACCTATTGACCATGTTTGATCAATGTATTCCTTTTTTTGTAAATAATCTATCTCAGTTCGGAAAAGGGTTAAACTTATACTGAGTAGATGTCGTTTCCAATCTGTTTACAAGCTGAAAAGGACAAGCGCTTGACAATATTTTCATATCTTGAGAGTCTGAAAAGAGCTTAAAGAGGACTCCACTTAAGGGAATGAGTGGTGTCTAGGATAGAAACTAGTTCCGGTGATGTTGGAACTTCTCAAAACATGTCGATTTATGTGAAGAGGCTCGCTGATAAGACCAATCATTGCAAATGTTCCTCAGAAAGGGTAAAACAACCAAGTGAAAGTGTATGATCAACCAAGCTGATAGTGACGATGGAAGGAGAAACCAAGGCTCGTCTAACAAAAATTAGCTTATAAAGATGGCAATCACGAGATGTAAATTGGGCATGGGTTCATTTTTACACAAGCTTGAACCATAAAGAACTCTTCTTGGGTTTGGTTTCATGTTTACACAAGCTTGAAAGGAAAAACTATGCTTGGAATTGGTTTACATTCCCCTAGCATGATGACTTGATTTTAGGTGCATGCCCCCCAAGCTTCATTACATTCACCTAAGTAGACTAGTCGTGGCTATCAGGTGAATGGAATGAAGGTTCATTTATGAGATCAAGTGAAAGACTCGACTAGGATTTTACGAGATCTAATCAAAGACTCGATGGAACTTTGCTCTAGGGGACCTTGTTTCATTTTTTAATGAGCTTGACACAATACAAGGAATTCTGCTCAGATTCCTTGTTTCATTTTTAACAAGTTTGACCCAAGACAAGGAATTCTGCTCAGATTCCTTTATTCATTTTTTAACGAGCTTGACACAAGACAAGGAACTATGCTCATATTCCTTGTTTCATTTTTTAACGAGCTTGACACAAGACAAGGAACTATGCTCATACCCTTTGTTTCATTTTTTAACGAGGTTGACACAAGACCAAGAACTATCCTCATATTCCTTGTTTCATTTTTTAACAAGCTTGACACAAGACAAGGAACTATTCTCATACCCTTTGTTTCATTTTTTAATGAGGTTGACACAAGATGAGGAACAATCCTCATATTCCTTGTTTCATTTTTTAATGAGCTTGACACAAGACAAGGAACTATGCTCATACCTTTTGTTTCATTTTTTAATGAGGTTGACACAATACCAGGAACTATCCTCATGTTCCTTGTTCACAACCCATAAGAGGTCATGACTTCCGAGAGGTTCTCATCAGATGGGAGAACAATGCTCTGGAAGGGATACATAGCAAGGAATCCATTAGAGAGATCTAGTTCTAATGCCCCCAATACATAATGTAAAACATCACAGAATTGATTGTTAGGTGATGTAGGCATGGAATGGTTTGCCACATAATTGACCCATGGTGGGGAAGATATCGTTGGGACAAAAGGAGCATTTAGGGAAGATGGTTGACTAGAATCCATATTTGGACCGGGAAATGAAAGCTGGTCAATGGTGACAATTCTGCCTTCATGCGAGAAACACATCACTTGAAAGAGTGTTGAAACAATAGCTCCCATGTCATAAACATAGTCGTGCCCAAGAAGTATATTGTAATCTAAAGGGCCTGGGACTACCATCACATTGGGATAAATAATTTTTCCTCCCAAAGTAATAGGCAACTGAGGAAGGATCCCTAATGGTTGACTAGTTCCTTTGTTAAAAGCCAATAGATTATGGGTAACAGGCACAAGTGGTGGCGAACCGAGCGCCTGCCAAGAAGTGGAGGAAAGGATACTCACAATTGTACCTTCATCTATAATAGTGCCAAATACAATCATATTATAAACCTATACTATGATTTGGAAAGGCACATAATAAGGAGAGACTAGATTAAAGGAAGTGATTAGATTACTTGGAGGGGGTACCGTAAGAACGAGAGAATTACCCCCTTGAGTTATGAGAGTGAGAGGATTTTCCTCCTATCTTGATGGAACATGAGGGTTTCCTCCAAGTTCATTAGAATCTAAAGAAATGAAAAGAACCTGAGTGGTATCATACTCACTCTCTACGAGAAAGGTACAATTAACTGTAGGTGAAAACGGGTCAACTGTTTCCTTGACCCGTGATTGGTCAAGTGGTAGACTCATGGGATTCACATTCAGAGAGAGTGGGTTTGACCGACGGTTGATTTGGGTCAGTCACTTCATCAACTAGTGTATGATTAAGGGAGAGTCTCCTATAACCAGATGGAAGTCTCTACAGAGAAGCAGGATGGTTATCCAACACTTTTTGTGCTTCATCCAGATAGGGACAAAGGTGAATGGGGTGATTCCCTTCACATAACCTATAGGGAAATTTAACTTTACCCTTATTTTTATGAACTTTACTACCACTAGTTGATGGTGTGTCACCAACATTATCTCCAGAAGTTGATGAGACAAGATGATGTGAAAAAAAAGACCATTCTTCTAAGATCTGAGGCATACTAGAAAATTTTTGAAGAAGATGGTATCTCGTACAAAGCTTGCAAGGATATCAAAGTTTTTGAGGCTTATCGGATGGTTTCTCATCAGAATTTGCATTCAAAGCAATGGTTACTTGGAGCACCACTATTTCCGAATGGATGAAAAGGACTAGGATTCCCATCAAAAGGAATTCCTTGATCGGTGGACTTTGGAGTTGTTGCCATATGTCTCAACCTAAGATCAACTAAGGAGTGATGTGGAGGATGTTATCCGTGGTTAATTATTTTTATTTTAATCAAAATAACATAACAAAACAAGATAGGTATAATCTAGGCAAAAGGATCACCAAGTAACTGTGAACTGCAATATACTGCCTCAGTAAACCAAGGACTTAACATACGTGCAAGAAATCTCTCCAAATGTTGTTTTCTGTGTATCACAGTATAAAAGGAGGCCTACACGGTTACCTAAGGATGGATAGCAACCTAATGTAGTCCTCCCATATATACCCGAAAGTATGTGCAGGCCCAATCCGTGTTAACACTGTCTAATGTGAAACTGCGCAGTGAGAGCATTCTTTTATACTTTTCGTACTATAACACTACCCTATATACCCGAAGGTACATGGACGAGCTACGATATACTTATGTACGTGGAATGAGGTATCACACTCAGAATGTATCGCAGACAATTAATGGTAGCTGCTATGTTTTACGACGCTGGAACACGTCTCTAGCCTAGAACCTCTAAATGTTATTCGTTAGGTGACAATGCTCCATTAGGTTAATTGAGATAACTTTTAAGTTGATCTTGATTAAGAGTTTGTCTTTCAGGTTCACCGCGTGATGTCTTTGAAATTCGTAGAATGAAACTATGATGAGAAACATTCCTTTCATTTTATTTGAACAATGAAAACCTTAACTAGAAGGGATAGAGCAATCAGAATGTTTAATCAAAGAGAAAAGAGCACATGTAATGCATTTTCCCTGTACTATTCCTACAAGCACACACAAACCTCTAATTCCATAATGCAAGTTTTTATTTTCAATTCTTTTAATGTGTAGATGAACAAAAGGAAACTAAATGCAAATACAATCAACCAATCCTTTTCACAAGAAATGAAGACTTTACGACAGTTCCTTTTTGAAAGAAATGAAGACTTTACGACACTTCCTTTTCAGAAAAGATTAATCGACTATAAGCTAACTTTGACAATGAATTTATAATGATAAAGAAATCATTTAAGAAACACTAAAAAATCAAGGCCAAAGTAGGGATAGGGGGAGAAATACAACTTGATTTCAGAACCACAAGAAGCATTGATCTATCAGCAAACAAAAACAGCAGCAACTTTGGAAAAATCAAACCAAAGGTGGGTTTTTTAGCCTAAGAGGAATCAATGTAGGCTAGAGTGGGAGAAAATGTGCTGCAATGCACTCTCTAAGGTAGGGGCTGCTCTGTAGTGGACTGTGTCAAGATCAACACCGCGTTAGTGCCAGAGAGTCAAATCAGGAGACATTCAAGCACAGTTTTTGACTAAAAACACTTCAAAAAGAATGAAATAAGATCAATAAAGTAAAAAAAAAGTCTAATAGGGTGTAATATGATGAGGGTAAGCCACCAAGAACGACATTTATTCCCCAGGAGTTGCCAATTTGTTATATGGAATTTGCATTTATGGATAAACAAATTTTCCCTAGGTGGGTGACTACACCTAGAACAACAAAAAGAAAGTAGTTTAACCTTTTCATATAGAAGATAGATGAGATGGAGGAACTTACTTGTAGTCTTTCACTTCCTTGATCTCTTTAATCACTCTCGTCACTCCCACTTGAAATAAATCCGCTCAAAAGGTCCCTGTATCAAAAGAAATATAAATAAGAAACGATCAAAGCATACATGATCTATCTACTATAAAACAATGGAATCGAAGATATTGAAACACATAATCATCACATATATGAACAATCATATGAGAAAAGGAATAAGCTCTTTATTAGTGTAGAAGGAAGAGTATCACCCAATACAGTTCGATCCTGTGCCACTCCTCCATCTTAAGTCCAACCCTCGCCACATCAAAAGCACACCATTCCAGCAGCATAACATTGCTTGACATGAACCCAATTCTCAAACCAGCAGAATTTCCTTACAAAATTTAGATTCTAGCCCCTTGATCACTATGATGAGTGCTCAATTTATAGGAAATGGAGGTGGTTTTGTCATAAATGAGGGTATTGAATAGCCTTCCAAACTTGGAGTTAGTTTCCATGGAGCAAAGGATGAGAGGATAGGAGGTTAATGGATCCTTAGCCCATCCAATTTCGAGCTCATAGGAGGAGATAAGAGATGGGATCCTTTTAGAATAATCTAGAATGAAGGAATATTCCCTGAACCCTATGCCAATTTCACTCAATCTCTCCCAGCGCAGGTCAAAGAGGGCCTAAGTGCACTACAGTGCAGGCCACAGTGGGCTTGCCTGCTCTGTAATGCAGTTACCCCTGACCAAGGCTGTGCTGGTGTCCCAAGGAGGCATTTCAGGAAGGCTTCAGGCTAAGAAACTTTCATAGAAGGAAGCATTCAATGAGTTGACTTGTCTAGGGTATGTAACAACTGAATTAGGGTTTATGAGCCCTAATTGTACTGATCTGAATGTCGGGAGTGGTGTGCCCAAATAGACGTGTAACACCCCTCAAGGTTGTTCTCAAGCTTAGTCAATGCCTCTGTTGCATTCGGCCTCTGCACTACAAAAGCTAATGGCTACTCACCGCGCCTATCAAATTTGCTTAGACCTGCTAGTCTCATCGGACCCACATCTGCATGATCATTTCAAATAATTAGTTTTGGATGCAAAAAAAATAAAAAATAGAAAAATAGAAAACAACCAAGGTGTAAAGTTTTTACCTAGGTCACCCCACTACATCCCAACTGTGAGTGGCATTTAGGGATATTATATAAAATATAACCCAATCTTAATATAATAGCATTTAGGGATATTATTGTTGAAGTAAAGAGTAACATTACTTCACATCTAAATACTAATATTAAATGAAATTTTGTATACTAATATTAAATGAAATTTTGTATACGTAATCTAAAAATAATGATTTCACCAAAATATAAGTCAACATTTATGTCACTTCAAAACTAATAATTTCACCAAAATATAAGTCAACATTTATGTCACTTCGAGATGAAACTAAATAAAATAATAAAATATGTGATTTGTTATAATAAAACATTTTCCAAATAAAAATAATAAAATCCATAACATTAAAAAAATAATAATTTATTATATTTGATTTCATTTCTCCAAACTTATATTTAAAAAAATAAACAAACAAAACAAATGTGTTATCATAATTTCCACATGAAAAATACTAAAATTAAAAATTTCACCAAATCAACATTTACGTCACTTCAATAAAATATTTCTATTATCATAATTCTACATGAAAAATAAATACTAAAATTAAAGATTTCACCAATTCAACATTTATGTCCCTTCAACAAACTAAATAAAATAATAAAATATTTGATTTGTTATAATAATTTTTTTCAAATAAAAAATATAAAATCAGTAACATTAAAAAAATAAAATAATAATTTAATATATTTAATTTCAATTTTCCAAATTAACAAACCTATTATCTATTATCATAATTTCTACATTATAGATACTAAACTAAATAATATAGTCTTTGAAAATAAAATCTATAATATTGAATAAATAAAATAATTAATTTAATAATTTTGATTTAATATTTCCAAATTAATATTAAAAAAACTTACAACAAATCAGTTACTATAATTTTATTTCTACATGACAAATGCTACATTGAATAAGATTAATATCTGCGATGTAGCATAGTTCCTACTTCTTTCACTAATTAATTGATTCTGCTCACATAAAACTTTCCACACAAGCATTTGTTCTTCGCACATGGTCCCTCTGCACAACCACCTCCACATGCTTTCTTCACACAACCACATTTGCATTCAGTATTGATTTTTAGTTAGTCATTGACACTCAAAGCTATTATTAATTTGTGTGGGTGATAGATGTCATGGGGAAGAAGCATTCCTTGCGAAATACGTTCCTAAATAATAATTAAAAAATATTTTCATATTTATTAATTTAACAAAAACGATGTTATATATGTCAGTCATTAGATTTAACATTATTAAATAATCATTGTTACAGTTGGGTCGGAGGTGGGTTGTTTTGTTTCAAAATGAAAACATAACGATTTCAAATGTGCAGAAGGGCGATGTGTGGAGCAAGGGACATAGACCTTCGACGAGGCACAATCTCTAGAAATACCATCCACACAAGCTGAATATAATCTCATTGCACGGAGCTAAATTCATCCACACCATTACATTTCCCCACTAGAATGACTGTAGTCCTCACCTTGTTGTCAAATGTGTATTGGATGCTTGGCATTACTTGTTTGACATGTTATATGTCTAAGTGGCCAATTCAAAGCCTTGTATTTTCTCTTTCTCGTAACCCATCTCAATGTATGCACCATATTTCACATTATTATTGGAGACAACTAACCACATGTAAACCTAATCAATGTATCTAACTTTTGGCATTACTTATTAGAGACATTGTGTCCACGTGGATGTGCTAATCTGGTATTGTCCCCATCGAAATTGGTTCAGAAGAGTGTGAAGAAAGTCCATTGTGCGAAGGAAGCTTTTAAGCTTTCATTGCGTGGATCTTATTACTTCGAAGGCCAGTTGGAAATGGAAACATAAATTATAAATTGAATCATCATATAAATAGAGCAAGGAACATATACCTTCGCATTGACATACATCCACACTACATTCTCATATAAGTTTTTATACATGCCCGATCTACTTTTATACTAAAGAAATTATAATATGAGAGCATTGACTTCTCAATGGCATTTATATTAAATCGTGGATGACAGCAGTAATGCAATGAATTCTCAATGACATTTCTGTTAGATGATTATCATGATCACATCTAGTTTGATATTATTTTGTATGGTAAAATTTTGTTTCTTATGACACATATAACCGTGTTATTAAATTAGTGGCAAAGTGTGGAGTAATTGCAGACCTATTAATAAATTCCATTGTGTGAAGGAAGGACCCATATGATATTATTGGTAATATTTTAATTGTAAATAATGCATATCTTTGTATTCTCGAATATCTCTTTGTTTAGGCAAATGTGCGGAAGTGCAGAGGAAGCTTTCATTGTGCGGATCTTCGCACTTCACACTAAAATATTTTATTGCTAACCTTTTAATATTAAATAGTGCATACTTGTTGTTCAAAATAACATCGAGGTAAGAGTTGGAACCTTACGATATTATTGGTAATATTTTAGTTATAAATAATGCATATCTATGTATTCCCTTTTGCTAGAACAATCCTCTAGACATCTCGGTATTTTATAGATATCATGTAGCATAGTTCCTACCTCAATTTCTAATTAACTGATTCTCCTCACACAAAGCTTTCCACATAGTGAAAGCTCTTCGCACAAGCATTTGTTATCTGCACACGCTCCCTCCACAAAGCGTCGCCCGGACAACTTCCTCCACACACTCTTTCCCTGCACAACTACATCCACATTCAATAATGCATTTTGGTTAGTCATTGACATTCAAAGTTGTTATTAATCGATGTGGGTCCTAGATGTTGTGGGCATGAAGCATTCCTTCCGAAATAGTTTCCTAAATAATAATTTTAAAAAATATTTATATATTTATTATTTTAATAAAAAGCATGCTATATATCAGTCATTAGATTTAACTTTATTAAATGATTGTTGTTACAATTGGGTTAGAGGTGGGTTGTCTAAATTCAAAATGACAATCTAACACTATCAAATATGTGAAGAATGTTGGTGTACAAAAGGATGGTGTGTCGAGCAAGGAACATAAACCTCCACACTCACACACCTCCGCACTTCGACGAGGCACGATCACTAAAAATACCATCTGCATAAGATGAATATAAGTTCATTGAGCGGAGCTAAATTCATCCACACCATTTTATTTCCCCACTAAAATGACCACGGTCCTCACCCCGTTAGCAAATTCATATTGGACACTTGCCATTACTTGTATGTCACGTACCCTGTCTAAGTGGCCTGTCCAAAGCCTTGCATTTTATCTTTCTCGTAATCTGTCTTGATGTTTGCACCAAATTTCACATTGTTATTAGATACATCCAATCCATGTGTAAATTGAACAACATATCAAAATTTTGGCATTACTTATTAGAGACATTGTGTCCATGTGGATGCATTGATCTAGAATTGTTCCCATCGAAAACAATTCAGAAGAGTGCGACACATGTGCAGAAGTGTAGAGAAAGTCCATTGTGCAGAGCAAGTTTTCCAACTTTCATTGTCTGATATCTGCACTCTAGAGGTTGGTTGGAAATGAAAACATAACAATTTCAAATATGTGCGGAAGGATGGCATGTGGAAAAAGGAACATAAACCTCTGCATTGACATACATCCACATTACATGCTCATAGAAGTTTTGATACATGTATGATCCACTTTTATACTAAAGTAATTATAATACGAGAGTGTTGGCTTCTTAATGGCATTTCTGTTAAATCATGGATGATAACAGTAGTGCGCTAACTTCTCAATGTCATTTTTGTTAGCTAATTATCGTGATCACAACTAGTTTGAACTTATTTGGGATGGTAAATTTATGGTTCTTATGACACGTATAACCGTGATATTAAATCAGTAACAAAGTGCAGAGTGAATGCAGGCCTATTAATAAAGTCCATTATGCGGAGGAAGGACCCATATGATATTATTGGTAACGTTTTAATTGTAAATAATGCATATTTATGTATTCTTGAATATCTCTTTGTTTAGGCACATATGTAGAAGTGCAGAGGAAGTCCATTGGGAGGTGAAAAATTTCATTATGCCGATCTTTGCACTTCACACTAAAGGATTTTATTGCTAATATTTTAGTATTAAATAATGCATACTTCTTGTTTGCAATATAACCAAGGTAACCACTAGAGCCATACGATATTATTGGTAATATTTTAGTTATAAATAATGCATATCTCTGTATTCCATTTTGTTGGAACAACCCTTTGGACATTTCGGTCTTTTATAGATATATGTAGTCAGTTATGTGCAATAGCATCAATTCTCATATCATTGAGCAGAAGCTTTGTTTATGGTTATCTTTTTGAAATTAGGCAGATATGTAGAAGTTCAAAGAAAGTCCATTGCACGGAGGAAGCTTTCAAGCTTTCATTGTGTGGATCTCCACACTTAGCACTAAAGGATTTCGTTTTTAATATTTTAGTATTAAATAATCAATATTCACTATTTTTAATAACATCGAGGCAAGTGATGGACCCATAAAATATTATTGGTAATATTTTAATTATAAATAATTCTTTTATTGTTAATATTTTAATATTAAATAATCATATTTTATGTTCACGATATTTTAATTATAAATAATTCATATCTATGTATTCCTGAATATCACTAGTCAATTGAGTAAAGGTTATGTAGAGTGGAGACAAAATTATGTTCACTGAAAATACAAAATTGTTCTGGAAGTCCTAGATCGTTCTCTCGTACAAAGTTGTACAAGGAAACATAACAATATTAATTAGATATTTGTTTAGCCTCCTCGCCCCATGGGCACCCAAGCCTATGAAAAGAACCTACAACTGTATCAATTCTCAAATCATTGAGCATACGCTTTGTTTATGGTTATCTTTCTGAAATTAGGCACATGTGTAGAAGTGCAGAGGAAATTCATTGTGCCGAAGAAGATTTTGATCGTTGATTGTACAGATCTCCGCACTCTGAACTAAAGACTTTTGTAGTCTTTTTCTCAGAACATGTGCATGAGTGCATAAATTTGTTTAATGCCACACAATCACTTCATAGCCAACATACAATATCAATTTTCATTTATCAAATTTAATGTCACATATTGTACTCGTTATCTATGCAATATAACATTAGTGTTTATAACATATTTTACTATGTTATTATTGTAATGATAGCATTCAAATTGTTGGAAGCATTTAGTACTATAGCATGTGAGAAAGGACAAGTATATGATATCCAAAAACTCTATAGAGATGGTAATGTTTACGAAAATGCGAAAACTTGGAAATCACAGTTAGCATTGAATAATTAATTAATGCTTATCAATCATATTAATATCTATTAAGGAAATCGACACACACTTATGTTATCCTTGAAATTCTTAATAACATCTACTCGTATGAATTATGAATGATTAATGGTTTCAAACATATCAATAAAATTGTATTTATCCATATTATAAAATACTTTCTTCGATTTATTCGGTGAATTGAAAAATACATAGTGCTTTTGAAAGAGTTGATCCACTTAGTCAAAATGGTTAATTGTAAATGAAGAATTTATGGAGGAAGTATAATATACATGTTAGACATTAGGTTGGAGGCCAAATAATAGTTATGAAAATGGACCTGATTCCATTTCTTCGATGGCATGTTGAAGCTATTTTGAATGCTATTTCTCGACCAACTAGGTTGAGTCACATTTCTATTATGCTATACCTATAAGAAAGTACAACATGGAAATGGATGGTGCTATTTAGTCATAAATTTCTGGTGATGCTTACAACATAATGTTTTTTGGTAATGTAATGATCCTAAAATTTTTATTAGTCTGTTAAATTGAAAAGTTTACAATGAAAGCTTTTATTATGCATAAAAGCTTATAATAGCTTTGGAAGGCTAGTTTTTTAGCTTAAAGAAAAACAACAAAAACCATGCGAAGTTATAAACCGTTACCTAATCTACTTATTTCAGTGAAAAAAGTTCATTTAATATTTGGATAATGTGACAAAGACAATAAGGAATCCAAGTCATGAATTAACATGTAAGATCTGAAATCAAGTCCTGAATTGCCATCTGAAATTTGAAATCACGTCATCTTTTGCAAGGTAAAAGATGGCCAATATAAAGGCAAGTCTACATAGTAATTGTGATGAATACACATTGGTTTAGTGAATAAATACAATTTTATTCATTTATTTATTGGCAGGAGAACTTTAGTTAATCAAAATAGAATGTGTTTTACGATATTAATAAAATATCATCTCGGTATCGATTTATAAAGCATGTAAAAAAGATCAATCATGAAACGTAATCATATAAATTGCAATATGTCAAGTTGGAATTTATGTAAAACGTATGTAATTTTAAGTAGCAAATTTCACAATAGTATATTTTGATTAAAGATAAGGCAAATAAGTACTAGCCCTATTGATGACAATCACTGGTTAATGAATACCATTAAAATCAATAGTAGTTAAATGTTGTTTCAAAGATTATATGTCAATTTGTGATTTAGATTAGTTATCACCTCTGATGCATTATATGTAGGCCTATTTTCTGTCAAAGCGATTTGTCAATGCACATTTTTTTTAGAGACGTTAGTAAGTTATAGGAAACCAACTTGTTTTCTTTGTTTTGAAACTGTTAAATGTTTTAAGGTTTTTCTTTATAATTTGTCTGTTTTTTTTTGAATTTGTTACTAACAATGAACAAATGGCCCAAAAAAACAAAGGTAGAAGCATAGAGGAAGAGGTACATGCAAAGAGCCAAGATATTTTATGCTTACTTAGTCACCGGAGAACCCACAGTAAAAACCATTTTTCGTCAACGTTTCAAATCCCAACAGGGATCCATCATCAGGACTAGGATTTGAAACGTTGACAAAAAATGGTTTTTACTGTGGGTTCTCCGGTGACTAAGTTAGAAGATATTGACCACAGAAGTCTTAAATCCAGATTTTATGCTTAGTCAAGATATTTTAATGCTAGTGCATAAAATACTAGAACTTCAACAAATTCTTAGGTGACTTGAAGATGTACTAGATGTCATAAGAACATTGTCAAAAGAGCTCTTGTAAAAACTAAACAAAGCAATAAATTCCCCATTCTAGAAGCATAATCACTAAAAGCGTTAATGTCCAGAAACAATGGTTAATTAGTAAAGAAATCGTTATGAATTTTTGCTATTTTTTGTATCAATTTTGGAATATATCACACGCTAAAGGCTATGTATTGTAAAATTCTTGACAGAGTTAAAGAAACAAAAGATATTGGGCTATTATGCATTACATACATTTGTATAAATGCAATGTGTTTTTATAAGTTATATCATAATCTTGCTTATTTGATTTATAAATTCTTTTGATCTTTGTATGACAATGATTTATGTAGATACTTGTTTAAATATTGCATGAAATATTTCTTTTTAATAGAAATAATACTAGATTGTTCGACAATGTAAATAAATAAAATTGTGATTGTAAAGTCCATTAATTAATAACAATGTCACCGAAAAATGATTAACCAAGTTACAAATTTCCACTTAACTAATTTGTAATATTGTCTGATTAGTTATAGAACTTGAAAATTTGATAAATCAATAAAACAATGTAAGAAATGAGACTGCAAGAAAGCAAACACGACATAGTTCATTACAACAAAATAGTTCATTGGAATATGTTGCTATACAATGTCATACTAGCATTTGCATTAGTAGAAGAAATCACATTGTTTTCTATAATGATTACATTTCTAATATTTTTCTCATAAGTATAGTATTTTGATTGACAATGTGAAATAAGATCCCAATCATTGAGAAAAATGAAAGAGTTGTTTGACATAAATGCAATTCCTGAAGCACAAACTTTAACTCAATGTTAGGATGCTTGGAAATGCACACAATGAGAACTGTGTCATTACACATATGACTATGTTTTGATGGTTTATTGTAAATGTGCCATGTGTCTCGAAATTGGAGAAGATTTCAATAACATATGTTTTGTCTGCACAATATTGTTCGTAGGATTTTTTTCATAGTGCAGGTAATACTCTTTCGAGTTAAAAACTCCTAAGAATACATTGTATTTCAGTCCTATCATTTGCATGTATGAAACACTTTAACCTTTGGAAATAAAGGAAGCGAGAGTCCTGCTTGCAAGCGATGTAATAAAACATTGTTTTATTCATAGTTCTAGCACTTGTAATTGGAGTACTACATTTCACACATATAATCTCGAATGGATTTGTATATGCACTAATCGCTGTCAGGTATCCTTGGAAATAATGTAAATTGATATAGAAAACAAAGGCTTAGTAACATGAAATCAAATGTATTTTTTTATGCCCTTGACCTGCGAGAAGATGCCAGAATACCAAATATACGAAGAAACACAACCCAGAACATAGAACAAAATGAGAAATAAAAACATGTATTTTATTATTCAGAGATGAAAGCAATGTTCACTTGCCTCTTCGAGGGGAAAACCTCCAATAGAGTAGGGATCGATTAAAAGATAAGACACAAAGCTCCTCAATGGGGAGTCTCTATTCTTTATATAGGATTCATACATGCAATACCATGGGTCAGTACCATTGTTCTCTTAATACCATCTATCTAATACCATGGCTCGTTTGCAACTAACTGTGGTCCCTTTCGTTAAATGCTGGTCAACCACTTAGAATTATTAATATGGGCTTTATTGACTCTTTAACTAACTATAACTATGACTCGACCCTATTACATAAATAAGGGGGTTAGGGTTGGACCCTAACATTCCATCCCCCATAAAAGCAACCTTGTCCTCAATGTTGATGCTGTAGAAACTGCTGAAGAATAGTGGTTGGTTCCCAGGTTGCATCTTCTAGAGAGGTGTCTTTCCACTTGAATCGGACTTCCTTGATCATGTGGCCGTGCTGATGTTGTTCTCGCATGTCGCGGACCTGTTCAAGGTGGAGCCAGATTGAATCTTCTTCACCCAATTCAGGTAGACTAGTTTGAATTCTGCAATTATTCCCCACCACTTTCTTGAGGCATGATACATGGAAGATGGGATGGATTTTTGCAGTGGGTGGCAAAGCTAGCTTGTAGGCTACTTCTCCAATGCACTGAAGTATCTGATAAGGTCCGTAGAATTTTGGAGATAATTTATGATGGCCCTTGTCTTTGAGTGATGTTTGCTTGTATGTTGTAGCCTCAAGAATACCTGATCCCTTTCTTGAAATGTGCGCTCTGAATGATGTCGGTCTTCCTGTTGCTTCATGCGATTCTGAGCTTGATGGATATTATCTTTGAGACGGGCTAGCATGGTTGCACAGTTCTGGAGGAGTTGATCCACTGCTTGCACCTTAGATCATCTAGGGATATAAGAAGTAGGTGAAGGGGGGAGTTGAGCATAAATTGCTTCATATGGAGTCATCTTGGTGGTGGCATGATAGTTAGTATTATACCACCATTTAGCTAGAGGTAACCACTGTACCCATTGATGTTGCCTTTCTGAAGTGAAGCACCTGAGGTAGGTCTCCAGACATTTGTTGACTACTTCAGTTTGACCATTAGTTTGGGGATGATGGAAGCACTTAGTTTGAGTTGGGTGCCTTGTATCTTGAAAAGTTCCTACCAAAAGTTATTGGTGAATATAGGGTGAAGATCAGACACAATGGAAGTGGGCATGCCATGCAGTTTGAAGATCTGGTCCATGAAAGATTGAGCCACCAAAGTGGGGGTGAATGGATGGGGTAGGGCACAAAAATGAGCATACTTAGAAAGTCTGTCCACAACCACCATGATGGCTGACTTTTTTCCTGACTTTGGAAGACCAGTAATGAAATCCATAGAAACATCCATCTAGATTGAGGTAGGGATGGGCAATGGTTGTAATGTTCCTAGGGACTTGACTATTTCTCCTTTGTGGTGTTGACACACATTACATTCATGTACAAAAGTAAGAATGCCAATTTTCATGCCTATCCAAAAGAAGGAACAATGAGTCTGAGCATAAGTCTTTTGAAAGCCTACATGGCGTGTATTGGTAGATGAGTGCAACTCTTCCAAAATGTGCGTTTGAGGGTGGATGCCGGTGATATCACTACTCTATCCTTGTAGCAGAGAATCTCATCCTTCCAAGAGTATCCCACTGTGGAATTTGGATCTACTTGCAAGTTATTAATGAGTTGGGAGAGCAAAGGATGTGAAAACCATTCCTTGCGGGATTCTTCAATCCAATTTGGAACGGGAAGAGAGATTGCTAGCAGGGTGCTATCCTCGTCAAATTGGCATGATAAAGCATCCTCTACGACATTTTCGTGCCCTTTCTTGTAAATATTCTATAATCATATCCCAGCATTTTGGATAGCCATTTATTTTGCTGTAGCGAGGATAGCCGTTGCTCCAAAAAATATTTGAGGCTTTGATGGTCTATGCAGATTTGGAAATGCTGCCCCAATAAGTATGGTCACCAGGTATCCACTGCATGTAAGATGGCCATCATCTCCTTCTCATAGGTAGATTGTCCCAGATGTTTCCCACTTAGTTGTTGGCTGGTGAAATCCAAGGGTCAACCTTCCTACAATAAGACAACCCCAATAACCATACCTGAAGCATCACATTCAATCACAAAAGATTTGGTGAAGTTGGGTAGTGCCAATATGGGAGTGGAACACATGGCCTATTTGAGGGCCACAAATTCATGTTGTGCTTCATCTGTCTAGAGGAATGAGTTTTTTGTTGAGAAGATGAGTGAGGGGCCTAGCAATGCAACCATAATTGCAGACAAATTTGTGATAACAGTCGGTGAGACCCAAGAATCCTCTCAAACTCTTCAAGGTATTTGGTTGTGGCCAATCCTGCATTGCCTTGATCTTTTTGGGATCCACCCTAACACCTTCATGCCCCACAATGTGAACCAAATACTCAACTTCTTCCATGCCAAAAGAGCACTTGGAAAATTTGACAAATAATTTATGCTTCTGTAGCAGTTGCAAGAGTAGGTCTACATGCTGAAAATGTTTTTCCCAGGTGAGGCTGTAGATGAGAATGTCATCAAAGAAAACAAGGACAAATTTTCTGAGATATGGTTTGATCAGGTGATTCATGAGGCTCTGAAAAGTGGATGGGGCATTACAGAGACCAAATGGCATGACTAGGAGTTCATAATGGCCTTCATGAGTTCCGAAAGCAGTCTTGGGAATGTCTACTTCTTTCATGCATATTTGGTGATAGGCCGAGCAAATATCTAGCTTAGTAATGAATTGAGCACCATTTAGTTCATCCAAAAAATCATCAACAACCGAGATAGGGAATTTATCTTTGACCGTGATCTTGTTGAGGGCCCTGAAGTTTGGACACATGTGCCATTCCCCACATTTCTTGAGCACCATGACCACAGGTGATGAATAAGGACTGATGCTAGGATGAATGACACCGGATTCGAGGAGTTCCTTGATGATTTTTTCAATTTCATTTTTTTGAGCGAAAGGGTATCTATATGGGTGCACATTCAGTGGTTGTTCCCCTGGGACCAAAGTGATGCTATGATCATGTTCCCCTCTAGAGGGTGGAAGCTCGTTAGATTTGTCAAATACTTGCAAGTGGCTATTTAAGACCTGTTGCATCTCAGGATGAATATGAAGAGTAGTGGGCTCGATGGCCTGGATGGCATTAAATTGGGCGATAACTCCATGATGGCCCTTTTTAACAACTTTTCCATGCGATGCGAGCTGATGATAGAAGGAGTACCTGCCTGGAGTTTGCGAAGGGTATACATGTGGTCATTCTTCTTAAAGCTCATATATAACTCCTGGAAATCCATTGTGATTGGGCCTAGTGTGCGGAGCCATTCAACACCCAAGACAATGTCACAACCACCCATGTTGATGGAAAACATGTGGGTCTTTAGGTGATAATCTCCAATATGAAGTTTGATATTTTCACAACGGCCTTCACATTTCATTGTCCCCCCATCAACAATCTGGACTTGGAAATTAGAGACTGTTATGACAAAAAAATAAACAACTTCATTGACTCTCTAATGGATAAAGTTATGCATGCTGCCATTATCAATCAATACTACTACAGGGCGATGTTTAATAAAACCTATGATTTTGAGAGTTTGGGGAGAAGAAATTCTTGCCAAAGCATGAAGTGAGATAACTGGTTCTTCTGGCGGAGCTGGGAGCTCATTGTCCTACTGGTTGTCCTCATCTTCCTCCTTTGGTCCCGCAAAGGGTGGGGCTTCTTTAGATGAACTATGATCAATAGCATCAATTTGAAAGAATTTGGGTTCCTTGCATTTATGCCTGAGGGAGTATTTTTCATCACAGTAGCAACACAATCCTTTCTTTCTTCTTTCAGCCATTTTTGCGGGGGACACCTTTTGAACCTTAAGAGTTTGGGTAGTGCCCTGAGCTTGGGTGGGGTGTCCCTTGGCTATGAAATTTGGACGAGACGACTAGGCCACTAAAGCACGTTCCACTTCGATAGCCTTTGTGCAAGCTTCCATCCATATGGATGGGTGGTGCATCCAGATGTGGGCTTCGATTGCTTATTTGAGATCTCTTATAAAACATTCCAAGTAGAATTCATCTCCCAGACCTGCTGTGCAGAAGGCCAATGCCTCAAAGGTTGTAATATAGTCATTTACTATGCCTGTCTGTATGAGCTTAGTAAGACGACCCAAAAAATTAGATTCACGGCCAAAGTGGTCACAAATGGATTTTGCGAACACCTGCCAAGTAATTTTCCTTGGATAACATTTATGATGCCACTACGACCATTGCCATATTTCTTTGTCCAAGTAAAGGCCTGGCACACATATTTTAGTGTCATCATCTACGATGTTATTCAGAGTGAAATATTGGTCCATTTATGCTACCCATATTGACGGATTAGAGCCATCAAATTTGTACTTTTCCAGCTTGGGTGGTCGAGGGTGGGAATGTTGGTGATTTCCATGGAAGTGAAGATTATGGCTAGATTCTCCTTCAAGGTCTTCGTTAAAACCATATGCCTCCGATTGTAACGCCGACTTGCCCTTTGTGACTGTGTCTGTTAATGTCTTTATCTTCTCTGCTAAAGAAGCCAAATGTTTTTCAATGGTCTCGATCTTGTCATTGGCCATGGCTTGAGCTCTTATTTCTACCATACACAGATCTGGGTCACTTGTCATCACTTTGAAAAAATTTGGGAACACCCAAAAATTGAAGCTGACAAGTGAATGGTATCACCTCGCTCAGCTCGTCGTCTTGATTCTTATGGGCTAAATATCTTGTAAGCATCCCGGGAGGGCGTCAGATTTTTTTTTTTTTGGAGGGCCTCAGATTTTATTTTATTTTATTTTACTCTGAAAGGAGTTATAATCCAAGCTTATCAATACTGCAGGGGCCAGTTTCCATAAAAGTTAATACTGCCCAATGTCCTACGAGAATCGCCCCATGGTATAGGTGCCACAAGCCTCCTTGCACAAATGGCCAGATTTGTTTGCAAAACCCTCAACTACTCAATGTGAGTTGGACTACGGCGGCGATAGAACCCCAGCTGCTAGATCTGAATGGTATTGTGGCGGTAGACCCTGAATCGGTGGATCAAATGCTAGGTCTGATCTGGCAAAGAAGATAATGGGCGATCTTCAGAGAGACGAGGGAACTATGGTCTCAAGGAGTGTTAGGTGTTATAGATCGCAATATACACAAGGGTTCAACAATAGTACTTAGCCCAATCTTTCAGGGCACTAACTAAGGAGGATCAAATGTACCCTTAGCCGTACCACCCAACTACCTTATCATATGCACAAGTAATCTCCCCAAATGCTGTTCTCAGTGGATTGTAGCAGCAAGACGATCAATGGTTTATCTACAACGAGGTTTCAGGTGAGCCTAGGGGGCTTCCGATATACCCAGAGGGTACGTGGAAGATAGTCCGTGCACAGTTCTATCTAATACACTACTACTCAAAGGGGTATGCACATGGGTTACAAGGGAGTCCAACAAGTGTGAGCACCTCTTGTACTTCTTGCATGCATGCCTCCCCAAATCCGCATGTTTATGCGCTCAATGACAGATCCCGTGGTTTAAAGATGCTAGAACACATCTCTAGCCAAAACAACTTATGCTAAAAATGGAGATACCCATGGCCCTAGAAAGTACTTTGGTACCACTTGTTATGCTTTTGACCTGTGAGAAGATGCCAAAATACCAAATATACAAAGAAACACAACCCAGAACACAAAACAAAATGAGAAATAACAACATGTATTTTATTATTCAGAGATGAAAGAAATGTTCACTTGCCTCTTCTAGGGGCAACCTCCAATAGAGCAGGGCTCGATTACAAAATAAGACTCGACGTTCCTCAATGGGGAGTCTCTATCCTTTATATAGGATTCATACATGCAATACAATAGGTCAGTACCATGGTTCTCTTAATACCATCTATCTAATACCATGACCCGTTTGCAACTAACTATGGTCCCTTTCTTTAAATGCAGGTCAACCAATTACAATTATTAATATGAGCTTTATTGACTCTTTAACTAACTATAACTATGACCTGATCCTATTACATAAATAAGGGGGTTAGGGTTGGAACCTAACACTTTTTCTTTCTTGTTTTTTTATGTATGTCTATATAAACACTATAATATAGTTTACCATGCATATTCCACTTGGTGAGGAAAGCAAACTTCTTAGATTTTCAGCTTTCTTTTTTGTTTTCAATGGACATATGAACATTGATTGTGAAGTTTTGAAAACCCTTTCTTGTTTTCTAATAATATTTTTAGCAAGATCAATGGAAAAATGTTTTGTTGCAATTCTCTTTGAATTAAAACACGTTCCAAAACAAGTTTATCATGTACTTGAACCTATTACATATGCAACATTTATAAAACAATACATGAAAATCTTATAAAAAATTAAGAATAACTTTTTCTAAACATTAGGGTATACAAACCTACACATATGTCAGTTCATTTTTATTTCAATGAAAATTGTTTTTTTTGGTGGAAAAAAACAAAGGGATAATAACTTCGTAACAATAAAACATTCAAATAAATCAAAGCTTATTGTTTGCATGTCTTGTTCCGCATTGTGATCTCTTATTTCCAGTACATATTTCATTGTTGTGTGCGTTACCAAAATTGCAAGAGCAACGATTGTGCCAACTGGAAATGCATCGTCATTATGTGACATATTTGCAATTGTCATATTTGGAAATAATTGATTCTTTGCACAAACAAGACAAATGTTTTTTACACTACTAAAAATATTTAGACAAATTGTTTTTTCAAAATCACCACTGTCATATTTATGCTTTGGAATTATTTCAAAATATCTAATAAAAACACCAGCATTTTCAATATGTTTTGAGTCATGTTGTTCGATTTACTATGTTGGCATAAGAAATTTTATTGTCATTTCTGCTTTCTTATATGTTAAGTCTACATGGAGTATTTCTTTTGTCTTGTTTGCTTTGTCCAAAAATGTTTGATATGGAACCAAGACAATGCCATGAAAAGTCTTCCCCGTTATATTGTTACTGATATCTTCGATCAATAATGACATAAAATCGATTTATTTTTTCCTAGTCATGAGCATTGAATTGAAATCAATTAAAAAAAAAGAACAAAAAGACAAAAAAGAAAAAAAGAAAAAATAAATCTAATACATAGTTAATTAAATGTTCCCATAAGTACCTATTTGCCTTCATTTCCTCACTGCATTATGTTTCTGTTATTTTGTATATTGCGATATCTATTTCAGTAGTACTGTTCACTGCTATCTCTACACTCTCGTCTATCTCTACTGTGACATAATTAAAATTCGATATCTTTTTCCTATTCACAAATAATACACTGAAATCACTACTTAAAAGAACATTATAATTTAAACTAAGTAAGAACTGTCTAATTAAAACAAAATAATATATCACAAAGTCATTACTAGTGTACATAAATTTTAAATAGATTTTAGTTTCAAGAAATATAAATGTTTTATAGAAATGTTCAAAATACTTTTTTCCTTGTAATTGTTGTATAAATTTGATAGAAATTGCAACTGCTCAATATTCCAAACTAAAAACAAAATACACAATTCTACTCTACTGATACGTGGAATGGAAATCATAATTTAGAACAACATGCATATGTTGAAATATGGCAACAAGAATATTCCAATTTAATTTGTCCTTGAAATAAATTGTGAATTAAAATCGAATTTAGTCTTAACAACTACTTGGAAATAATTAATTAATTTATTTTAAATTAATTAGTTGGAGAAATTCAAGTTAGAAGTCTTTCTGAAGTCATGCAAGAGTTATCCCTTAAATTAAGGAGATAAGTTTGAGTTATATTTAAGTTGTAATTACTTAACTTAGTTTACTGAGTTAAGTCTAGTTAAATTAGTTCCAAACTGTTTGAGGAACTAATAATGAGTTAACAGTTAGTTGATGCATTAATGTACTCAACTAGTGCTACTCCAGTTAAATGAAGATTCTCTCATTAGAAACTCATGGATGTCTATTCTGAGAAAGACCCAGTTGAGATAAATGTTCAAGGACAGTGTACTATCAGTTGCATGTTTTTTCTCATGGAGAAAACTCATGCATGCAGTCAATGACTCCTATTTTTGATTTTCCACGTTATTAGTGAGATTTCACGGTAGTTTAGGACTCGCCAACGATGTGGGAATCATACCTGCACTCGATCATGCTAACTGAATGATCAATACATTGCTTATCAAATACTTTAGGAAAAGGAATATTAGTTGCAAAGAATATTAAAGGTACAAAATCTATGAAAACGATTAATCAAGCACATTCGTAACCCTTAAACATGAAATATAAATCTAGTGCAGGAAAAGGCACGATTCTTGGAGTAGTGCGGGAATAAGGAGGTTTCAAGGCTAAAATAGAGGTCTAACGTTATGGTTCTGAAGTGGAAAAAGGGGTTAAAAATGAAGCAATTTAACCTACCAACAGTGTGGTAGCTTGATTTCAGTGCCTCGTTCCATATGACAGGGTGAAAGGAGTTATTTAGTAGCTTGGAGGAGAAGGATCTCCATATTCATATCAAGATGGGGGATGATGGGAGGTACAGTTCTAAAAGAATTGGCACTATCACCTTTGATAGTGAGAAAGCCTCTCCTCTTTGCCTCAAAGATGTTATGTTTGTACTGGCGCTGAAGAAGAACCTGATCTCTATAGTAGTATTGGAGGATCGTGGCTATGATGTTATTTTTAGTAAAGGGAAATCCTTTCTGAGATACATAGATATTGGGAGAGTGAAGCATATTGGGGTTTGAGTGAAGAACCTATACAAACTTGAGGTGGAATATTGCATTGCATTGAGTAGTAATGTTGAAAAAGTGCAGAGTTAAGATGTTAGAGAACTTTAGCACATGAGATTGGGTCATCTACACCATGGTGCCTTAAAAATCACTCAGCAAATTACCATCAGTCTCCCTAAAGGCTCCCTTAACCAGTGGGATGTATGCAAGGGTTGGACATTAGGTAAACATGTCAAATCCACTTTCCAAGGCTGAGATAGCAGAGCAGATGCAATCTTGAAGTGATTCCACTCTAATGTTTCTGGACCCTTTTCTATAGCCTCCATAACAAAACATAAGTACTACGTCATTTTTATTGATGATTTATCTAGAAAATGTTCGATCTTCTTCATGTGAAAGAAGGATGAATTTTTTTTAAAAAATTATTGAATTCAAGGCATTGGTTGAGAACGAGACTGGAAATAAGGTGAAGGCTCTGAGGAGCGATAATGAAGGTGAATTTGTTTCACATGCCTTCAAGTATTTTTGTGCCAAAGAAGGTATTTAAAGAGAATTGACAACACCCCATAACCTAGAACAAAATGGGGTAGCTGAGAGGAAGAACAAGAGCATAGTGGGGTCAGCAAGAGCCATGTTGCATGATTAGGGGCTACCATTACATGTATAGGTAGAAGAATGAAATATCGTAGTCTACTTGCAGAACTAGAGTCCTCATATATTACTTGGTATGATCACACCCGAGGAATATTTCATTGGGAGAAAGCCTTATGTGTCTCATTTCAAAATTTTTGGAGCTTCACTTTATTGTCATGTCTCCAAGGATTTGAGGAAGAAACTTGAGCCTACAACAGAGTTGGGAGTTTTTGTAGGATACATTAAAACTTCACACAATTACCGAGTGTATTAACCTTCACTGAGGAGGATAGTCGTAAGGAGAGATGCCGAGTTCAATGAGGACAAGGCTATGAAATTCTCTCTGGAATGAGAGTTGAGTATCCCACCCGAGTAGGAGCTTCTAGCTCCAAAGGAGGAGTCTCACTACCTAATGTGGACACTATGCAGTCATGGACTCCTCTAATTGAAGGTCCTATGCTTGATTGTCCTCTTCTCCTTACTGCACTTCATCCCCTTCCTCTTTGACTTTGCTTTCTTTATAGTTTCTCTTCCATTCAATAGTATTTAAAGGAAAAATATCCAATTTATCTTGTATTTCAAATCTTGGACCATTATTATATCTAGCTAACTTTTCATCATCCACTTCCATATGACCAAACCTTCTACTTAATCTATAAAATTATTCTATATATTCTTTTACAAACATGATTTCTGCTTAAGATTTTGCATTTATTGAAAAGGGTTTAACTGATAGTCTTGTGGAAGAAATTTACCTTTGAGATTGGCTACCATTCGATCCCAACTAGTGATCTTCTTTTTTCCTTTATTTCTCTGCTCATATTTCACATTGTCCCACCATAGTGTTGCATGTCCTTTTAATTTTGTCACAGCAAACTTGACTTTCTTATCTTCAGCTACATTTTCATAGTCAAAATATTTATCCATGGTGCTAATCGAGTCAATCAATTCTTTAGGATTTAAGTTTCCCTTGTACATAGGCACTTCCAATCTCGGATTTATTCTTAATCCTACGATCATCTTGACGATTTTCTCTTCTAGCAATTCTTATTCAACTTTAGCTTCTTTTTCTGAGGTTTCTTCTGCTTCACTGATATCGCCAGTGTCCACATCTCTTCTTCCTATTGTCTCCATTGCATATAATCTCATTTGAATATGTCTTACTTCATCGAGTAAGACTTGGTTGGCATTTGGTCTTCTTGGACCAATTCCAGTGCCCCTGGCCCCTCTATCAATATGTTCCATCTTTATCTTTTTAATTAAAATAAAGGAAATAACTCTTTAATTCTTTACTTGAAAATATTCTCAAGAAGTAACCAAAATACTTTCTTTTTAATATAAATACTTCACCTTGGAATGAATAGTTTTATAGCTTCAAAATATTATACTTATTTTTATATGCACCTTTACTACCCCGTTATGGCTTCAAAATAAAATATTAAGAGTTCTTTTTTTATGGCCCACTTTATTTAATACGAAACACCTCATAAGCATATATCATTACACACAAAAATAAGGACTCTGTGCTATAATCTAAAGATTCTCTACTGTTCTATGATGAAATTTTGCACTCATATACATGTAATTGTACTCTAAAGAGAAAAGTAATAAAGTAGCAGAAATTTAATGGTTCTAAACATATTCGTTTTCTCACTTACTGGATAAAAGCTTGATTTTGTGGAATTTTCTCTTCCCACCATTGTGTAGGCACATTTCTCCACAATATGCTGGCCAGACACTCTTTGGGTTCCCCAACATTGCTTAAAAGAATCAATACCATGCTCAGCAAAGTTGAAGAAAAATGCCTCAATGCTTACCACAACTTCATAAATACAATTTTCCAACAACTTCCACACTCACTGATCTGTAACAATGGGTTGATCAATACTTCGATTAGTTCGATCTACCAAAATGCACAACTTCAATCAACACCTGTGGTTCCACAGGTCACAATGATCTTAGCTTCAATGCAATTTTATCTTGAGTAACGTAGATCTCTAAGGCAATGCAAATATCCAAGGCATGCAGGTCTCATGTCTTCACAAAACTCCAATGTAGATCTCTAAAGTAGCTCATTACAAACAGTGCATATAACAATAACGAGTTGTCACAATATGCTTCATAAACATTTTGTAAATGCACACGTTCATAGCCGTTTGCGATGCACTACAAGTTCACAAGGTCTTGTGCACGCATAATGATTTTCACAGGTCCAATGCTTCTACTATTACAAGTTTCAACGAAGAAATCGCCCAAATCTTCTCTGATACCAAAATACGATGTAGATATGAGAGGAACAAACTAACAAGCAAACAATTCATTGAATTATTTTATCTGAAAATTTGGTTTTACAAATGAATTACATGGCTATTTATTCTAGAGGAAGAAAACTCTCGAATTCCTCATAGAGAGAACTCCTTCCTAGATATTTGGAGGAAGTTGAGAGAAATCCTCTTAATTCTAGAAATATATCATAACTACTTAATCTCCAACAAATTCTAGCAATCTCCATAAAATCTAGATTTTTCTAAGATTATCCAAATTAAATAAATAAATAAATACAAAATGGGAGGTGCTCTTTCATCATCTAGGAAACCCCGTGGTGTGCCTGTGATAGTGGAGAGGCAAGTCATCACTCGCGACATCTAGGATGTCTAGGGTCAACCCCTTGTTATATGGAATTTGCATGTACAGATAAATGCAATTTCCCTAGGTGGGTGACCACACCTAGAACATCATAAAGAAAGTAGGTTAACCTTTTCTTATAGAAGATAGATGAGATGGAGGAACTTACTTGTAGTCTTTCACTTCCTTGATCTATTTTGAATCGCTCCCATGGCTCCCACTTGAACTAAATCCACTCAAAAGGTACCTGTATCAAGAGAAATAGAAACAAGAAATGATCAAAGCATACATGATCTATCTACTATAAAACAATGGAATCGAAGACATTGAAACACATAATCATCACAGATATGAAAAATCATATGAGAAAAGGAATAAGCTCTTTATTAGTGTAGAAGGAAGAGTATCAACCAATACAGTTCGATCCTGTGCCACTCCTCCAGATTCCGTCCAACCTTCACCACATCAAAAGCACACCATTCCAACAACATAACATTGCTTGACATGAACTCAATTCTCAGACCAACAGAATTTCCTTACAAACTTCAGATTCTAGCCCCTTGATCACTATGATGAGTGCTCAATTTATAGGAAATGGAGGTGGTTTTGTCATAAATTAGGGTATTGAATGGACTTCCAAACTCGGAGTTAGTTTCCATGGAGTAAGGGATGAGAGGATGGGAGGTTAATGGATCCTTAGCCTATCAAATTTCAAGCTCATAGGAGGAGACAAGAGATGGGATCCTTCTAGAATCATCTAGAATGAAGGAATATTCCCAGAACCCTATGAAAATTTCGCTCAATCTCACCCATCGCAGGTCAAAGAGGGCCTAACTGCAATGCAGTGCAGGTCATAGTGGGCCTGCCTACTTTGTAGCGTATTTACCCCTGACCAAGGCTATGATGGTGTCCCAAGGAGGCATTTCAGGAAGGCTTAAGGCCAGGAAAATTTCATAGAAGGGAGCATTCAATGAGTTGACTTGTCTAGGGCATGTAACAACTGAATTAGGGTTTGATGAGCCCTATTTGTACTGATCTGAATGTTGGGAGTGATGTGCCCAAATAGACTTATAACAGTTTCCCCCTAAAGAATGAAGTCGAAAATGATAATGTCAAGTGATATGCTTTACGATGTGATGGAGAGGATGTGAGGCGGAAGGTGACCTGTATCGATTACAATACATAAAATCATGATATTTTGGATTTTTTCATGAATTTCTAAGGGAAGGCATATCCATACTTAGCATATAAAATTTTCATTACATGTACGTAGATAGTCATTTATAGATATAGACCCATGATAGGATGACCATCAGTGTAAAGCCACAGTACAGATGATTTAGTACTTTCCAGAAATCGTAGCCCAGATGGATGAAACTAGATACGAGGTCTTCTATCTCATCCAGTCGTTCACTCAAGTACAAGTCTAACCATGTGAATATGTGATCTGAAGTCAAACATGGGAAGACGCTATTTGATTACTAGCCAATGATGTAAGCCACTAATAGATGCGAGATAGATCACCGATAATGATAATGATTCTCAAGGTACTGCAGTACATTTTGCATGGTGTGAATAGATGTTTCGATGTCGAACACCATACGAATTGTTTTGATTGAAGGCCAATGATGTCAACCTATCGCCGGAAGTGAGAAACTTGCCATTGATGCATGCAAGCCTCAAGCTACTGGAAGTGTGTTTCTAAGTCAACTTCTTGGATAATGTGCTGATGTCGACAAGAAGCGACTCATTGCAGGAGGGCCTTGATGTATCCCGCACCAATGACACGAAACGAGTGTAATAATTTTGGAGACGGAATGTGACTGATGACACAAGGTTCAGGAATGGTGGTCATGAAAATGAAGGTTTATAAGTATTGCAAAGGTTGAAGTTTTGTGAGTGACTTCTCTTGAACATTCTGGCGACACTGAATGAATTGGCAGCGTTGAACCAAAAGCAAAGTGATGGATGGTGTGATAGACCATAGGTATGATAACCATCAAGTAGATAACCCAACCCAAATAGTCATAGAGATGAAGTGAAAGTGTCATGTTCAAGAGCGACTTGCTACCATAAAGTGATTTATCCCTTTTCCCATTTTCCCCAGTCATTGCTAACCAGTACCTCTTTATTTTTAACAATCTTAAGGAGGATAATATATGCTTGTAGTATAATTCCACCCTTTAGGTGAATCCATCGCTATGTGATGTTTTAACGAGCCTAGCGAAGGTGAAACTCGGTCTTGTCATGATGGACAAGTTTGTCGCTATTTGATGTTTTAACGAGTTTAACGACAATGAGAAGTTGGTCCTTTTCATGTTTAGAGAGTTTGAAAATGGAAAAAAAAGAAAACTTCACAATTTCTTTTTCATAAATTTGTCTCTCAAGTCCGAAAAAGTGTAAAATAATACAAGAGAGAACCTATTGACCATGTTTGATCAACGTATTCCTTTTTCGTAAATAATCTATCTTAATCCCGAAAAGGGTTAAACTTGTACTGAGTAGATGTCATTTCCAATATGTTTACAAGCTGAAAAGGACAAGTGCTCGGCAATATTTTCATATTTTAAGAGTCTAAAAAGAACTTAAAAAGGACTCCACTTAGGGGAATAAGTGGTGTCTAGGATAGAAACTAGTTCTGGTGATGTTAGAACTTCTCAAAACATGTTGATTTATGTGAAGAGGCTAGCTAATAAGACCACTCATTGCAACTGTTCCTCAGAAAGGGTAAAACAACCAAGTGAAAGCGTATGATCAGCCAAGCCAATAGTGACGATGGAAGGAGAAACCAAGGCTCATCTAACAAAAATTAGTTGACAAAGACGACAATCACGAGATGTAAATTGGGCGTGGGTTCATTTTTACACAAGCTTGAACCATGAAGAACTCTGCTTGGGTTTGGTTTCATGTTTACACAAGCTTGAAATGAAAAATTATGCTTGGAATTGGTTTACACGCCCCTTGCATGATGACTTGATTCTAGGTGCATGCCCCCCAAGATTCATTACATTCACCTAAGTAGACTACTTGTGGCTATTAGGTGGATGGAATGAAGGTTCATTTACGAGATCAAGTGAAAGAATCAATCGGGATTTTATGAGATCTAATCAAAGACTCGAATTGGAACTTTGCTCCAAGGGACCTTGTTTCATTTTTTAATGAGCTTGACACAAGATAAGGAATTCTGCTTAGGTTTCTTGTTTCATTTTTTAATGAGCTTGACACAAGACAAGGAATTATGCTTATATTCCTTGATTCATTTTTTAACAAGCTTGACAAAAGACAAGGAACTATGCTCATACCCTTTGTTTCATTCTTTAATGAGGTTGACACAAGACCAAGAAGTATCCTCATATTCCTTGTTTCATTTTTTAACGAGCTTGACACAAGACAAGGAACTATGCTCATACCCTTTGTTTCATTTTTTAAAGAGGTTGAAACAAGACCAGGAACTATCCTCATATTCCTTATTTCATTTTTTAACGAGCTTGACACAAGACAAGGAACTATGCTCATACCTTTTGTTTCATTTTTTAATGAGGTTGACACAAGACCAAGAACTATCCTCATGTTCCTTGATCACGACCCATAAGAGGTCATGACTTACAAGAGGTTCTCATCGGATGAGAGAACAATGATATGGAAGGGATACGTAGCAAGGAATCCATTAGAGAGATCTAGTTCCAATGCCCCCAATACATAATGTAAATCATCACAAAATTGATCGTCAGTTGGTGTAGGCATGGAACGGTTTGCCACATAATTGACCCATGGTGGGGAAGATATCGTTGCGAAAAAAGGAGAATTTAGGGAAGATGGTTGACTGGAAGCCATATTTGGACTGGGAAATGAAAGCTGGTCAATGGTGACAATTCTGCCTTCATGCCGGAAACACATCACTCGAAAGAGTGTTGAAATGATAGCTCCCATGTCATAAACATAGTTGCGCCCAAGAAGTATATTTTAATCTAAAGGGCCTGGGACTACCATCACATTGAGATAAACAATTTTTCCTCCCAAAGTAATAGGCAACTGAGGAAGTATCCCTAATGGTTGACTAGTTCCTATGTTAAAAGCCAACAGATTCTGGGTAACAGGCACAAGTGGCGGCAAACCGAGTGCCTACCAAGAAGTGGAGGAAAGGATACTCACAAATGAACCTTCATCTATAATAGTGCCAGATACAATCATATTATAAACCTGTACTATGATTTGGAAAGGCACATAAGAAGGAAGACAACATCTTGCCAGTCGATTCCAATGAAAGGAAGTGACCAGATTACTTGGAGGCGGTACCGCAAGAACGGGAGAATTACCCCCTTGAGTTACGAGAACGAGAGGATTTTCCTCTTGTCTTGATGGAACATGAGGGTTTCCTCCATGCTCATTGGAATATGAAGAAACGAAAAGAACCTGAGTGGTATCATACTCACTCTCTACGAGAAAGGTACGATTAGCTGCAGGTGAAATCGGGTCAACTGTTTCCTCGACCTGTGATTGGTCAGGTATAGACTCATGGGATTCACATTCAGAGAGATTGGGTTTGACCGATGGCTGATTTGGGTCAGTCACTTCATCAACTAGTGAATGATTAAGGGAGATTCTCCTATAACCATATGGAAGTCTCTACGGAGAAGCAAGATGGTTATCCAACACTTTTTGAGATTCATCTAGATAGGGACAAAGGTGAATGGGGTGATTCCCTTCGCATAACCTATAGGGAAATTTAACTTTACCCTTCTTTCCATGAACTTTACTACCACTAGTTGATGGCGTGTCACTAGAACGATCTCTAGAAGTTGATGACACAGGATGATGTGAACAAAAAGACCATTCTTCTAAGATCTGAGGAATACCAGAACAATTTCGAAGAAGATGGTCTCTCGTACAAAGTATGCAAGGATATCAAAGTTTGTGAGGCTTATCGGACTATTTCTCATCAGAAGTTGCATTCGAAGCAATGGTTGCTTGGTTGCCCCTTACCGAATTTTCTTTTTCTTCTTCCCTTTCTTCTTCTTCTTATCCACCTGGTTACTAGTGTCAATACTTTCACCAGGCGAAGAGGAAGAAGGAGAGGAATAAACAACAAATGAAGAAAGTAAAGGGTCAACTTTAGGATCAACTAGAGGTTGATTTTGTCTAGGTGGAGGAATACTCGATTTTGGAGAAATCACGAAATTTTGAACTAAGGAGGTTGAAAAAAGCCATACTGGCAAGCCAATGGTAAATCCTAGAAGGGATAATGTCGGCAGATATGGATCACCAATATTTCTGAAAGGAGGAAAAGGACTAGGATTCCCATCAAAAGGAATTCCTTGATCGGTGAACTTCGGAGTTGTTGCCATATGTCTCAACCTAAGACCAACTAAGGAGTGACGTGGAGGATGTTATCCGCGGTCAATTAATTTAATTTTAATCAAAATCACTGTTATAGCTCCAAATATCACCCTTGGTATTTGTGATGCTTGGTTTATGGCCTAGGGCAACCCCTCCTTCTAGACTTGGTCCAAATATTTTAAAAATAGTGTTTTACTCCCTGTACGCTACCTTGCCTTGTGTTAAAAGCGTGTACACGCGGGTCAGTCTATACCCAACCCGCGTATATGTGTTAAAACACTTAAAAAAAATAAATTTCCTTAACTATGGGTAGAGATCACGGGTTTTACCTATTGATTACCTATTAGTGCCCGTGGCCCAACTGTTCCCAATTGTTTCCCAACTAAAAAACTAATTTGGGAGAAGTATAAAAAGACTTCAATGGGAGGGCCTTAAGTAGGAGAGAAATGATAGAATTACTATACTGAGATTATCCTCTGATTCAAGTCTGAAGTATCCCTGTGCTTCAAGAACTTCCCCAAGTTCAGGAAACCCTTGTTTCCTTGAGTTTTGATATTCTCTCACATGCTTGGAGATATCATAGTACTGGTTATGGAAGGAGGTTGTCGAAGACTAGGACTGTACAAACTTGGAGGACAGTTCTGCTTGGAGCCGGAAGAGGAAGACTCAAGTGAACTCTTTCCATGTTTTATTATAGTTTTCTACAATAAAAAGAAACATTGTCTTGTTCCTGATATCGACTTTGTTTATGCATCTGATGTTATTGTTATGGTTTATATATGAATGACTATTTCAATGTATAACTAACCATCTACTTATATGATATAAAGTTGATTTCACTACAATGCTCTATCTATATGCTGCAATGTGTATTCGAATTGGTCGATTTGCAGATTTGAATATCATCAGGAGTTGCAGAAGGTTTGAACCCTGGCTAGATCTACCCAAACGAAGGACATCCGGGTATGTTCATCCTCACATAGTTAGTTTGTTTAAGCATGTTGCCTGAGTTGAATGTTTGTTTCTTGCTGTTGATTACTCCTGCTCTGCTAGGGTTCTAACCCAAAGCCCTAGGGGACTTATTCGCTTAACAGAATTGGTGACTTCACTGGGGATAACAATCTTGTTATTCCTAGTTTGGGTTATTTAGTGCCAATCAGGGCTCAGTTCTTAGTTTGCTTGCTGTGATTGTACTGCCTGCTCCTGTAGGAACTCAGACTTCAAGTCTGATCTTTTTCATCAGGCCTCATTTTTTGTTTTTCTTGTAAAACTTCATATACGCACTTTTGTCTATTTACAGAAGCGTATACACGCTTGTTTCTGTGAACTGAAACAACGTATACGCGAGTTTATTTTGGCAGAAGTGCGTGTACACACAACTGTGTAGGGACACAATCGCATATAGAGTTTTTTGCATGAGTTTTTCAAATCTTTCTGCTTGGAAAGATTTGTTTCATGGTCTGTGTGGTTTCTGAGTGGTCAGTTTTTGTTTTCAAAATTTAATTTTTCACTGAGCTTACTATTACGGATTCTCTCCTGCTTTGAAAAGTTTTTGTCCTTAGTTTGCTTTACAGTGAGTTTTATGATTTGTGTTTGACCACACAAGGCTTCTTATAGAGGTTCTTGATTATTCTGGTCTTCTGGAATAGAAGATTGTTTGCAATCTTTGTGTCAAACTTCATTTTTATGGTTTTCTTGCTTTGCTTCCCGTCAATGTTGTGGCCATTCACTTTTTCTTGCTTTTCGAAAGTTTCTTGTTGATGAATTTGAAAGTATGTCTTTCCTGATTTCTTGATCAGTTTCTCAAAGCTCTTTTTGCTACTTTTGGATCATTTAATGCGAGTCGAAACACCTATTTTGTTCAAGTTTTCAGTGGTGTTGAATTGATAACTTGCAAAGTTTTCTTGTGATTTGCTTTCTGTCTTTGAGTCTTTGGTGGCATTTTGAGTGCTTTTAAAAAGTTGTTCTTATTGTTTCTTGAAAAAGAAAAGTCCTTCAAAAACATTGTTTTTTCTTTCTTTTTCCAAATTTGAGTTTGGTTTCTTTTTCTTTTTGATATTGATTTGGGATCTTTTTGATTAGTCCTTCTTGTTTGGGAAAGATTTTGTGTTCAAAATTCATATTCCTTTCAAACATTTAAGTTGGCTTATAAACAAATTGCTTTCATTTATTTTTAGAGTAATCTAGAATTTTGCATTATCATGTACACCTTTCATTAGGGTAGTTTTGCATCATTAGAGCATCAATAGTCTTTTTAGTTTTGGTGAGTGTGAAGTTTGCTATAAGAAAAAAAAAGGAAAAAAGTTTTTGCTTTATAGAAGTTTCTTAGAACCCAAGTAGAAGTTGCTTTTCATCGAAGAACAAACAAGTGCGTTGCAAATAAGTTAGTTTTTCATTAATTTCTTTTGTGTCATACAAACACCATCAGTTTCACTTCCATATTGTCCCTTTGACTAAAAAAGAACAACCACTTAAAATCAAACGCTTAATAAAATAAACTAGAACTTTTTATATTGTTAATCAGTATACACCAACAAGTTTTAGGTTTATTTAGGGCCTTGGATTAGGCGAGAGGAGAGTAAACTCTCCAAGACCACTCTAAATTGTGAAACATAGAAGTCTGAATAAAGAGTGAAATTCGATAGCGTTATGGAGACCGGGAAAGCTCCGTGATTGGGAGTTAAGCACGAGGGTTTGTGAAGATAAGGACGAGAGATACCCTCTTTCTTACTTGTCGTATCTTACCTCACGACTATTTCGCTCGGCTTCTGGTACGAGTTAGTGTCTTTAGTTTCCAATCCTAGGGATCTACACAGGTGGCCGTAGAGGGGAATCCTGTGGCACCTGTGCTTGACATTGCATCACGTTCAACGGTACTTCTGGAGGGCACCCTTGCGAAGCTTGGGGGCTTCCATCAGTAAAGGCTATTGTCTGGAGGTCAGCGTAACTACCTCTAATACCTTTGTTAGTAGACCTGGGGTGTAATTACCCCAATCTATTTTCGGAAGGCCCTTTTTATTCACTTTCTTGTATTTTGGTGTCCAGTCCTAATCACTCGGAGTGGAAATACTTGGAAGTTGTTTGACTGCTGAATTCTTTAGGGACATTTTTAGTGTGTGTTCTGTGCTCCTAGTCGGCCTAGCTTTCAATTTTCTTGAGTCTTTAAGTAGATCTTATTAAAATAATTCAAAGTGGCTGACCGATCACTTAGACGGTCCCGTAGACTTCATGGGCTTTCACCTGCGAGTCCAGAGCCTTCTCCTAGAAGGTGTAGGAGCGATTCTGCCAGTGGTTTTCAACTAGTGGCAGCTGGCGCATCGGAGATTGATCCTCCGCTTGGGGGCATCAGTGTACAAGGTAGACCTAGTACTACCACAGAGTTAGAGAGGAACACACCAGTTCTTTCTTGAGTACTCTTCTAGTCGGAAGATAATATTTAGGTAGAAGAGTCCTCAAAGTCGATTGCGGCTCCGAATTCTCCTCCCCCTTCTGATCATCCGAACATATTGTTACACGTCAGAACTTCGACACACAGGTCTTCAAGGCCAGGCCCACACACATACATCCCTTCAATGACCACTGTTGGAAGCATGGCATCCACCACGAGTGCTACTAGTATGCAGACTCCTATGTCAGTACAAGGGGGAGGAACTATTTCCATCCCTTCTACATCTTTATTTGGGTCTACTTCTATTCCATCGACGAGTGGAATTTCCCAAGCTCATGCATCCAGTTTTGGATTCTTCCCTTTTGGAATGCCCTCTCAAGGTATTCCTTTAGCTCCATTAAATGAACCATCAACCGCCTCCATGTCCATGATGAGTGGATCGACTTCTTTTTAGGGTTTCCCTTTTGGAAGTGGTCATATACCACATTCCAATCTGATGATAGGATATATGCCTTTTCCTTTCACGAGTCAAGGCAACAATCCCTTTCAGAGTTGGACTAACCCTGCGGTCAGTGGGACAGGAGCTGGGAATCCATTTTTCGACCAACAAGGGAATGTGCCGTATTCCTCAGTAAATTCATTTTGAAGTTTTCCACCCTTATCTAATGCTTGGAACCCTTACCAGGGTTGTCAGCTCCTTACAATAATTCGTTAGGGGGAAAATTTGCCGGTTATGGAGGTTTTTTAGTTGGAGTTGGTCAAACTCCGAGTTTTATTGGACCACAAGGTTCACCTTTTGGTTCAGTAGGTTCTACCAGTTACTTCGGGCAACCTGGTTCCTTTCAAAATCTAGGTCATTCTTTTCAGACTTTTGGGAACCTCACCCAATCTGGGTGGAATCCCCAAGGTCCTCCGAGACTTCCTTTTTTGGCCACGCTTAATCTGCAAGACTTGACTAAGTTGATGAACGATCCAATAAGATACAATCTGGCTTGGCCTCCGGTCCCAACCAAACTTCCATCGGATATTCCAAAATTCGAAGGGAAGAGTGGTGAAGACCCAAGCGACCATGTAACCACGTTCCATTTATGGTGCTTATTGAACTCCCCAATCGATGATTCGATTAGGTTGAGACTATTTCAGCGCACCTTAACTGGGAATGCAGCTAAGTGGTATATAGAGTTGCCAGGGGGAACCTTTACGTCTTTCACCAATTTGGCTAACATTTTATTAAACCATTTTTAGTTTCCTGTCCGTTACGAATCCAGAACTGAACTTCTGGCCAATTTTCATTAGGACACGACTACTCACATTTCAGATCATATCCAAGAATGGAGACGGAGAAAGAGGCTCATTAAAAGCTGAATTCCACCTGAATTTCGTCTCGAATGGTTTTTAAAATCATTACAACCCGAGATCTCCAAATATGTTTCTATGTCCAGATTTTATTCCAAAGAGCATGCTATCTTTCGCGCCCAACAGTTATAACTTATATATTCTCAGTGTGGGAATCTTCAAAAAATCTTGCTTGATGCTCCTAGATCAACGGTTGATATAGCCAAACCGAAGCCAGGTCCGCATGTTGATGGTATTGTTGGATCGATTGACGCAAATGCGGTGAACCTTCTGAGCCAATTGCAGCAGTTGTCTCTACAAACTGCTTCTTCCAATCAGGCTGCACCGTCTACTCCTACACCTTCTCAACCTTCTTCTGTAAATGTCATTCAGGCTTCTAACCCCAAAGGAAATCAAAATTCTGATGGGAAGAAGAAGGGACGAGGTAAAAAGAAGAATTAGGAAGGGAAGGGTAATGCAAACAAGCCTGGAGATGGTGCCGATGAGGGTAGAAATGAGTCTAAGAAGAAAGTTAAATTTCCATGCAAGTTATGCAGTGGAGATCATTTGACTCATCTCTGCCCAAAAATTCAAGATGCTCAGCACTTGTTAGTGCAGTAAGGGTCTTCTATCTCCCAAGCTGTCTTAACTAACCCTTTCTCCCAAGGGAAACAGTTGCTTGCTGGCGTGAACTCAAACCCTGGTACCTTTGTAGGGGGAAACCAGGAGGGGGACAATTCCTCAAATGTTTTCATGATGGGTTCTCATGTCAATGTGGCTACACGGTCACGTGATTATGGTGAAGCTGAAACATCCAAGGATAAATCTGTTCCCAGAACTATGAATCCACTTCATATTGAGCGACCCTCTGTCGAGTCTATACCTCGGATACTGAAAGGTTCCGCCAAACGTGCCACTATTAAACCTAATGCTATGGCAGCCTAGAACTACTCCGTTGTAGAAGATCTAGGTCAGAATCCTTGCGCAATGTCTGCTTTAGAGGTACTACAGTCATGTCTAGCTCAAAGAAGTGCTTTGCTTTTGGCAATGGGGGCAGTAGATCCAAATAATTCTATAGCTCTCAGTTTTGATATGCACATTGTCAAAAAGAGACTTCCTCACCATATGGCTTTCCAGATAAAGTCTACTTACCAGAAAACCAATATTTTTCAGAAAGTTATAGATGAGAGAGCTTCCACATGTGTCATGTCTATGTCATGTTGGAAGGCAATTGGATCACTTGTGGCTGTTCCTTCACCCACTCTCTTGACAACATTTGAAAGTCATTCTCATAGGCCACACGGGATTATCCCGACCTTTCCTATATGTGTTGGAGGAAAGGTCATTAATGTCAAAGTAGAAATAGTTGATGCCAACCTCGATTACAATCTCCCCTTATGACGAAATTGGATTTATGAAATGGATGCCGTAGTTTCGACTCTGTTTCGCGTCCTTTGTTTTCCTCATGAGAGGGAATTGTTAAAGTTGATCAATTGGATTATTCTCCAGGTGATCCTCGTGCAACTTCAAATTCTACTGTCCCAATGGTGGATACTCCTCGTCAACCTATAGAGAGAGTAGGGATGTATTCTTCCTTGATGGGTGTATTTTATCTTCCCCCTCCTACAGCTAGGATCAATACAATTTCATCATCCAAGGAGCCTTTACGGAAAGAGTTTGTTCAAACTCATTATTTTTTGGATCTTGGGACCTTACCTTCATCTGTGACCACATCAGATGAAGGGTAGGTGGGTGGAATAGAATCTCCTATGTCTACAGCAGAGCTTGGATATGAATTTATCGGTAACTCTCCAGACAAACTTCCTACTCGTTCTTCGGAAAAGGAGTTAGATGGTGATGTGGCTCCTACTTGGACCCTTGACTCCACTTCTGCTTTGGATTTCTTAGATACAATTTTTCCATCTGACGAAGCAATATTCGAAGCAATGATGATGGTAGATCGACCATTGGAAGATTTACATCATCATTCATATTTTCGTCCTCCTTTGCATGAAGTCGAATCTAGGTCCTCTAATCTGCTTACTAGTGATGTTTGTACGTTTCCTTTGGCTCCAACACAGTTATCTGCTAAAGGTATTATATTGATTGGCTCAATGACTGTACCTATAAACATTTCTAGGAACAGGATGGCGGAGCCCCCTTATGGGCTCTACCTTAAGGGTTATTTTGCTTAGGTTTCAGCTGAGCAATTACTTCTTTGTATATATTATATTTTTGTGCATATTTTGTCGGGAATTTTTTTGATATCAATCATCCATCAAGTTAAAAACAAACATAAAAAATCTGGAACTATATATATATATATATATATATATATATATATATATATATATATATATATATATATATATATATATATATATATATCATAAAACCGCCCGTGTGTACTTAAAGTGTTTCAAAATTAATATATAAAATCAAGACTAAATGCCCATAATCATATCCAGTCTATCTAATGACCCGGCTCAGGATGAGCGGCCAAGTAAGTGACTACGACATTGGCCGCACGTCGAATAATGCAAACCCAATCTCATGGTACTCCTACCACGCGGTGCTGCATCTCCTCAGGTAGGTCTTCTATGATCACCATCGGTACCCGGTGAGTCAATCTCACCAAGTTTCATTGGACTGCATATAAGAGCCTCTCTATCTTTGTAGTCGCCTCTTCGGCATCTCTCCTATGACACCTGTGCTGCAGAAATCCGTCTGGCTGTACCAAACCCACATCTGGTACATGATCATTATATTAGTATTTTTTCCCATAAAAAATATCTTTAAATTCATTTTCATATTTGAAAAACATAAAAAAAAATCTTGAAATTGATAAAACTTAAAAAAAATGGTTACCTATCTCTCCCCATGCTGCTTTTGTGGCAGCACCAAATCTGGATCTCCTCTGAAATCCATGCTAGCATAGGGATAGCCATCCACGGTGATGATTTGTTGTTCCCACTAGGAGAAGAACTCATCATCGAAAGCAGTCCTCGGCACATCCCCACCTCCAAGGCATTTCATCAGGTCGACCCACCTACCCATTTGAGGATCTCGGGGGCTACTGATAGAAACTGATACTCTGGAACATAACCCTGGAACCTTCTCGAAGAAGGAGCACAAAATGGTCCCATATCCAAAATTTTTGGCCTGTCCTTTCTGAATGGAGGACAAATAGCTTTTTATATTGGTAAGAAGAGTTGTACACTAATAAAAAACAGTAGTGAGGCACTCCACGACCAAGCTCATGGATAGTCGTGATGCTTGGTGCAATGAGGCTGATCCGTTTATCCTGGCTATGGTGAACAAGAAAATCCTCAGGGACAAGATCTCCACATGTTTTATTGGAATATGGCTTCAAATCCTCTTTGGATGCCTCAGATAGTATATATGTACATAGTATTCCACTGAAATACTACCTCGTGTCTGACCAGTCTAATGTACAACTTCTCCTCTCTGGGAGAGAACAGTGATAAAGTAAATATCTTCTACCTCTATCCTCAAAGGCATTTGATCAATCATAAATGCATCATCTTCGATACTCCAATAGTGGATTAACATTTCAAGCAAGCGGGTGTTGGCCTTCATATTTGGAATTTTGAAAAATTTCAATAAGCCACATCCCCTCAATGCATAATGCTCCCTCTCTCTCCAGGTGATTGTCATCCTGAAAGAAAATTGATTTCCAACCATTATTTTTTTGTGTTTAAATTTCAAACTACGTATACGCCGGTCCCTTTCATACACAATCACGTGTATATGGGTTTATAATATCCAACCTACATATGCACCACGTTGAAATTTTTAACATAAATTCCTACGTTAAAATCTCAATAAAATTTCCAAAAAATAATCATAAAGTAATGTAAGCTAGAATTGGGGGTTACCTGATGATTTTTATTTAATTTGAATGGTCCAATTCTTTGGGGGCAAGTTTGCTCTCTTTTTCTCCACAGCTTTTTCTCTCAACACAAATGGTACAAATGGTGAGTCAAAAAGTCATTTTATAAGCTTTGAAAATGTCAAATTTTTTCAAAACTTGATTTTTTTCGTCTCATGAATCTTTTAACTTGTGAGCTTGGATTGTCGAGAATAGGTTGTTTTTCAGGACATTTTGGACTCTTCTTTGGAAATTTCACATTGGTTCCATGACTGCTAACCCAACATGGAAGGTATCATTTACTCACTGGCATATACGTTAGGGAAACCTTTTTTTCCATTGCATTTTTCATACTAGCCTCCATTTGTCGATACACTTGCCATAGGGTCGATCCCATCATGTTATGGTTAGTAAACCATGTTCACTTGCCAATTTTTAAATCATGACACGATGGTAGAGCCATCCTTTACATGGGCATTGTAGTGAGCACCTCACTGACATTGGTTGCCCATGCTGTTTTATTGAGTAGGCTCGAGAGTCATCTCTAGTCCTGCCATGACTTGTGCATTGAAGACTCATTCTTCTTTGCTTCTTTGCTTTGTTTTGGCATTATAACCTAGAGGCTTCTTTGTGTTGAGTTGTACTACTGCATTGCATTTTGACCATTTTCACCTTTTGGCCTTGAGCCAACTTCACTTGGACTCGTGTTTAAGCCAATTTTTGACCATGTCTTTTGCAAACTCAAACTTTCAATCCCTTAGCTTCTGCAACTTGACACACCCTCAGACTCATGGAAGGAACATCCCATTGAGTGTCCTCGACCAGTTTTGCCTCCCTGCATTGAGCATAGGATTGTTCCCATCCCAGGAACTAGATCATCTTCCTCACTGACACTCATTCTTTCCACTGTACTATAACATTCTTTTATTCTTTTTCCAGCTCAAAGAAAAAGACAAAAAAAATTGTATATTCCAAAAAGAGCAAGAAAGGGACAACATTTCCACATATTGTTGGCAGCTAGAGTCAGTTGTATCACCCCTGAAAAAGCACTCAAAAAAATGTCTCTCCTCCATTTGGGTGGGATTTTGTTTGACTTAGGTACGCCTTAACCTTGTTATTGAGTTAGTTCTCCTCTGATTGGTTATCTCTTCCAATCATATGGAGAGTTTATTCATGCCTCCTGCATGATGAACTTATACAGAGTTATCATATGCTGCCACATGGTCATCATTGAGTCTTGCTTTTGTTCAAGGGAATTAAGCCTGAGTCGACCTCTCTGCGGTGTCTCTTGACCTATTTTTCAGTCGGCCATCCCTGGTTGTCAGTGTCTTGTTTGTCATCACATTAGTTATATTGGTACTTTACTCGTGCTGGTTTGAGAAGGTCTCCATTGACTTCTTGCTGGTGGGTCTTGTCCTTATTAACAATGACATATTGCTCTAAGGACAGGGCTAGAGCTGCACCCTGGCCCTATTTTTATTATTGATAGGTCACCTTGTGCTCAACATCGATTAGTATCATGGGTCTTTGACTAAGTGGTTTCCCTTGTGTTCGACATCAGCTTTCATTATCACACATTGGGATTCGTGTAGTGCCTTGGTTTCCATTTGACCCCATTGGTGGATTCCTCACCTCTGTGTCAGCTTTCATTATTGGTTGGTTTACAGTGTTTCTATCGTGCGCTAGCTACATCTTGTGTACGCCGGAAACATGCTTCAGTCGGGTTACTACATCTTTTTTTCGTCCGATTCCTTCCACATTATTGGCCTACGAGTTATACTCGTGCTAGATTGATGAAGGATGCCTTAATGCCTTCCTTCTAGCGGATGTTTCCCTATTGACTACGACTCATTTCTCTCGGGCAAAGGTCTAGAGTCCATTTGGCAGTACCTTGGGGTTTGTAGTCATTAGTGGTAGATCCTTCACTATCAACAGTGGGAAACTATCATTGTATCCTGATTGATAGATTCTTCTAGATGTTCGACTTCAGCTCATCTATTTGAACTTGTTAGATTGTACTGGGTACCTTGACTCTCATTATCATTATCGATGAGTAGTCTCGCGTTTGTTAATGGTATACATCAATGACCGGTAATCAAATGATTCCTCACATGGTCGACTTTAGATCATTTATTCCCATTGTGTAGAAATGTACCGCGGCGATTGGTGAAGACCTCAGGTTGCATCAACATTCTTTGGTTCACTTGCCAGTTTCTCTTGTTGTTGCTAGTTGACACCATTCCACATTATATGTTACGGTCCTTCATAGTGACATCCTATATGCTGGCATCCGAGTTGTGATGTAGTATCATCTTATTCCATCATGTTCATTTGGTACTATTAAGATCAGTTTTTGACATCAGTGATCAACTTCATCTTTCAGCTTCATTCATCATCTTCTTATATGTGATATTCAGACATGTACTTGTTTGATCATGATTAGATGATCCGTTATGTACTTTTAGTTCTTTATACTTGTATACATAGTGGATACACTTGTACTTGATATGCATACATGCTTTACTTTCTCTGAGCATGGGTATGCCCGCCTTAGACAATTGTTTCTTTCTGATCTTCTTTTGCTGGCTTGGCAGGTTGAAATCTGGTGAAGTCCTTCTCTGTTTTTGATAGGTTTCCTTTCCATATACTTAATACATTTCAGCCATTATGTACCCCTTATGACCTCATATATTAGGGGGCATCTATTATAGCTCCAAATATCACCCTTGGTATTTGTGATGCTTGGTTTATGGCCTAGGGCAACCCCTCCTTCTAGACTTGGTCCAAATATTTTAAAAACAGTGTTTTACTCCATGTACGCTACTTTACCTTGTGTTAAAAGCATGTACACACGGGTCAGTCTATACCCAACCTGCATATATGTGTTAAAACACTTAAAAAGAATTAAATTTCCTTAACTATGGGCGAAGATCACGGGTTTTACTTGTTGATTACCTATTAGTGCCTGTGGCCCAACTGTTCCCAACTGTTTCCCAACTAAAAAACTAATTTGGGAGAAGTATAAAAAGACTTCAATGGGAAGGCCTTAAGGAGGAGAGAAATAATAGAATTACTATACTGCGATTATCCCCTGATCAAGTCTGAGGTATCCCTGTGCTTCAAGCATTTCCCCAAGTTCAGGAAACCCTTGTTTCCTTAAGTTTTGATATTCTCTCACATGCTTGGAGATATCATAGTATTGGTTATGGAAGGAGTCTATTGAAGACTGGGACTAGACAGACCTGGAGGATGGTTCCACTTGGAGCAGAAAGAGGAAGACTCAGGTGAACTCATTCCATGTTTTATTATAGTTTTCTACAATAAAAAGAAACACCGTCTTGTTCCTAATATTGACTTTCTTTATGCATCTAATGTTATTGTTATGGTTTATATAGGAATGACTATTGCAATGTATAACTAACCATATACTTATACGATATAAAATTGATTTCATTACAATGCTTTATCTATATGCTGCTATGTGTATTCGAATTGGTTGATTTTCAGATTTGAAGATCATCAGGAGTTGTAGAGGGTTTGAACCCCGGCTGGAACTACCCAAACCAAGGACATTCGGGTATGTTCATCCTCTCATAGTTAGTTTGTTTAAGCATCTTGCTTGAGTTGAATGCTTGTTTCTTGTTGTAGATTACTCCTGCTTTGCTAGGGTTCTGACCCAAAGCCTTAGGGGACTTATTCCCTTAACAATAACATAACAAAACAAAACAGGGATAATCTAGGCAAAAGGATTACCAAGTAACTGTGAACTGCAATATACTGCCTCAGTAAACCAAGGACTTAACGTACGTGCAGGCAATCTCCTCGAATGTTGTTTTCTATGTATAACGGTATACAAGGCAGCCGACTCAGTTACCTAAGGATGGATAGAAACATAATGTAGTCCTCCCATATATACCCAAAAGTATGTGGAGGCTCAATCTGTGTTAGCACTGTCTAATGCGAAACCGCACAATGAGAGCATTCCTTTATACTTTTCATACTATAACACTGCCCTATATACCCGAAGGTATGTGGACGAGCTACAATATACTTAAGTACATGGAATGAGGTATCACACTCAGAATGTATCGCAAACAATTAACAATAGCTACTATGTTTTATGACACTGGAACAGGTCTCTAGCCTAGAACCTCTAAATGTTATTCATTAGGTGACATTGCTCCATTAGGTTAATTGAGATAACTTTTAAGTTGATCTTGATTAAGAGTTTGTCTTTCAAGTTCACCGCGTGATGTCTTTGAAATTCCTAGAATGAAACTATGGTGAGAAAATTCCTTTCATTTTATTTGAACAATGAAAACCTTAACTACAAGGGATAGAGCAATCAAAATGTTTAATCAAAGAGCAAAGAGCACATCTAATGCATTTTCCCTGTACTATTCCTACAAGCACACACAAACCTCTAATTCCATAATGCAAGTTTTTCTTTTCAATTCCCTTAATTTTTAGATGAACAAAAGGAAACTAAATGCACATACAATCAATCAATCCTTTTCATAAGAAACGAAGGCTTTACGACAATTCCTTTTTGAAAGAAATGAATACTTTATGAGACTTCCTTTTTAGAAAAGATTAATCGACTATAAGCTAACTTTGACAATGAATTTATAATGATAAAGAAATCATTTAAGAAACACTAAAAAATCAAGGCCAAAGTAGGGGTAGGAGGAGAAATACAACTTGATTTCAGAACCACAAGAATCATTGATCTTTCAGCAAACAAAAACAGAAGCAACTTTGGAAAAATCAAACCAAAGGTGGGTTTTTTAGCCTAAGAGGAATCAACGCAGGCTAGAGTGGGAGACAATGTTCTACAATGCACTATCTCTAAGGTAGGGGTTTCTCTGTAGCGCACTGTGTCAAGACCAACATTGTTCTGGTGCCAGAGAGTCAAATAAGGAGACATTCAAGCACAATTTTTGACTAAAAACGCTTCAAAAAGAATGAAATAAGATCAATAAAGTCAAACGAAGTCTACTAGGGTGTAATATGATGAGGGTAAGGCACCAAGAATGACATTTGTTCCCCAGCGGAGTTTCTAATTTGTTATATGGAATTTTCATCTATGGATAAACACATTTTCTCTAGGTGGCTGACTACACCTAGAACAATAGAAAGAATGTAGTTTAACCTTTTCATATAGAAGATAGATGAGATGGAGGAACTTACTTGTAGTATTTCACTTCCTTGATCTCTTTTGAATTTCTCTCGTCACTCCCACCTGAACTAAATTGACTCAAAAGGTCCCTGTATCAAGAGAAATAGAAATAAGAAACAATCAAAGTATACATGATCTATCTACTATAAAACAATGGAATCGAAGATATTGAAACACATAATCATCACATATATGAAAAATCATATGAGAAAAGGAATAATCTCTTTATTAATGTAGAAGGAAGAGTATCACCCAATATAGTTCGATCCTATACCACTCCTCTAGCTTCAGTCCAACCCTCACCACATCAAAAGCACACCATTCTAGCAGTATAAAATTGCTTGACATGAACTCAATTCTCAAACCAATAGAATTTCCCTACAAAATTTAGATTCTAGCCCCTTGATCACTATGATGAGTGCTCAATTTATAGGAAATGGAGGTGGTTTTGTCATAAATGAGGGTATTGAATCACCTTCCAAACTTGGAGTTAGTTTCCATGTAGCACGGGATGAGAGGATAGGAGGTTAATGGATCCTTAGCCCATCAATTTTCGAGCTCATAGGAGGAGATAAGAGATGGGATCCTTTTAGAATCATCTAGAATGAAGGAATATTCCCAGAACCCTATGCCAATTTCACTCAATCTCTCCCAACGTAGGTCAAAGAGGGCCTAAGTGCACTGCAGTGCAGGCCACAATGGGCTTGCCTGCTTTGTAACGTAGTCACGCCTGACCAAGGCTGTGCTGGTGTCCCAAGGAGGAATTTCAGGAAGGCTTCAGGCCAAGAAAATTTCATAGAAGGAAGCATTCAATGAGTTGACTTGTCTAGGGCATGTAACAACTGAATTAGGGTTTCATGAGCCCTAATTGTACTAATATGAATGTCGGGAGTGGTGTGCCCAAATAGACCTGTAACACCCCTCAAGGTTGTTCTCAAGCTCAGTCAATGCCTCTGCTGCATTCGGGTTTTGCGTAGACCTACTAGTCTCATCGGACCTACATCTGCATGATCATTTCAAATAATTAGTTTTAGATGCAAAAAAATTAAAAGTTGAAAAATAGAAAACAACTAAGGTGTAAAGCTTTTACCTAGGTCGCCCCACTACATCCCAACTATCAATGGCATATATGTATCACTTGTGTAATCCATTCCTACATATGGAAAATCTTTAATCATGATGATTTGATTTTCTAGCCAGCCAAAGAAATCATGAGTATACCGGATCATTGGGCCTTCACCACCTCTGTGCTGTGCCATCAATGTGACCCACTTCAGCATGCATGGATCTTGAGGTCCTCCTCTCTCTATGGCTACCCATGGAGCGAGGAGAGGGAAACACTCTAGAGAAAATGTGATGACAAAGGCACCATACCAAAACTTTTGAGTTTGGCAATTTTGACTCTAGTTATTTTCCGTTTCAGATTGGAAACTACCCCTTTGCACCAGTTGAATATTGTAGATCGCATGCACTCTACAACAATTTGCATATAAGCCTTTGTAAGCACGTGAAGAGCTACAATTCCACATAGTCGTGCAATGTTGAACCCAATAGGTCTCAAGGAAGCCTCTCTATAGTTTTGATATCAATTCTCCAATCCTTGAGAGCAGCTCTTCGGAAGCAATGTTGCACTAGATAGGTGGCATTTGTTTCATCACCTCATCTATGTTCATACAGAGAAATATCCACTCGATAGCGTGGGAGCCCATACAAGAAGTAAATTTCATTGGCATCGATAGTGATTCGATGGTCTCAAATCATGAAGCATTCTTCTTTTACATTCCACTTTCTCACCATCCATTCCAACAAGTTTAGCTGGGCCCTCATGCCTAGAATAGTGAATAATTTATACAAGCCATAGTTTGTTAATGCTTGTATTGTCTCTGGATGGTTCAATGCATATATGTATTTTTCTTCATGTTCACACTCTCTCCACTCCATTTTTGTAGCTCAAATCCCTTCAAGCAGACATGGAGGATCCTTAGAAAGAATTTTGGTAAATTTTTGCAAAACATTTGGGTGTTTTCAATTAAATTTAAATTCTCTTGTCATGCACAACCGTATGAGGAAAACAGTGTATATGTGCGCAGTTCTAGGCCTAGAAACTATGCACATCCCATTCTTCAATGTAAAAACTCAATCAATGTGCGCATACCCGATAAGGGTGAACTGCGCACACCGAGGGAAATTTTTCATTTGACAACCCTCCCCCCCAAAAAAAAATACACAGTCAAATGCAAAATAAAAACAATGAAAATGAAGATATCAGAGAGATGGTTTACCTAGAGAAGATGACTCGCGATTTGGTCCAATGGTTTGCCCAGAATCTGCCTCTAAATTTCTTAGTGAAAAATGCACTCTATCACTCTCAAATGGTAAAAAGTTTTTTCTTTTTTTGGGTTTTTAGAAGTTTTTAGGGCTATTAAAATATTATTTTTTGCCTATTAGCCTCTGAAATCCAAAATTATAATGTTTTTTGACTATATTTTTTAGTAGTGACGATAATTTTTAACTTTAAATGTGCAGATGATAGGTTATTTATGAAAATTATTCATTTTGGAATTGAGTATATTTTTATCACTTTTTCAAACTCATTGAAACTTACGAAAAAGTGAAACAAGGAGTTCCCTTTACGCCCTTTTCAGACTCCTTAAATATGAAAATATTTCCAAGTACTTGATTGTTCGAACTTGTAAAAGTAAATAAACAATCATCTATTTAGTATAAGTTTACCCCTTTTACGGATTGAACTAGAATATTACAAAAAATTTATACGTAGAATAATCATGGTCAATAGAGTTCTCTCCTGCATTATTTTACCCTTTTTCAAGATTGAGGGGCTCAATGTACGAAAAATGACACTGTGGAGTTTACTTATGTTTTTATCCTGGCTCCCTAAAACTGAAAAACACCGAGCTTTAATTTCTTCGGCCTCGTTAAAATTTACATTGAAAGAACTGAACGAGTTCTATTTTTGTGTCTTTTCAAACTCTTTAAACATGAAAACGACATCGAGTTACCCCTTCACTAGACTCGTAAAACTTAAACAGTGTAGGACTCGTTAAGCATAATGAGATCGAACCACTCCTTAGGTTTCGTTAAAAATACTTCGAAGGGCTCATCTAAAGGATGAGCCTGCAGGACAAGTATGTGTTGTCCTCTTTAAGATTGATAAAAATAAAGAGGTGCTTGCCAGTAATGGTGGAGGAAAAGTGGGAAATAACCTTGGTTTTTGTATTGTAAAAGGAAGTATGTCACTCTTGAACATGACACTCTGTCACTTTTTGTGTATGGGTTGGGAAATCCATTTTCCTCTTAGTTGACCATAACTCATTGAAAATATTCAATTGGTTTGGGTATTAGATTTTGAGTCAAATGCTGCCAAGTCAAAATGTCGCGCCGCTGATATGTTTAAGAGAATTTCAACCTCGGTCAAATTACTTTTCCATTCATAGTCTTCAATCACGTCGACCATCCCTGGTCAATCCTGAATTACTCCAAACTACTATTCTTCAAAACTTGACATGAGTTTCTTGTCATAGGATTTCCTACGACATGTCGCTTCCTATCAACTTTAGCTCACTATCTAGGAAGGTGATCTAGAAACCTTCAATACAAGTTCTCATCATTAACCTTCTATTGAATGATTCTATGAGTGTTAGACATCAAGACATCTATTCACACTTCATATATTGTACTGGAAATACCTTGAGATCCATTGTCATTATTGGTGGTTTTTGTCGCACTTGTTAACTGTTCACATCATTGAATGGTAATCAAGTGGTTTCTACCATGTTCGTCTATGAGACTTTCACTTGCATGGATATATTTGTACTATGGATTGGGAGAAGGAGATCAAGACCATAGATCTAGTTTCATCCATCTAGGTTGTGTGGAGTTATTAAATATTCATGATTGTAAACATAGATCTATTGATGGCTACATCCATACTATGTCATTTATTGACATAGTTCTTCAAATGTATTTTCATACTGAATCTTTGAGACATTTACAATATGAGTATGGGAATGCCTACCTTAGATATGATTATATATTGCATTGTAACATTTTATTGATTGTTTCAAGTCTCTAACTACACTCCCTAACCCAAACCTTGGCATGATAAAGCGCTTCATTCATCAGACATCTCTTCTAACTTTGCACGTTAGGGGGGCAATTTGTTACACATCATTTTGCCACATTAGGCAAATGACCATCGGTTTGGATCTTTCGCTATCCATCAGTGTGTTCCAAATCATCCCATTGCAATGCTAGAATCCAAGCTATCCCAAAGATAATGAAATTCATGTATCCCAAGGCTCAAAAACCTATTTTTAGCTTCCTAAGAAGTTCCCTAGTCGATTCTTGCGCATACACATAAGAGGCCATTAGAAACTGCGCATAAGTGTGTTTTGTCTAATACTATGGCCTATGCACATGACTTGATGCAAGTAAAAATAAAAAGTAAAGTCTAGAAGTGTTGTTAGTCGAATCTTTCACAACTAACAAGCTTCGAATGGATGCCTATTAAGCCTTGATCCCTCCCATCATAGAGTTACTTCCCTCTCTTTTTGGAACCCCTATCCCACCATTTGTGGATCTCATCCCTTGGGAAATGGATCCAAAACTTCCCCCTCTTTGCCTATAAAGCTAACACAAGCCTGAGGATTGAGTAGGACCATTGAAGGTAGGCTTATGCTGCATAAATAAGGCTAGAGAATATTTTCATCCAAGGAGAGGGTTGGATATTGTGAGAATAGGCTTGTAACATCAAGGCTTTGAGGTTGTAATTTTATTCTCCATTTTATTAATATAAAAAAATAAAAATTTATTTCCTAATTATGTATTTTATGATATCATTTGTGGGATTCCTTGATCACTCACATAAGTTAAGATTGATTATTGATTCAATTTATGATATATGTTGAGTTAAGTTCATTTATCTTTCATTCTATCTACTAGATACTTTGATACTTTGTGTGTTTCTATCTATGCAGATCTCCTTCAAGAAATCATGGAGAAGTTGTGGAAGGCACTCGAATGGTCTCTAAAGCATCAAGGAGAAGCTAATAGTCGAAGGCACTAAAAGGGACTTCATCAAGCATTTCGATTAAATGGTAAGTGACCTCTCTCATATTGGTTGTTTTAGTCAATCTTGAGCTAGGGAAAGGTAGAAGTTATTTATTTTTTGTTATTATATTTATCTAAGGTATAGGGACACCATATTTTCTGTAAGAGGGATTAGTCTGGCTAATACAAGCTGACACATGTGAACCTCTAGCAAGAGATCAGAGGAAAAATGTGCCAATTTTGACCAGTCAAATTCAGATGCAGTTTCTGAGAAAATTAAAATGAATCTTCGAAAATGAAAACATGGGTTTTCTTGAGAACGGGCCTAATTAAGCCCAACTTGGGTGGTTTCCTAAAATTCATTACGATTTGAGAGATTTTCTTGGTTCTTTGGAGCCTTATTTTCTATATTGTGTGGACAAATAGATTGATAAATCTCATTCAACACATAGTTAGCAAAACAAATTAGCACAATATGTTATATAGAAAATTTGTGGCAAAAATAATCAGATATTTAAGGATGTGATGCTCTAAATTGTAGAAATTGAACTTTGGTATAAATAAACCACTAATATGTCACGTTATGTAACTATTTTTTAGCCAAGAGACTCCCTAGAATTGTTATTTAGAAACCTTATAAGTTGCTTCATTTTGAAAGAAAGAGACATAAAAAATTAAGTGGAGAATTATTTTATTATCATTTCCTATTGAATACTCTATTTTACACTTGAAGTCATACAATTTTTGTTCATGGAAAACCTGTGATTATATTAGCGATTTTAGTATCATGATCTGATTTCTTAACAACTCACATGCACTAGCAGGGCACCTTGAGGATGTATGAGATATAATGTAGATGTCCTTCATTGCTTAGATTTAATTTCCTTTCACTCTGCAAATAGATCTGCTCATTTCATTCAAATGCTTTATTTTAATTCAAAGAAAAGCTTTGTTTCTAAGATTGTTTTCACTTATTTCTTCTTGTTTTGTTAACAAGTCAAGCGCTTGATAATTAATCAAAAATACCAAAAAGTTTTTATTTTAATTTTTTTTAAATATCAGTCTTAGACTCATGCTTAGATAATATTAATTGGCTTTGGTTTGGAATACACACACTAGTAATCTTGGAAGGCTACTACATTGAATTTCTATCAACAATTTGTTTCTTTTTGGTCATTTCTTTCTAAGATAATTTCAATTTCAGTATATTAAATTTGCTTTCCTAGTTTGATAGTTTAGATTTCCTTTTGAAAGTCTCTTAGATTAAATTTGTTTCCAAGCTTTATATATTAAAATCTAGAATATAATTACAAGTTTCATAGAATAATTTTTCTTTTCAAGTCAAGTAGATTAGGTTTCCCTTCAAAACACAATAAGATAATTTTTTCTATTAAAGTTCAATAGAATAGGATTTAATTTCCTTGTTCCATAGAATAGATTTTGAAGCTTTCACAATAGCATAGCTCGCTTTTGAATTCATTTAATTTCAAGTCTTGAGTTTGATTCTAGTCTATGAGAAAGAACATGTGCATATAATTACTAAGATCTTGCTTTTATTTTCAATTTGAAATCATTTTATAGAATAGTTTTCTTTATAATTGAAAGTCAATGGCCTAGCACATATAGTGCAGTATGATTTGCAAGTTCACGAACCTTGGGTTTGACAATTAAATGCAAGTAATTTAACCATCAATTAAATTACTCAGCATTCCTCATGATTGGTCTCTTTGAACCTAGACACTTTCTTGACCGTATCATAGGTGACAATTAAACTAGACCAAATAAATCATTATTTTAATCAAACTTGTTAAAATAGATCAAATAAATTCTTATCCAATCAAAATTTCTCTCTCTTTCAGAACATTAGTGGAGAGAGGGTGTTGATAGGCCTCTGCTTCATCCTCAACACTAGGTGTCGCTAGGCCTTCTGGTTCAGTCCTAAAACTAGATAAGAGCAATGAACCATCCAAAATACCATTTTTCTTGATGTTCCACTAATCACAAGTTGACCTTTTGACTTTCCGAGAGCTATTATTTTCCCCTAGACCCTAGGGGGTGTATTTTTGAGCTATAACAAAAGGTTCCTATTGTTAGAATCTAGGACAATACTGGGAGGGGGGCAAGGTGAATTAATATCATAGGAATTTTATAAATTTTCTTTCACTTGTGATGAGATTAGGACACCAAAAAATATTTCAATAATTAATTTATATGAAAATGATAATAAATAACATAAGTAACACAAAGGAACACACAAATTCTTACAATTTTTCTTCAATTCCTTCACAATCTAAGCTACAACTTGTTGTTACAAAATTATTTGGATACAACCAACAAGAAGCAACTACTCTCTAATTTATTAGCTACAACTAGAAGGAGCTACAACCCATGATTGTTTACCAAAATCTACTAGAAGGAGCTACAACCCCTGATCTGCAAGCTACAAATTTCGCGGCCTTAATGATTCATCTTTCATCCATTTTAAAATTAGAACCATGCATTCAAAATCCTTACATAAATAATTAAATTTGTCTCTTCAAACACTCACCAAAACACCTTCAACGATCTATGATTAATGAGAAATCCACCATCCACACCTACATCCTCAATTCAACCCGAATCACACATTGCTACAATGCATACTGATTTTCTCAATTAGATCTCCTTATAAAGAATTTTGACTGATATTTTTAGATTCTTTTCTTTTTAGTTAACTTGAACTTTAATCCTTGCACGAAGCTCTTATTTTACCTTTATCTAGCTTCTTTCAAATTATTTGAATTTTTTCTCCAAGAGTTCATTTGCTGATCTATTATTTTGAGAGTAATCTCTGAGTTTTTCTATCAAGTTTGTTTATTCTTGCACTTTACAGTCTTTAGCTTGGGTTTTAAATACAATTCTAACTTTTGGATGATTGCTAAATCTGGAAAAACTGCCTAATAAGCCATCATAATTGTCCATGCTACTAATATCTTGCCAAATCATTCATCCAAATATGGCATGTAATGCCAAATTTATGTGGTTGACTCATTCCATGCAAAAACACTGCCAAATTTAGCTCTACAGGCCTATTCCATCTTGTTGGGCTTCAAAATGTCATACAAATATCACCCATTACCATACATTTTTCACCTATGCTTCCATTATATCACTCATTATTCACTACCATGTCACTTCATTTTCCCTATTGTTCATCATTAATGGGTCTCATTTATATCTTCCAAATATTATTTATTTTCAAGCATTTTTAAGAGAAATTCTTGATTAAATATTAGAAAATAATATATTTTACTTCATATATGGAAAGTGGATTGTTTTTGTGACATGTGTAGGTACAAAGGAAGCTTCCAAGACACCTTTATGTGGCCTTGAATCATAAAATTCGAATTTGATAAGATAAGCCTCATGGAGAAGATCATGATCTCATGGAGAAGATCAAGGACAAAAGGGGGTTATGTGTCTATATGTTTGAGAGATGTATGGAACTAAAGAGACATTAGTGGATCATCATTATGAGTTTGTTATCTCATCCCATTGTATAAATAGGAGTACAATCTCCTCCATTTGTAATTTAGAGTTCCATTTGTAATCTTAGAGTTTGTAATCTTAGAGTTGGTTTGTACATCATGATGGAGATTTTGAAATAAAGAATCATACTTTGATTTTGTTACTTCTACATTTGAGTATCCTTTGAAGTGGTGTGCTTGTGGAGTTATGGAGGGTCCCAATGGCCTCACTTGCATGCTTATTTTAGGTATAATTTAATTTATGTTTTTATTTCATTTCAGCTTTTAAGTTCTTGCTAGATATTCTAATTGTTGGAAGAAATCTTAAAATTCATGTGTTCTTGTAAGGGAACCATAAGATCTTCGGCAAATTAGGAATCTCTCTAGTTTGTTTAATTATTGGAAGAAATCTTAAAATTCATGTGTTCTTGTAAGGGAACCATAAGACTCTAAAAAATTAGGAATATCTCTAGTTTGTTTAGTTGTTGGATGAAATATTAAAATTCATGTGTTCTTGTAAGGGAACCTTAAGATCTCCGACAAATTAGGAATCTCTTTAGTTTGTTTAGTTATTGGAAGAGATCTTGTCGAATGTGTTCTTGTAAGAGAACCAATAGATCCCAGACAAATTAGAAATCTTTCTAGACCTATAGGTGGTACTTCTAGGTTTACCTTCCCCGGTTGACATTAATTGAACTCTAATTTGCATCCACATTTTAGAACAAACACACCTTAAGCCTAGAGAGCTTATTGTTCACTAAAAAACACCTCCACTCTCTCGATTTTGATGCCCGCATAAGACCCTACCTGGTCCTTAGGCCTTAGCCCCCAACTCCTTTATCCCGACGACATTACCTATGCACCTTTATTTTCCTCTGGGATAAGCCTTTGCAATATTACATGGCCCGTGACGTTGCCTCTCCACTTCTTCTATTGATCATCACTGCCAACTATGTTGTTTTTGTGTCCTGGAACTTTTCATCCCGACGATTCCTCCTTCACACTATAGAATCCTTCTAGGGTCAGGCCTATGGTACGATGTCATGCTCACGTCATAAGTGCCACGTGCTACCATATGAGTGGTGACATGTGTCACTCAAATTCACCCCACTAGGGTACCCAAAAAGTCCAGAAATGGCTACCACATGTCCACCTCTCATTTCGCCACGTCATGATAACATCATCATCCACCTATGCATCCATTTTTCTACTACAGGCCAATCACATTACGCGACCCACCTTTTCAAGAGGAGAGAGAAAAAGGGTCCTGATCCTTAATTTTTCATCAATTTCATTCGTCAATTTTATAATAGAAACCACAAGATTCAAGATTTTCAGCTACTGCCACATTTTCTGACCATTCCATCTCGAACCTACTCCCTCTATGCACATTTTATCGTTACAGGGTATTACCCACTAGGATGAGCTATATATGGGCTCCACCATATGGCCAATAGAAATGCTTTCCGTTTGCTACTAATAGATCCATGTTTGCTTAATTGCCAGAGAAAACCATCTAGTGGTTTACACGATCCCCCTGCATGGTTTATGGTACTAGGGGGTGGGTAGTGAAATTCATCTCCATTATTGGTCTCGAGATCAGTGGCATGGGAAAACCACTTTGCGCCACCCCCCTTATGCTTTAACGGTCGAGCATATGGACCCTGTGCAATTTCTTCAACCTGTTAGTGGGGACACGTGGAGATAGATCTGCCAACATACCTGCTCTTTATTTAATTTTTGGGTTCCGTCAGCCTTCTTCCATCTACTCCACTAGCTTTGGCCACACCACAAAACTTAACTTCTTCTAAGACCACATCCACCATATTTAGCTCTACATAATTTGGCTTTTGTGGCTTCACCTTTGACTACCCATAACTTTCAATCTAGGAGGCCATTTATGATCTTCCACATACCACTAGAAATCTCTTTCAAATTTCCTTTTATCTAGGTGGGTTCCAACTGTGTTTGATGTGATATGAAATCCAGGAATTGACTTCAAAGCCTTTTCACCTTTTCACCATCCATGCTCTACTTTTCTTGTTCACCAATCTATTTTAAAGCTTTGCACCAGTTTTTTCATTCTTTTCCATCCTTTTCCATCAATGAAAACACAATTCCAACAAACTCCTCCTTTGACATTGATGGCAACACCTTGATCAAACAAAACATCATATTGAAAAAAAAGGTGGGAAAAGTGTGTTTGTTCTCTTATTCTTGCTTTGGATGCTACTCCCCTTGTGACACACATCTCTTATGCTAAACTGTTGCTGTGAAGTACACTCACTCTCCAATACAACTCCCACATTTTATTTCATGGTTGGAGACACTTTTTTTTTTTTTTCATCACTGATAATTTTCCCCCTTTGAAATAAATGGAAAATACACTAATGAACTCCCCTTGCAACCTTACTCCTCCTTGAAGCAACCTTCCCTGTCATATGGAGCCTACAAATATGGAAGCTTAAGTCTAATGTGCTGAAGATATATGAGCTGCCTTTCTTCCTCTAGAAGGAATATCTAGTGGAGGGAGGCAAGAGGATAAACTCCGAATCTTTGCCTAAAATACTCAAACTAATATCGTGGGAGAGGTTTTGTAAAAATATCACGAACCTATTCTTTCCTGGGAACATAATCCAACTTCACAATCTGATTGGAAACTTTTTCTCTCAAGAAATGGTACTTGATTGGAATATGCTCTACCTTTGAGTGAAAAACATGATTATTTGACATGTTGATGGCACTTTCATTGTCTCAAATGATAGGAATAGGTTAATCATAAAACGCTTGTACATATTGCAAAGCCTGCTTCATCCACAATAGTTAAGTGCAACAAGAAGTTGCTGCAATATGTTCTACTTCAACTATAGATAAATAGATGCAAGCTTGCTTCTTTCTCAACCATGAAACTAGAAATTTTCCAAGAAAGAAAGCACCACCACTAGTTCACTTTTGATCATCTACATCACCTGACCAATCAACATCAATATAAATAATTAGTGAAAAATATTTACCTCTTGCGTAGTATAGTCCATAATCCATTGTGGCTCTGAGATATCTGAGAATACTCTTGGCTGCTAAAAGACAGACATGTCTAGGGGATGTTTGAAATATTCCAACAATACCAACTACATACATAATGACTGGTCTTGAAGTTGCCAGATATATTAGGTTGCCAATGATAGATTTGTATACAATCCAGTCCACTTCTGGTGATTCATCAGTCTTGCTAATCTTGCAACCTATAACCCTTTTTATTCTCACCAATGAGAATTCCTCCATTCCAAACTTCTTCAATAATTTCTTGAGATATTTTCTTTGTGAAATGAAAATGCCTTTAGGATTCTATGCAATCTACAAGCCAAGGAAATAAGAAATCACTCCAAGCATAAACATCCCAAATTCAACTTCATATAAGTTGTAAATTGACATGTTAATGAATATGAATAACTGGAAACGATAATGTCATCAACATAAAGACTCACCACTATGAGTTTGCCATCATGAGATTTAACATATAAGTTGCTATCAGCTACGCCTCTTTTGAATCCAGAAATGAGTAGGTAGTTGTCCAACTTGGAATACCAATCCTGAGGGGATTACTTGAGACCATACATGGCCTTTTTAAGTTTGCCACCATAATTAGGCTTATCAATCGTCTAAAAACCATTTGGATATTCTATGCAAACTTCTTCTTGCAACTATCCATTTATAAAGGAATATTTGACATCCATTTGATATATTTTGAACTTCTTGAGACAAAAAAATTCCAAAAACATTCTAATTATTTCAAATCTAGCAATAGGAGAAAAAATTTCATCAAAATCCAGACCTTCAATTTGAGTAAAACCTCGCATACAAATATTGTCTTATTTCTCACCACTTCACCACGGTCATTCCAATTATTCCTGAAGACCCACTTAGTGCTAATGGAATTCTTTCTTGTTGGTCTAGGAATAAGTTCCAATGTCTATATTTTCTCAATTTGGTCCATTTTTTCAAGCATATATTTTAACCAATTTTCATCTTGACTAGCATGTGCAACATCCTTTGGTTCCTTCGTGGACGACATGGATTAATGTACTTGCTTAAGTGCATTGAGTAGAGTCCTTCCTGTCAAACTGCACACATGTTTTTAAATCACCAACGATTTTATCAACTTGGTGGTATTTTTTCATGTACCTTGAAGGATCTTTGTCATGACGACTGGAGGGCTCTTCATTGTCTTCTTCTGAAAGTGGCTCATGGTCCTCCTCATCATTGTTTACTGGTTCATTAGACATGGTATTTACTGGTTGTTTGACTTTAGATTCAGTAAAATCATCCAATTTGACATCAAAACAATAAAAATCCTCTTTGTGTTCTTATTATAGCATATATAGCCTTTGCTATTATGATAATCTCCAAGAAAAATACCTTCATCAGCCCTTGCATTGAACTTACCAAGATTGCCATCATTCCTCTTAATGTAACACTTGCTACCAAAAAATATGAAATGCTTGACTATTGTAGGTCTGCCATACCAAATCTCATAGGGCATTTTGCCATTATTTTATCTAAAATGAGCTTTGTTGAGTATCACGACTGCTATGTGAATGGCTTCAACCGAAATTTTCTGTTGAACTTTCCTTTCATTTATCATATCTATAGCTAGCTGATTTATAGATCTATTTTCTCCTTCAGCTACACCATTCTACCATGGATTCTCTAAACTATTGTAATGCCATGCTTCTTACAATACTCATGAAATTAGTTTGAAGTAAATTCTCCTCCATTTTTAGATCTTATGCTCTTGATTTTACAATCAATTTCATTTTCAGCCATAGCTTTGAAATATTTAAACTTATCAAAATCTTAATATTTCTCTCTAAGAAAGGAAACCTACATCATCCTACTAAAATCATCATTTATAAGCATGAAATACAATTTATCTTTGGTCAAATGCGTTTTTGATGGTCCACACAAGTTTGACATGTTTACTAGCTAAAGTGGCTTTCATGATGAGCTCTCCTTAGACTTGAATGGCACTCGAGTTTGCTTACCCAATTGACAAGACTTGCAAGTCGTATTCTTTGGTTTTGACAGTCTAGGTAAACCCTTGAAAACATTTTTCTTGCTCAATTTGAATATCTGATCAAACTTCAGATGTCCAAATCTCCTATGCCCCAACCAACACTCATCAATATTTGATAAGAAACACCTCTCTAGTTTCTCTTTTAGAACATAGACATTACTATCTATTCCATAACATTAGTTACTATTTCACCTATCCTTGTAGACTTTATTTGACAATTTTTATCCTTAAAAATCACATCATAGCCTAGATCACACATCTGAGACACACTAAAAAAATTAATGCTTCAACCCATCAATATATAAGATGTTCTTGTCTTTACCTCTGCCATTTGATAAATTAACAACTTTACCAACAATCTTTTCAAGTGCATTGCCACCAAAGGTTACATTACCACTTTAAATTGGTTTCCATGTCAAGAACTTTCTTCTGTCTCTTGACATGTGCTTGGAACGACCACTATCCACATACCAGTCACTGCTTTCATTCTGAGCATACAAAACAATGTCACAATATTCCATGCTCACCTTTTCTTTCCATACCTTTTAGCTCTTGTCTAATTTTTCTCAATCACTGGCTCAAGGCTCTTACCCTTAAATATGTAATCAACTTCTCTATGCTCAAATTTTTGACATTTATAACATTGAATTAGATTGTTCAGAGGAGAAAAAGAATTGTTCTACCTGGATCTGCTATTCCTTTGTCTAATCTGTTGATTTATTCTTCTTGCTATGAGCTTCCTTGAAAATAATCTTCTAATAATTGGATAGGCTAATTTTTTATTTTTTCGATTTGCCTTTCCAACAACGTTCTTTTGTTCTTTTATTGGGATGTATGTTGTATTTTTCCTTTTTCTATTGCGCAGTCCCTTCTTTTGCTGTAGGTACAAAGGTGATTGAATTTTTATCTTTTAATTCTGTTGTTGCACTAGATTCATCCTCAAATCCAAGACCAATTCGATCTTTGGAGGCTCTCCGTGCTTCCAAAAGGTCATTTAGATCATTAGTCCCCTTTCAAAACTTTTGATTAAAGCTCAAATTGGTTTTTTCCTTTTCTAATTCTTTTCTCAACAAAACAATAAATTCACCCTCTAGCCCTTCAAAATCTTGATTCTTCTCACTCAACTGTTGATTTAAGGTGTTGAAGACCAAACTTGTTTCTTTTTGACATCTTCCCTAAACTCCTTACACTCCATTTTCTTCCTCTTTGATCATAATAACCCCAATAAGGTGTCATCTTGCAAGGTTATTAGCAAAAGCAGGTACCTAATCATATTTTATTCATGGTTTCCGTACTATTTGATATAATATTTGCATAAGCTACCAGATTGCACTAATGTAGCTTACTTGAAGAATATGTAGGTTCTAAAATACCATTTGAGGAGAAAAATATATGGACAGGTAGCTGATAACCGGAATAACGATATCGACCTATATTCATGATCCATCAGGATGATAAGGGTGTTGTATGAGTAGGTCAACGTGGAATTATCGACCTAGCATAAAATGAGCCCAAGATGAATTAGACGAGTGAGAAAATTGATGATAAGAACGAAGCTGATATTTTGCCTCATGATTTTCTTCTTCGATAGAAAATCATGAATAATAGATATCTCGCATTATCTTATGTCATTTTTAGGATTTATGTTGAGTAGGATAGGCATAAAAACCTCTAAACAATTTATTGAAGGAGGTTATAAAATCTTCCTCTCGGCACAACAATGAAAGACGATTTTAATTTTGAAAACACTCTTTGCATTTATAAAACTGAAGCTTGATTACTCCTCTGTGTATTGTGTTGATGCGTGTTTAATATTTGATTGATTGTTGCTTACCTTCAACTCATAGGAGGACCCCCTTAGAGCTGTAAGGTCTTATTTTTTTTTAGTTAGTATTTCAATTTTACATCTTAAATTTTGTAGCGCTAGTTTATTGTTGCTAATCTTTTAGTTTTGACTTTCAATTAGTGCTTATGACAGTGATAACAGAGCTTTGTGGCAAAGTTTTCTGAAGAATTCTTTTATAGACTTAATCTTTTTGTTATTTAAAGGATGAAGGAAATAAATCAAATAGGGATCTATTGTGCACATGATGAGTAGAATCATTTAAATGCAATTAGAAGTATAAATCTTCTAAGGCTTTGTGAGTGTGATTCAGATTTGATAGTGTGATATTTTCTTTTATTTCTGTACTTAACAATAGTTTCTTGTTTGTGAGTAAGAAGTAGATTTAATTGTGCTGGAATGATATTTGATTTCTACAATTTTGTATTAGCTTTTCTTTTCTGCAAACATAAAGAGAATTTGGGTTTTGTTTTGCTATTTCCTTATGCGCTTTAATTTAGTTTTATTTCTGTCAGTGTGATATTTTCCTTTCTTACTAGTCCAGGTGGATATTAGTAGCCACCCTCCTATTCCACTTTGACCTCCAACATTGTCTCTTTCAGGTTTTCAACTTCCTTAATTGTAGCACAGTTTACTATCTTTGGCAGTTTTTTCGGGTCCTGAATTTCTGGAGCTATTTTGAGGCCCTAAATGATATTTTTAGGGAAAACCAAGAGATTAACAAATCCCCCAATGAGTTTGCTTATTTATTTTAAGCCTACTCTTTGAGATTTTTGAAATGAGGTATTATGATAGCCAAACGGAGATCATATCCCAAAGTTACGACCCTGAGATATTGATGTACCAATTTACCCAAACGGGGCCCACAGTTTTGGCGCTTCATCTCCCAGGGTTAGGTTTCTAGATGTTTAGGGTTTTCCATTGTTTCTCAATAATAAATAGGCCTTGGAGCCTCATTATAACACAGTTCAGAGGCATATAGTCACCACATCTCTTCTCAGAGATATGCTACCATCGCCGAAGCTAGTTTATTTCCATTATATTTGTAAGCATATTTCAGGTTTATGATATTAATGAAATGAAGTGTTATTTATGCTGCATTTTTGTATTTATGGTTATATCTATAACTTGTTGCATTCATGTTTAAGTTCGGATCAACGGTATTAGAGAGGTCTACTATTTCTCTATTTTTCTTTGCATGTCCCCAATGAGATCATGGTATAAGGAGTTAGGGCTCGATTTCGTTGAACCTTTACAAGACTATCCTCACAAACTCCGACAGCCTCCCATGGCGAAAGAAAAGAAATGCAAGGGGGTAGGATATCCTTTCAAAATATTGTTGGAGCAAGCCCTCGAGTGAGAGAGGAACGCGATGATGGATAACTTTTCCCAGATCCTTCGACGACTACCCACAGGTGACACATATTCATCCAGAAGCCACTCTAGAGGTGCCACTCCTTTTAAGGTACAAGTTAAATTTGATATTCCCATATTTGAGGGCCAAATAGATGCAAACACCGTAGATAAATGGTTGAATCTCTTGGAAGGATATTTTTCAGTTCATAACTTTTCAATCGGGAAAAGATTACTTTTTCACTTCTCAAATCCGCCCCACATGTCAAGGACTGGTGGGAAACCTACAGTGAACAAAAGGATGAGAGGGAATCCTTATTTTTCTTAAATTCTTTCTGATACACCATCAAGGAACAATATAACCCTCTCGGGAGCTATGAAGATAAATACATAAAGTGGACCACTCTACAACAGGGAAGGGACCAAGATGTGCCGAAGTTCACAAACATTTTCCATACCCTCCACACTAAGTTGGGTATCAAGGATTCTCAGTGGAATTTGGCACTCAAGTACCGTGACTATCTACAAAAGTACTTCTAGGATGATATGGAGTTCTTCGACATCTCCTCTCTCAACACGACATACTGATACGTTGTCAAGATTGAGCAAAAGTTTAAACAAAAGAAGAAAGACTTTGGATCTGCAAATCTGACGCAAGGAAATGGTACCCCCAAACCATAGAGCAAAGGCCAAAACCAAGGTGGGGTAGCCCATGACAACTTCCCAAAGCTGCAAGAAAAGAAAAATACCACAAAGACAAAGAAGGACATAGTAAAATGGTATGGGTTTCATAAGATCTCCACTCACAACATAACTGAGTGTCGGTCCAAGTAGTCACTGGTGGTCGAGTTGAAGGCTTTTGAATAAGATGCATGTTCCAACTCTGAGTCAGAACCCAACAAGGGGAAGGATAAAGGGAATTAGATAATTGATGCGAACCCCAATGCCACCATGGCCACCACCAAAATCTAGAAGAATGAGCTTGAAGATCCAGAGGAGGGGGAATGCCTCTTCCACTCACAAATGTGGGTGAAATTTTCTCCGCTACAGTTCATTGTTGATAGTGGGAGCCAAAAGAACCTCATTTCAGTAGAGGTCATGAAGTAGCTGGGTCTACTGATGATAGCACATCCGGAGCCGTACACCATCGGGTGGCTTCACCAAGGACGAGATCTCCGCGTCAGCCAATAGTGTCGCCTTCCCTACAACATCAAGCCCTTCACGGATGAGGTACTATGTGATGTTGCTCCTCTTGAAGTTTGTGATGTATTATTAGGAGAACCATATTTATGGAAGTGACATGATGTATATGAGTCTAGACCTCACTTTGTGATTATTACTTTGGCCAATACGTTGTACAAGATACCAAAGGTAGCCCTGCCTACCCCATCTCTTTGATCATTGCAAATTAATGCAGTAAGATCATTTCCCAGACCAAGAATTTTTTACCTTATGATTCACCCTCAGGGAAAGAAGAAGGTTATGGCCATGGCTTACAAAGAGGGCTCCTCCACACAACAACAATAGATGGATAAGGTCATGGAGGAGTATAGGGACATTTTCACCTCACCTACATGGGTACATATGCATTGTTAGGTCAAGCACTCCATCAATTTGACCTTGGGAATGCCAATACCCAATGGATTGATCTATCGATGCTCTGTTCTAGAGAATAATCATATCAAGAGGTAGATTAAGGAGTTTTTATAGAAATGGAAAATTAGGCCAAACTCATCACCCTGTGGGAGCTCAATTGTATTGGTATAGAAGAAGGATGGGACCTAGAGACTCTGTATTGACTATCGAGCACTGAACAAGATCAATGTCTGGAACACGTACCTAATCCCATGGATTGATGACCTTCTAAACTAGATATAGGGGTACAAATATTTCAGCAAGATTGAATTGAAGTCCAGTTATCACCATGTGCCTATTGAACCATCAGATGTGTGGAAGACTACCTTCAAATCAAAGGAGGGCCTTTTAGAATGGTTGGTGATGCCTTTTGGGTTGACGAATGCCTCCGCAACCTTCATGAGATTGATGGATGACATCTTGCGACCCTTCACCAATGAATTCATGGTGGTGTATTTATATGACATCTTGATCTTCAGCTAGAGTCGAGAAGAGCACCTCCACCATATTCGATAGATCCTTCAAACCCTGCAAAAACACAAGATGTGTGCCAATTTGGAGAAATGGACTTTTGGCATGATCCAGTTTCAATACCTAGGGTACATCATTGATGATAAGGGTGTTCAAGTGGACCCAACAAAGATACAAGTAATTTGGGATTGGTCAACCCAAACCACTCTAACAAAGATCCACAACTTTCTGGGTCTTGCTAATTTCTGCCACAGGTTCATGTTGGGGTTCTCTCATATCACCTGGCCTTTAAGTCAAGTCACCAAAGGTGGAGCGAAAGAATTTTTTTTTGGTCTGAAACCCAAGAGAAGGTGTTTACTGAGTTGAATCATTGGCTCTACAACCATTTAAGATTGAGACATACGCCACTGACTATGCTATTAGTGCAGTTCTTACCCAACAGGGGCATCCAGTGGCTTACCACAGTGAGACACTTTTAGAAACAGTCTGAAAGTATCCCACTTATGACAAATAAATGTATTCCATTATGCAGGCCTGTCGTCAATGGAAGCATTACATTCCAGGGAAGGAAATAATCAACCACATAGACCACCAATCCCTGTAGTTCATGCAGACACAAAGGAAGTTGTAGAAAGATCGACATTAGAAATGGTCTACATATCTGCAACAATTCCATTTGAACATTAAGTACACGAAGGGAAGCACCAATAACATTGTAGACTGCCTCAGTTCACCACTAGTCAGGGGGCTGATCACTATGCTCGACTCCTATGGGTACAAGACTTCGAGGTGGCTGCATCTTTACGAGATCGATCCAGAATTTGGTAGCACATACTAGACACTCATGGAAGGTAAGAAAGATCCAAATTTTTACCTCTAGGATGCACTGTTATGCCACCTAGGAAACATCTGTGTTCCTTCAAGTGAGCATGCCAAGATGATTTGGGAGGTGCACTACAGTCGGGTCGCTGGACATTTCGGAGTAGAGAAAATAGTGGCAGTACTACACAAGTATTTTTATTGGTCGAACCTTCGTCAGGATGTTGGGAGGTACATTAAATCCCGCACTACCTACGCCACCAAACCAACCATCAAGAAGGAAGACCTATATACTCCTCTGCCTACTCCTTGTCGACCTTGGGAATCCATCTCCATGGATTACATGTCAGGCCTTCCTTCTACTAAGCATGGTAATGATTGCATTTTCTTGGTCATTAACAGATTCTTTAAGATGGCCATTATGGCGACCTGCAAGAAGAGTACCACAGTAGAGGCCACTGCTAATATCTTCTTTGAGCGAGTGTGGGTACACTTTGGGATCTCACAGTCCATTGTCTCTAATCAGGACAACGAATTCCTAAGTGAATTTTGGTCTTGTCTCTAGTCGATGCTAGATACCAAACTCACTAAGTCCATGAATTTCCAGCCCCAAACTTATGTCCAAACATAAGTTGTCAATAGGATGATCATACACGTTTTGCTCTTGTTCAAATCGAAGCATCCACGCACATGGGACGAAAGCCTCCCCTATGTCTAGAAAAACTACAACATAGCTCTCCATAGCTCAACCTGCTAGAACCACTTTTTAGGTAGGGCTAGGATTTCATCCATTATGTCCCATTGATGTGGCCATATCATTTGTAGCTACTTAGGAAGAATCGAATTATGTCCAGTTTGAAGCCAATAGGCTAACAACTTTATTTAGCGCATTCAACACATCTACCAACAGGTCCATGCTATATTGGATAGAGCCAATGCTAAGTACAAGCATCATCATGATTAGCATCAAGTGCCGCACAAGTTCTAGGTGGGTGATAAATTTTGGCTACATTTGCAGAAGGAGAGCCTCGCTACGCCCCATCACAAGCTTTGCCTACTTTGATATGGGCCATACACCATCACCAAGATTTTAGGGGACAATTCGTTTGAGTTCAACATTCCACTATTCCTTGGTCTGCACCTAGTGTTCAATGTAGACCACCTTCGACCATATTTTCCACCATTGTTGGAAACATCCGACATTGCAGAACAACTCACACCAACTGAGGTAAACCCAGACTACATCGAATAGACAAAAGCTGATTATATCATGGAAACATAGATCAAGAACACTCGCCAGCAAAAGATCCAACTATATCGGGTTGTCAAATCTAGCAAACTCCTGCACCAAGGAAAGTGGCTCACCAAGGATCAAGTCTAGCATAAGTTTCCCCATCTCATGGAGGCACTCAACGCAATGGGGACCATTGCTTCCTAAGGGGGGAGGACTGATCCAGGTGGATACTAGTGGCCACCCTCCTATTCCACTTGGGCCCCCAACATTGTCTCCTTCAGTTTTTTAGTTTCCTTAATTGTAGCACAATTTAGTATTTTTAGAAGTTTTTTCGGGTCCTAAAATTATGGGGCTATTTTGTGGCCCCAAACGATGTTTTTAGGGAAAACGGAGAGTTTAAAAAACTCCCAAAGGAGCTTGCCAATTTGTTTTTAGCCTACTCTTTGAGATATTTGAAACGAGGTATTATGATAGCCAAGTGAAGATCGTATGCCAACATTACAACTTCGGGAAATTGGTGTACCGATTTACCCAAACGGGGCTTACATTTTTGGTGCTTCATCTCCTAGGTTTAGGTTTCTGGAGGTTTAGGGTTTTCCATTGTTTGTCAATAATAAATAGGTCTTGGATCCTCATTGTAACATAGTTTAGAGGCATGTAGCTACCACATCTCTTCTCAGAGATAAGCTACCATTGCCCAAGCCAGTTTATTTCCATTCTGTTTGTAAGCATATTTTAGTATTCTAATATTAATGAAATGAAGTTTTATTTCTGTTGCATTGATGTATTTATGGTTATATTTGTAATTTTTTGTGTTCCAGTTTAAGTTCAGATCACTTACAAGAGTGACAATTTCTCAGATGAATCATGTGCATGAAATCACCCTAGTTTAACTTGACAATTTACTCACATAATAAAGAATCCTAGCACAACTGGTGCACATACACTTCATCAATTTACAAGCCCTGACCGATAATTTATGTAGTAATTTAAACTCAATTAAATTACTAAACATTTTGGCGTCGTTTCCGGGGAAGTGTATATAGGAATTATTTTTAGGAATATTTTCATTAAAAAAATTTATAAAAACATATTTATGCATAGGGAAAGAGATTCTATGCGTAGGTTTATAAGTATAGGTAAGATTTCCATTCCAACACCACCACTCTATTGGGTTGTGTTATATTCTTTCCACAACTAACCCACGTAGTGAACTGGGGGGTTAGAGGGGGGGCGGAGCCCCCCTTCGTTGCGCCGATTGCGTAGCGGGGGTTGTCGCCCCCCCTGTCCGGGGGGTTTGAGGGGGGCAGGTAGCCCTCCTCTACGGGGTCCGGGGCAACGCCCCGGGAAATTTTTTTTTTTGGACCCTATATTAGGTTGGGCGAACCTACCTATGGTTTTCGGTCCATGGTATTGGATGCTTCGACATGTATAAATATGTATTGTAACATTGAAAGGAACATAATGAAAAATCAAGCTGGTAGTCCCGGTTTTGGGATCCAGGGGAAAATCTCTGTGTATATGTGTTTTATGTGTTATGCTCTTGCATTCTTTATTTTCTGTGTTTTAGAATTCGTATGCAGGTAATTTTTGTACAAGGTTAAAACCTACATTTGGTATCGGAGCTGTTTTGGCTTCAAGGGGATGCCTTTCTTGCTGAGGGGTTTCACTCGGGCCTGTGGTAGACCCTGTTCAGTGGGAGATCTGTGAGATTGATTCAGGTGGTGAAAGAAGATGGCGAGCAGCGGAGAGATAGAGATCGAGAAGTTCAATGGTCAGAGTTTTGAGTTGTGGAAACTCAAGATGGAGGATCTGTTGGTGGATAAAGATCAGTGGGTCGCAGTAGATCCAGGTACTAAACCAACGGGAGTAACCGATGAAGAATGGAAGAAGTTGGATCGGAAGGCAAAGAGCAAAATATGATTGTGTGTGTCAGATTCAGTATTGCTGAATGTATCAGAGGAAGCTACGACGAAGGCTTTGTGGGACAAGTTAGGGACTTTGTGCCAATCTAAGTCTCTGGTGAATAAACTGTTCCTGCGGAAAAAGTTGTATAACCTGAGGATGAAAGATAGAGACTCGGTGATAGAGCATCTGAACGCATTTAATACTATGGTAAGTTAGTTAGCATCTGTTGATATTAAAATTTTAGATGAAGATAAGTGCATCAGTTTGTTGTGTTCTCTACCAGATTCGACGGAAAAATATGGAGAGCCAGAATGGTGATGCCTTGTTTGTACGAGGATGGTCCCATAATAGAAACAAAAATAAGTCATCGAGTGGGATATCTAAATCTAGAGGGAGATCTAAATATCCAGGAAAACCTGTAAAGGTGGTGTGCTGGAAATGTGGAAAGGAAGGGCACTTCAAAAGCGACTGTAAATCTAAAGCTCCTGATAAAGGAAAGGGATCTGATGACGCTCCTTCTGCAGAGGCGAAAACCACCTCAGATGAAGGTGGGGATGTGTACTTGGCTTCTTCAAGTACACATGTAGATCATGAGGCATGGTTGATTGACTTGGGTGCATCCTTTCACTTCACTCCCCATAGAGAGTGGTTCTGCGAGTATGAGAAATACGATGGTGGTGATGTCTTCTTAGGAGATGATAGGAAGGCTAGAATCATTTGTCGTGGAAAAGTAAAGTTGAATTTGCAAGGTGGAAGGGTTAGAACACTTTCGGGTGTTCTGCATATTCCTGCATTGTCTAGAAATCTGATTTCTGTAAGCAAGTTGGATGATGCAGGTGTAAAAACAGTGTTCGAGAAGGATACCTGCAAGATGGTTTGGGGAGCACTGGTATTGATGCAGGGAGTTCGGACTGGAACTCTGTACAAGCTGCAAGGTAGCACTGTTGTTGATGGGTGCAACAGTTCTGTGGTTCTTGAAAGTGGAGCTGAAAATCTAGTGGTATCTGGAGAGAAGACCATGCTGTGGCATCAAAGGCTTGGACATATTGGAGAGAAGGGCCTTCGAATACTTCATGGTAAAGGAATGGTAGAAGGTATGAGTAATAGCTCTCTGGATTTTGATTTCTGTGAAAATTGTGTATATGGGAAGCAGAATCGGGTGAGTTTCCCCTCTGGTGCTAAGAGGGCAAAACAGATATTAGAGCTTGTGCACAATGATGTGTTTGGACCTGTGAAGGTTCCATCACTGGGTAAGTCTGTGTACTATGTATCATTTATAGATGACTTCTCAAGGAATACATGGATATATTTCCTTAAGAAGAAATCTGAAGTATTTGACAGGTTTAAAGAATTTAAGACTCTGGTGGAAAATCAGACAGAGAAGAAGATAAAGGTGTTGAGAACAGATAATGGGGAGAGTTTTGCAGCAAGGAATTTGAAGAATTCTGTAAGAATTGTGGTATAGCACGATAGAAGACTACTCCATATACACCTAAGCAAAATGGAGTCGCAGAAAGAATGAGCAAGACGTTGATGGAAAGGGCAAGAAGCATGCTCAGTGGTGCCAGGTTAGGACAGGAATTCTGGGCAGAGGCAGTGGATATTGCATGTTACTTGGTCAACAGGTCACCTTCATCAGCGTTGGAGGATAAGACTCCACAAGAAGTATGGACTGGTAAGAAACCCTTTCTTTCACATCTGAGGGTATTTGGATGTGATGCATATGTACATGTTCCAAAGGAGAAACGAACCAAGTTGGATAGTAAATCTGAAAAGTGCATCTTTATTGGGTATAAGGATGGTTTAAAGGGTTATAATCTTTGGAACCCAGTCACACGGAAGGTTGTGTACAACCGAGATGTGGTGTTTAGAGAGGTAAAAGATTTTATTAAACATGAAGTCCAACCAAAGGAATCTGAGAAGATAGAGTCTGAGCTAAAGGAGGAAGAATCAGACTCTACAATAGAGTATGAATCAGAAGATGAAGAGCCACAAACTCCGGCTGTGAGAAGATCAGTTCAAGAAAGAAGGCAGCCAGAAAGGTATAGTCCTTTTGCTTTCTGTTCAAATTTTGCTTTGTCTATTACTGATGATGATCCCAGAACCGTGAAGGAAGCAGTAGATTTAGAGGATGGAAAACTCTGGAAAGAGGCCATGGTTGATGAAATGGCATCTTTGCACAAAAATGAGGCTTGGGATCTGGTGGAGTTTCCGAATGGAAGGAAACCCATTGGCAGAAAATGGGTGTTCAAAAAGAAGACAAATGCAGAAGGGAAGGTGGAGAAATACAAAGCTCGGTTGGTAGCAAAAGGTTATTCCCAGGTGCCGGGAATTGATTTTGGTGATATTTTTTCTCCTGTTTCCAAGGTAACTTCTATTAGGTTACTTTTATCTGTTGCTGCTGCTTTTGATTTTGAGGTAGAACAGATGGATGTGAAGAAAACATTTCTTCACGGGGATTTGGAAGAGGAAATCTACCTGAAGGCTTTGTGGTGAAGGGTAAGAAATAACTAGTATGCAAGTTAAAGAAGTCTCTGTATGGGTTAAAACAGTCACCAAGGATGTGGTATCAGAAATTTGATACATTTATACGAGGACTTGGCTTCACCAGAAGCAAAGCAGATCACTGTGTGTATTTTAAATTGATTGGTGATCGTGTTATTTATCTGGTCTTGTATGTGGATGATATGTTGTTGGTTGGAAATGACAAAGAAGTTATCCAGGATTTGAAGACCCAATTGTCCTCCAAATTCGACATGAAAGATCTTGGTGCTGCAAACTATATTTTGGGCATGGAAATTAAAAGATATCAGGCAAAGAGGAAGCTTTGGTTAAACCAGAGGAAGTATGTCAAGACAATACTATAGAGGTTTAATATGCAGGATAGTAAACCGGTGAAGGTTCCTATTGCTGTAGGTGTGAGGTTATCTGCTGAACAGTGTCCCAAGACACAAGAAGAGGAAGAGGACATGTCCCGTGTTCCATATGCGAGTGCAGTCGGTAGCCTGATGTATGCAATGGTCTTTACTAGACCAGACATTGCACATGCAGTGGGAGTATTGAGCAGGTTTATGTCAAAACCAGGGAAGGAGCACTAGACAGCAGTGAAGCGGGTTTTCAGGTATTTGCGTGGCACTAGTGATTGTGGTTTGTGCTACCAAGGAAGACTAGGATTGGACAGAGTGTTGGATATTCGTGGCTTTGTTGATGCAGACTGGGCTGGAGATCTGGATCAGAGAAGATCTACAAGTGGGTATGTGTTTAACCTATTTGGAGGTGCAGTCAGTTGGATGAGTAAGAAACAATCTTTAGCGGCACTATCAACTACAAAGGCAGAATACATGGCAGCCACTCATGCAATCAAGGAAGCAGTTTGGTTGCAGAGATTGTGTTCAAGTATGGGGTTAGTACAGGGAGCTATAAGAATAGACTGTGATAGCCAAAGTGCAATTTTCTTGGCGAAGAACCCTGCTTATCATTCAAAGACAAAGCACATTGATGTTCAGTATCACTTTCTGAGGGATATGATAGAAGACAAAAAGGTGTTGCTGGTAAAGGTGGACACTTTGAAGAATACTGCAGATGCATTGACAAAATTTGTGAGCTCTGAGAAGTTCTCTTGGTGTAGAGAAACATGGGCATTTCAGGGCTGGAAAAATGACTAAGCTCTCCTATGGCCCCCTGTGGAAAGAAAACAACAAGTGGGAGATTGTTGGGTTGTGTTATATTCTTTCCACAACTAACCCATGTAGTGAACAGGGGGTTAGAGGGGGGGCGGAGCCCCCCCTTCGTTGCGCTGATTGCGCAGCGGGGGGGTCATAGGTGGGGCGGTAGCCTCCCCTATCTGGGGGGTTTGAGGGGGGTAGGTAGCCCTCCTCTACGGGGTCCGGGGCAGTGCCCCAGGAATTTTTTTTTTGGACCCTATATTAGGTTGGGCGAACCTACCTATGGTTTTCGGTCCATGGTTTTGGATGAAATGGTTTTCGGTCCATGGTATTGAATGCTTCGGCATGTATAAATATGTATTGTAACATTGAAAGGAACATAAAAATCAAGCTGGTAGTCTCTATTTTGGGATCCAGGGGAAAATCTTTGTGTATATGTGTTTTATGTGTTATTCTCTTGCATTGTTTATTTTCTGTGTTTTAGAATTCGTATGTAGGTAATTTCCATACAGGGTTAAAACCTACATTTGGTATCGGAGTTGTTTTGGCTTCTAGGGGACGCCTTTCTTGCTGAGGGGTTTCACTTAGGCCTGTTGTAGACCGTGTTTAGTGGGAGATCTGTGAGATCGATTCTGGTGGTGAAAGAAGATGGCGAGCAGCGGAAAGATAGAGATTGAGAAGTTCAATGGTCAGTGTTTTGAGTTGTGGAAACTCAAGATGGAGGATCTGTTGGTGGATAAAGATCAGTGGATCGCGGTAGATCCAGTTACTAAACCAACGGGAGTGACCGATGAAGAATGGAATAAGTTGGATCGGAAGGCAAAGAGCACAATACGATTGTGTGTGTCAGATTCAGTATTGCTGAATGTATCAAAGGAAGCTACGGCGAAGGCTTTATGGGACAAGTTAGGGACTTTGTACCAATCTAAGTCTCTAGTGAATAACTCACCCCACGACCTCATAGTACCACACTATCCAACGAAACTCATATTCCATCATTTGCAGGTAGACTTAGGCTTCCTGAGGTACAAAGATCTGAAATCCAACCAAAAGATTCACCAACTTATTCTACTAAAGCTATAGTGGATGAACCTACATCTCCAACTGAAGGAGTAATATTTATGTCTTCAACTGGAGAACCAATTCTAGGACAAGAACTAGAAGTTCCTAGTGAAGAAGAAGAAGAAACTTATTTGATTCCATTAATAGAATAACTAGAAGAGGAGCTAGAAAATCCAATGAAGAACCCTACATTAGCTCTAAAGAATCTACAATGGCAGGGGAAGGAGAAGGAGAAGTACATAATTTTAATGGTGAATGTAGGATTGGAGGTGGAAAAGGTGGTAGAGGAGAACCATAACATTTTGGGTTTCCCATCTTAGATGAAGATACTACAGTTATAATAAAGAATATCTCACTCTCCATCCTCCCTAATTTCCATGGAGTAAGACATGAGGATCCTGAAACATTTCTTTTTGAGTTTGAAGTCTTGTGTAGATATTATGACTACTTGCTGGATTCTCAAAAATTGAAATTGTTTCCAGCCACTCTTAAAGATGGAGCATATAAATGGTTTATGGGATTAGGAACACATACCATAAGAACATGGGAAGAAGTGAAAAAGTGTTCTTAGAAAAATACAAAGACTATTTTATGCCTCATAACCTTAAATATGAAGTCTTTAAAATGATGCAAAAAGAGGATGAAAATCTTGAACATTTCATTGAAAGATTTTCTTATAATGCTAAAAGGGATAAAATGCACAATCTAGATGAAGAAAATTTGAAAGATCTTTTGCTAAAAGTCATTAGAGATGAGTGGGTAGATCTTCTCAATTTAATGGTAAAAGGAGATGTTTCTCAATTATCATTTAGAGAAATTTGTGAATTGTGTGTACACATTTCAAGAGAAAATGGTAGAACTGGGAAAAATCCAAGAGACCTTGTTATGTCTAGGATTAATAAATCTACAACTGGGATAGTAAGTAGAGAATAAATGGGCAATTTTCTTGACAACTTAAAAACATATATCTTATATAGTATTAGTGAACAAATAGATACTCTTAAGGTTCAAAACGAGCAAAAAGCTGAAAATATGGCATTATCAATTTTTTGTCCTAAATGCAAGAAGAATCATGCTCTAAGAGAATGTCCTATTGATAGTGTAGAAATATGTGCTATCTATGAAGAAATTGATATCACAAAGGAATGTCCTTCAATTCCTGGACTTAAAGTAGTCCTAAAAAATGAAGTTGAAGCAAGCTAAGCCAAGTCACTATGTTTTATTGGTAAAAGACCATGGCCACCACAACACCTAAATATGGTACAAGGTCTTAATCCTAAATACCAATCATTTGTACAACTTCAAAACAATTGGAATACTCTAATTCCTTGGAAAAATTGGCCACCTCAAAATCTATTAAGGACACAAGGTTGGCAGTATCCTCCTAGGAATCCTCAATATAATCAATTTCAAAAACCATTTATTCCATATCAACCTCCATATTACCCTCCTCAATCAAACACTTTTCCATAATTTCAAAATCAAATTCAGCCCTTTAATCAACCACTTCAATTACCATCCACATCATACCCTCAAAAATCCAATCAAATACCTTCTCAGCCACTTCCAAATGTGAATAATAGAAATTCACAACTTGTTTACAATATAGAAAGTCAGAATTTCCAAGCTTGCATGATAGCACCATTAGATCTAAACAATGTCCAACTTAGATCTGGTAGAGTTTTGGGAAAGAAGTTACCATATGTTGTTATTAAAGAATATGGAGAGGATGAATCACTTGAAAAATAAACATCTCTTAATAAAGACGAAATTCCTAAAAAAGAGAGCACCCTTATACATGATACCTAAATTAAATAACCTCCCATTGTAGAACAACCTTTTGTTTCTGTTCAAAATCCACCCTTTCTTGAAAGGCTAAAAATTGAAAAAGGAATAGAAAAAAAATTGTGTTGCCTAAATATGATATGATAGATGAATTAAGGAATGTTTGCATCAAAATTCCTATGTTACAAGCCATCGGGGAAATACCAATATTTGAAAAAACAATAGGGGAGTTGAGCATTAAAAAACCAGGAAGAAAATAAAAGGAGTTAAAAAAATTTAGTTAGTTGGAAAAATTGCAAATATTATGATGGAAAAACCAATAGTTCAAAAATATCTAGATCCAGGTAGTCCCATTGTGAAAACACACATTAATGGTGTCGAGATTCCAAACACATTGATTGATTTAGGAGAAGCTATCAATATCACGAGTAAACAAACCATGGATCAATTAAAACTTTATAATCTTCAATATACACCAACATTACTATATTTAGCAGATAGATCTATTATCAAACCTGATGGTGTATTAGAAGGTCTATCTGTCTCCTTAGATTCTTGGGAATATCCTGTTGATTTTATGATTTTAACTCCAAAGAATAATTTAGGACGACATCCATTGATTCTAGGAAGACGATGGATAGGTACCTTTGATTATTTTATAAGTTGTAGATATGGTGATATGTTTATCTATGATGGAAGCTCTATTAAGAAATTCACACTATATCCTCCTAAAAAAACAATAATAGAAGTAGAAAGTGAAGTTTGGATAGATGATGATAATGAAGATTTTGATATGAAACCAGTAGTTGCTACCTTGCAATAGATGAAGAAGAACAAATTTTAAATCTAATGAATAATAATGATTCTTGCTCATATTGTGGACAAAACCAAAATTTTCAAGAAAAGTACAATGTTGAATATTTATTATTACATCAAATGGATTTACATTCTATGGAAAAATTTTGCAGTCCTTTAATAGAAATATTGCGAGGAAAAACTTTGAACATTAATGATTTTTTGGAAGAATCCTAAAAGAAAGAACCGATAAATATGTTACAAGAACATTCCTCTGCATATGCATGGGAATACATTGATATTAAAGGATTTGATTATAATACTTGTATGCATCATATCTATATTGAAGAAAATGTGAGTCCAATTCAACAACCCCAAAGAAAGATGAATCCAAATTTAAGGCAAATGTTAAAGATAAGTTACAAAAATTGTTAGATGTGAATTTCATTTACCTAATATCAGATAGTCAGTGGGTCTCACCGTTCGTGATTGTTGCAAAGAAAAATGGAAAATGGAGAGTATGCATCGATTATAGGGAATTGAATAAAGCTACCTTGAAAGATCAATTTCTAATTCCCTTTATAGATCAAGTCCTTGATACATTGGTAGAGAAAAAGTGTTTTTCATTCTTGGATGGTTTTAGTGGATATAACCAAATCCAAGTAGCTCTGGAAGATCAAGACAAAAAAACTTTTACTTGCCCATGGGGAACCTATGCTTATTGGGTACATCCTTTTGGATTATGTAATGCACCTGCAACATTCCAAAGGACAGTTCTAGGCATTTTTTATGATCTAATTCATGATTGTGTGGAAGTTTACATGGATGATTTCACTGCCTATAGTAATTCTTTTGAGGAAGCTCTTGAAAGTTTAGAAAAATTTCTCATTAAACCATGAAAAATTCTTTATGATGTTCGTTGAGGGAATTCTTATAGGCCACCACATTTCAGGAGATGGAATTCAAGTGGATTCATCTAAAGTGGAATTTATTTCTAAATTATCAGTTCCTTTTTGTGAAGAGATGTTAGAAGTTTTCATGGTTGTACTAGTTATTATAGAAGATTCATAAAATACTTCACAAGGATAGCCTCTCCACTTTTCAATTTACTTACAAAAGACTGTGAATTCATTTGGAATTCTGATTGCCAAAAAGATTTTGAAACATTGAAAGAAAATGTTTCTCAAGCACTGTTGACAGTGCTAGACCTGCCAAAATGTAAGGGGATCAATCTGATAAGAAGTCCCAATTAGACCTCAGGCCATTTGGTGTAGGAGTCCCAGCAGTATGTCGTATGGTAATTCCTTGACCGCGATTTCGCACAGAGGCAAGTAAGATGTCTCTGTTGGTAGCAAGGGTCTGACAACTGCAGCAAGCCAAGGAAGGTGCATGAGAGGTTCTAACACATTGAGGGTGAGGTGAGTGCACCCCTTGGAAACCTGTAATAGTATGCGGCTTGGAAGGGAACACATGATCAAAGATGCATCAAAAGCTGGAAAGCAAGTTAGCGAGAAATCCAAAGTGATGGTTAAACCAACAACACATTTAAGAAAGATTCATACATACTTATACAGAATAGTCCATACATACATGTGTAAGAAAAAAAATACATATATCATTTAGAGTAAACCAGATAACATAGAATACAATACAACATATGCATGAAATGTGCTGGCTCTGTTATATTCAGTGTAAGTTCCAGTCATACAATACATCCATGTCCAACCACTAGTTCCAATAGTGGAATGTTACAGCCACAACTGTCTGCTCCTCCAAAGATATGTACTAGCTCTACACAGTGGAGAAGCCAAGGCTCGTTACAATATTGTCCCAGCTTTCTCTAAGATACTCCTATTGAAGCTTGGCTAACTAAAATCCTTTACAATGAGTTATGAGGTTCTATTTATAGCAAAGGGTGGGGTGACCCTTGACATTCCCCTTTGTGATAGTTCATCTACCTTCATGAGTCTTCATCTACTCTATGACTGTTATGTCCAACTATTGACACTTGAACTTCCACTTGACATGACATTACATTACAATGCACATGTGCTCATGTGAGACAAAATGGCTTGAGCAAGCCATGCAAGAAATCATTGACACTCAATCCATTATGGTGAGACCAACTCTTTGACATGCTTATGATGGTGAAGGTGGTGAGTTGATGCCAAGATTGGTCATCTGTGATGGTGTGCATGTACCCCATGGTGACATCTTGCTGAAGCAAACTCTTGCATCCATTGCATCCAGGTGCATTAGTGTGGCTCCTTTATCCAACTCATCTGCTAACATGCACATGGTCTTCTTGGTGTAACCAAACTGGCAACACACTGATAAATAATGTTTGTGCTAATCTTCCAGTGTGTGCTGGTTGGCATGCACATCAACTGTCAACTACATGCTCAACTCTAGTCGGACTTGCTTCTTGTCTTCGCCTTGGTGAGTGTGCTGAATGGGTTGGATCGCATGCGTGTGCACAATGACATGCATGCTGCTGAATCCCTTGCATGCGATCAACAACACTGCTCACCATGTCTTCTCTGTGCCAGCTGTTGGGATAGATATATAACTTGTATGGGTGCAGTTTCATCCGTGAGCGTAGTTTCATCCATGGGTGCATGTTGCACCCCCTGTTATTCCTATTCCTGCTGCAACTCATTCGCTTGTCTGTGCAGCTCATGTTCTTCCTTGAGTTGCTGCTTCAATACATGCAACTCCTTCTTTGTTCCATTCTCTGTCTTCATCCGATCGCGTTGCCACATCATAGCCTGAGTCTCCAAAGTTGATTTCATCATCAGTGGATATGCTTGAGCTTGCAACTTTGTTCCGCCTCCGTGTTTTCAACAACCTTCCTCTTGCATTTGTTGCATCTGGTATGCTGCCTTCAACTGTTGTTCATGATGCTGCTCGTTGTGATGCTACTGCAGTCATATCTTGATGTATTTGTCTACAAACAGCTTGATGTCTTCGTGAGTAGGCAAGCTCATAGACACTTGATCGAATGCATTCCCAAGTGTGCTTTGAAAGGTGTCTTCGACTTTGCTCTCCTGGAAACCATTGTACCTATACTGCTAAGAGGCAGATGAACACATGCGATACTTGGAGACATGGCAACACTCATGGCAAGCAATCTGTGAGTTGAAAACCAAAATGAACTTGGGAACTGACTTGCAATATACCTGGGTGACTGATCATGAAGGTCACGTAATTTCCATCAGGAGGTTGGGAAACTGACTACCAAGACTACATAAGGCATAGTCTGGGCTGCTGGAAGGCTGACTGACTACTGGAACTGCGCAATGCAAAATCCAGTCTGGCTGCTGACTGCTAGAATTGCGCAATGCGCAATCTCAGCTGGCAATGGCTGCAAGCTCAGTGACTGTATTGCGCAATTTTTTGGGCCAGCAGTCACTGTCCCTCATAAATGCGCAGAACAATCCTGGAAGATAGTGCCTGGGTAGTAATGTGCATTTATGGAGAGGAAAACATAGCATTCCTTCCCAAGATTGCGTAATGCTATCTCAGTGAAGGCAAAGTCTAGGCAAAAGTTGGCTAGACTCGCTGACAGGAAACTAAAAGATAATATGATATTAAATGCATGGCGACACTAAGTGAAAGAAGAAGTGATTGAAAGTGCATGCAAACATTAAATGAAAGATTCAATAAACAGATCAACATGCATGTGGGTGAAGTGAGTCTCCTAATCGATGACCGTTCGTGCAATACAGTTTCATGCATGCGATAGCAGTGAGATAGCAACAAAAACTGAAACAGTTCCAATACAAGCTAGCATGTATAAAAATGAAAGCAAGTGATCACTGAAATCAAGCAGACAACATTCATATGAAGTGAAACAAAAAAGCACTAGAAATGTAACACAAGACATGGAAAGCGGGCTTAGCCCAAAACAACTGAGTTGAATGTGCCGACAGCTCCTAGATGCGATGTGGAATGTTAGAGTTGCAATATTGATGTGAGGAATGAACTCTGCTGTGTTCGGTTGATGAGTTTGGATAAAATCAAGTTTGTGATGCGCATGCCACAAATCTATGTAAAGGACACTTGGTGGGAGGTTTATAAAATGATCCTTGCATGTAACCTCCAATTGCAAAAAATAGGTCCTTGAAACGAGGGATGCCTTTGCATACTATCTTGGGAGAAGCAACCCATGCATGCAAGTCTATTTTTCTCAATCCCAAAGGTAACTAGTCAACTCAGCTGCACATGCAAGAGGGTGCTTAACTGCTAGGAGAAAATGTGCATTTCTAGCTGGGAGCTGGGCTGGCTGCTTAGAAGATTTGTGCAATTTCTAGGCAGAGCAGCTAACAGCTGCCCATATTTGTGCAAATTCTGGGTTGAGCAGCCTAGCTGGGAAGGATTGCGCAATCTTTTGGGTGAACCTTGCTTAGTAGAATTGCATAATTCTAGGGCCCAGTAGGATGCCAGTCAAGATTGTGCAATTTTTGGAGGGAAGGTTGGTTTCCCTCCGGATTTGTACAAATTCTTGAAGGAGCCACTCAGTGTACTGTTGGACCATGTCTGGATGAACAACCTATGAGGGGAATGGATCAAGGTTTTGTCTTTCTATAAGAAAATCACTAGAGCTTGTGTACTTGACGAAGCAAGAAATATTGTTGTGAAGGTTGGTAGGGAGTCTCCAAAACGAAGCTAAGGAAAAATTTTGGAGGGTGGTTGTAGCCGCTACAACACTTGGTGACACACTGGTAGAAATCCAGCTCTCCAAATGGACCTTGTTCATGAAAAGCAAGTCTAACACCTCTAAAATTATTGTTCAATTCTCAGTTCGCCTTGGTTTCCACACTTTCTTGATTGTAAGATGTAGCATCTTCCACATTCCAAGCCAAGTCAACACAATTGTTTTGATTAGGGTTGAGGGGTATATTGGTGCACAAGGAGTATAGTTGTCAGAGTTTTAGTTTCATCTCTGGTGTTGCTCCGCTACCAATAGGCTTGGACAGTACCCCGATGCAGTCACATAGGAACACAAGCATGGCTCTACTGCTAGTGATCCTGGTCAATACCCTGATGGTGTTACTTGCATCACCTCTCTACAAAGGAAGCTTTTCTCTTCTTTCACCTTATTCATTTTTAATTTTTTCAAAAATTTTTCACTTTTTCATTTTTTCATCTTCATAACTATGCATAGAACTTATTCGTTTCAGGGCGGAAGAGGGATCCCAACTTATTGAGAGAAGAAGAGGTTGTTCTAGTAGAGAAGTAGTTTATTATACCTCTAACATGCCTGCTAAGTTTTTTCCCCTCACCTTACTCTACTGGACTGAGCTGACAAGGGTTAACCCAAAAATAATCGACTAGAGTAGGTGATGCTAGTGAGCGCGCAAGCATTGTGTTTTCACCAAGGTTCACTTCGAACAATACGTATTTTCCATTGATGTATCATGGATTGAAGACAACAAGTTCTTACATAAGAGAGCAGAAAATAGATAACCAAATGTTGATAGTTGTACAAGTCCTCTCATACTTTACCTAGCTTGTTTCAAGAGTCATACATGGTTTCATGCGAAACTAAGGTATGAACAAAACAAGGAAATAGAAAACCAAGAAAAGAAGAAGAAAAAGCAGAAGAAAAAGCAAAATAAAAGCGAGTAAGAAAACAAGCAAGCAAGCGAACAAATGAACAAAGAAAGTAAGAAAACAATCATGCAAGGAAATACACTGAAAGCAAACACTACTCCTACTCCTAAGCTAATGGTGCATGGGCCATCTCATGTGAAGTGATACTTATAATGCAGCCACTGGCGCAATGGTTGACCCATGTTGGTGAAGGAATGGTTCATGAACAAGATAGCTATGTGAACCAACAAACAAGAAAGATATAACAGTGAAGAGAAACACACTCCAAGTTTACAAGCCACCACAGAACAAAGATGAGTGAAAGCACATGACATGCACTCTGTGGACCTACCATGGTGTTGTGCTACACTGCATATAGATGTTGAGTGTGTGCATTCTCTTGACTGTGACATGCAAGCAAACATGAGAAAGATAGACCACTTATGTTGTGCATGTGTGCTTGCTGTGTAAGATTCCTCCAATGCATGAGCGATGGGATTGTGTAGTTCGAGTGGAGGAAGTGAAATATGGGTGTTTGGTTGATCTTCAATGCAAAGTAGAGAGTGACGAGGAGCCTTGAGTGTTTCAACAATTTCTTGACCAGAAGTGAAACCAACCTTAGGACAGTGAGGGCCTGACATAACGATGAGCTTGAGCTGAAGTGCCTTGATAGTCTACGTGGTTTTGACTTTGTTGACAGATAGATCATCGTAGACCAGTGTCTTGGACATATTAACAACTATTGAATCAACATGGTGATCATATAAGGAAGTGGATAGATCATGACAACCATGATAAGAAAATTCAAGATGTTCATCCGCATCCTCATGATTTGATAAATCAGGTAGAGGGATTGATGAGAAGCAAATATGTTCACCCTCTGTGTTTTTAGGAAAGGTAAATGACAGTTTGGACGAATTTTCTGAGGAAGATGTGTCCTCTTTGCACTGTAATGGTAGATTGACATCCAACGTGTCTTTTGAATGATCGGAAGTAGAAACATCCGGAAATGAGTTTTCATAGGGGAAATCAACAGTGACAAAATCATAAGGGATGTCAGGATAAAGAGGATGAGGCACGCCTGGAAGGGAGTCATCCTTCACCGCGGGTTGTTTTTTATATTCCCACACACACTCATCATGAATGATGGCGTAGGTCAGCTACACAACACCAAATATGTCGACAACTTGATCCTCGTTCACAATTGGTGAGGAGTCCAGAATGGAAGAAAACAAGACAGTGCAATCCGGAGGATCAATAGAACCCGAGTACGAAGGTTGAGGGAGTGAATCCACATGACAACGAACGAGCTTGCAAGCCAAATCTGTGTAGATATCAAGAGTAGGTGGGGTGGGAGGATGTGACAGTTCAACAGAGGTATGTGCATGATCTCCCACATCACTCCACAGTGGTGGAGTTGTTTGAGGAGGTGAAGATAGATAGTCACTTGTGACAACAAATGTGTCTTATTGTGATTGTGCATTTCCATCACTGGAGTATGAGTGAGATTTGAGTGATTTAAAGAATTGCGGATTTTCAGATATGTAAAGAAGATACTCAAATCTCCCATCGAGAAATTCCCAATCAATATCATCTTCGGGGGATCAATATGCAAGATTACAAAAGCGTGTTTGAAACTGTTCAATGGATTCATCGGGTGGTTTTGGTAATTTTATAATTTCTTTGTTGAGTGATTTATGGTCAAAGTGATTGAAAACACGGTCTATCTCTGTGACCAGATGAGCAAGAGAATGAATAGATTTTTCGGGCAGCATGGCACACCAGTGCATTGGGTTCCCTCAAAGTGTGTAGACGAACAACGTGCAACTCATTTATTCTTGAAAGAATCCATGTCTTTCGCATTAGCCTACAACGCCGAATGTGTGCCTAACCAAGGCTACATGGCCTCCATCATCGTATGTTTTATGATACAAGTTATCTGAGAGATTTTCCGAGATAATGAAGTCGTTTCCATAAGACATGCACTCCGGAAGAGCAACCCGGTAGTTGGTCATGATAGATATGTAGATATTCAAAACATATGCGAGGACTCAACTTGTCATCTGGCCCTCCTTCTAGTGCCAAAATTTTGATAGTGCTAGACTCACCAACATGTAAGGAGATCTCCCCAGTAAGAAGTCCCAATTAGACCTTAGACAGTTTGGTGTAGGAGTCCCAGTAGTGGGTCATATGGTAATTCCTTGACCGTGATTTCACACAGAGGCAAGTAAGATATCTTCATTGGTAGTAAGGGTGTGACAGCTGCTGTAAGCCAAGGAAGGTGAATGAGAGGTTCTAACACACTGACGGTGAGGTGAGTGCGCCTCTTGGAAACTTGTAATAGTATGCAGCTTGGAAGGGAACACACGAGTGAAGATGCATCACAAGCTCAAAAGCAAGTTAGTGAGAAATCCAAAGTGATGGTTAAACCAACAACACATTTATAAAAGATTCATACATACTTATACAGAATAGTCCATACATGCATGCGTAAGCAAACAAATACATATATCATTTAGAGTAAACCAGATAGCATAGAATACAATACAACATATGCATGAAACCTGTTGGATTTATTATATTAAGTGTAAGTTCCAGTCATACAATACATCCATGTCCAACAAATAGTTCCAATAGTGGAATGTTACAACCACAACCGCCTGCTCCTCCAAAGAGATGTACTAGCTCTACGCAGTGGAGAAGCCAAGGCTCGTTACAATACTATCCAAGCTTTCTCTAAGATACTCCTATTGAAGCTTGGCTGGCCAAAAGCCTTTATAATGAGTTATGAGGTTCTATTTATAGCAAAGGGTGGAGTGACCCTTGACATTCCCCTTTATGAAAGTTCATCTACCTTCATGACTCTTCATCCACTCTATGACTGTTACATCCAACTATTGACACTTGAACTTCCACTTGACATGACGTTACATTACAATGAACATGTGCTCATGTGAGACAAAATGGCTTGAGCAAGCCATGCAAGACATCACTGAGACTTGGTCCATTGTGGTGAGACCAAATCTTTGACATGCTTGTGATGGTGAAGGTGGTGAGCTGATGCCAAGCTTGGTCGTCCGTGATGGTGTGCATACACCCCATGGTGACATCTTGCTAAAGTGAACTCTTGCCTCCATTGCATCCTGGTGCATTGGTGTGTCTCCTTCATCCAACTCGTTTATTAGCATGCGCATGGTCTTCTTGGTGAAACCAAAACAAAAACACACTCATGCATAGTGTCCATGCTGATCTTCGAGTGTGTGTTGGTGGTCATACACATCAACTTTCAACTACATGCTTAGCTCCAGTGGGACTTGCTTCTTGTCTTTCCCTTGGTGAGTGTGCTGAATGGGTTGGATCGCATGCGTGCGCACAATGACATGCATGCTGCTGAATCCCTTGCATGCGATCAACAACACTGCTCAACATGTTTGCTTCGTGCTTGCTACTGGGATAGATCTATAACTTATAGGGGCACAATTTCATCCGTGAGTGCATGTTGCACCCCCTTTTGTTCCTATTCCTGGTGCAACTCATTTGCTTGTTTGTGTAGCTCATGTTCTTCCTTGAGTTTCTACTTAAACACATGCAACTCATTCTTTGTTCCATTCTCTGTCTTCACGCGATCTCACTATCACCTCATAGCCTGAGTCTCCAATGTCACTTTCATCATTAGTGGATCTGCTTGATCTTGCAACTTTGTTCCGCCTTCGTGTTGTCAACAACCTTCCTCTTGCATTTGTTGCATATGGTATGCTGCCTTCAACTGCTATTCATGATGGTGCTCGCTGTGATGATTTTGCCGACATATCTTAATGTCTTTTTTTACAAACAACTTGATGTCTTCGTGAGTAGGAAAGCTCATAGACACTTTATCGACTGGTTAGAGTCGGTCTGTTCAGTCCTCCGCCAGAGATAAAAACTCTTTTTGCAATTAATTTTTAGGTGTCTCGCTCGACTCACTTCGTTGCATTTCGCTAGGGGCATGCCATAATCTTAAGGAATGACTTGGTGTTCTCGTTTCCCTCGTGCTTTGTACCTATTGGGCTGGTCAAAATTTATCAAAATCAATGTTTCAGTCATTTATAGTCATGCCTGGTCTTTGGTCAGCAAAGAGCCTTTTAGAGTTGTAGGTCAAGGGTTTTGTCGATTTAGTCTGCATGGGAGCTTCCAAATAAGTTTCCATTACAAGAGTTTCATCATCAGTAATGCTCAAGGATGATTCTTCTCCAAAACTCTGTTTTGGAGAAGAAATTATCAAATTAATTGTTTGTAATAAGTATATTTTTTAAAGAGTCTTCCGTCATGAAGAATTTCAAATGCAGGCCTTGGTCATATTATTATCTTTAGCAGCTCTATACCCTGTAAGACAAAAAGAAATCCATTATTTAGTTAATCAGAAACACGATGATATAAAATGCCCAAAGCAGAGTGGAGAGAATAAGCCACAAACTCTGGATTACAAAGTTTTCTTCTTTGGAGAACACTGGGAAGAAGATATCACCTTGGCATGATGTTGCAATTAGGAGATGGGGTTATCAATTTTAGGGTTAAATTACCAAAGGAAACAGGTGCAAAAATAGAATTTGCAACTGAAAGGTACATTTTACAACAAAAAGGGCAAACTTCGATATTACCCATATAACATGAATTGGAACTATGGATTGATTCCATGAACATGGGAAGATTCATCTCATGCAAATGCAAAAGTTGAAGGAGCATTTGATGATATACCAGAAGATGGATTAAATTCTACCCTTCGTCTAGAAACAGGTTGCCAATGAGAATGTTGCTATTTCAAAAGGCTGTAAGTTCAGGCAGTGTGTTTCTGTTACATGGGCCACCTGGAACTGGAAAGACCACAGTTGAGGTGGAAATAATACTACAGGAAGCGAAGCGCAGATCCAAGGCTCTTGCCTGTGCTGCCTCTAATGTTGTTGTTGACAATATTGTGGAGAGGCTTGCCAATTATAGAGTAAAACTAGTGAGGTTGGGGCACCCTGCACGACTTCTTCCACAAGTATTAGAGAGTGCCCTTGATTCTCAGGTTATGCATGCTGATAACAGTGCTCTTGCAAATAATGTGAAAAAAGAAGAAGAAATGAAGCTTATGAACAACAAGCTTCTAAAAAACTAAAGATAGGAGTATCAGAAGGGACATTATGAAAGAACTCTGCAATCTTGCCAAAGAGGAGAGGCAAAGACAAAAGAAAGCTGGGCCAGACGTGCTCAAGAATTCAGATGTTATACTAACAACACTGACGGGTGCTCTATCTTGGCAACTTGATGGAATTGTATGTGACTTGGCCATCATTAATGAGGTTGCCTAAGCACTTGAGATGGCTTGCTGGATCGCTATACTCAAGGGATCTAGATGCACACTTGCAGGAGACCATATTCAATTGCTGCCAACTATGCAAAGTGTTAAAGCAAAGAAAAAGGGGTTAGGAAGGACACTCTTCGCATGACTTGCAGATTTGTATGAGAATGAAGTAAGGTGTATGCTTACAGTTCAATATCGTATGCACCAGCTTATAATGGATTGGTCATCATGGGAACTATATGATAGCAAGATAGCAGCACATACAAGTGTTGCTGCTTATACTCTATATGGTCTTGGCGATGTGCAGAAGACATCTTCCACAGAACCAAACCTAACTTTGATAGGCACAGTAGGGTGTGATATAGAGGAGAAAAGAAAATGACGAGGACAACACAATGAGAGAAGGCGCGATGCATAGACTGACTGGTGCAGTGCCCTCGAGGAGCGCAGCGCATTGGGCGCTTCCCCGTAGTGTAAAAATACACTAGCGTGGCCCACATGGCGCGCGTGGCGCGTTGGGTTGGTGTGCGGCGCACAGGCCTGAACAAAAAATACCACTTCTCACTCAAATTTCACCATCTATGTTTTGATGTGAATCTTTAAATTGCTTGTTGGGTTCGTTTGGAAAGAATAGGAGGATTTGTAATGTCAAAATGTCAACCCAGTTTCAAAATCCACTATGGAACAACAACAATTTCGGCCTTTTCAATCATCTGTTGCACAAACATAGTTACAACACCAGAAGTATCATGGAATGACAAGGACTGTATCTCCCGAACTTGCTCCGGCATCAAATAGTTGCGCATCTCAATAAGTAGGATTGGTTGATCAAAATTTTCTAGAGCCTTTTTACAGTGCTGATTGAAGAAGCAAGATGATCCACTGTCTCCTGATGTACATACGTCGTCCAGTATTGTTAAATGGACATCTGGGCTCATCTATGGGAAGGATGTGGGAATTGTGGCACATTGGACAATGAATATGGAGCAATTCATATAGAGTTGGTTCCTGATTGCCCCCCACGCTCTGTAGAATATATACTTGATCTACTAAAATTACACCATTGTGCGGGTTGCCGATTTTATCGTGCAGAGAAACGAGGAAAGAGCTGGGATATAATTGGAGATCGCCTTTTTCAGTGTCCACCTGGCCTACCGTATGCCTTTTTGCAAGGCACACTTGAAACTCGAGGTGCAGATTTTGTAGACGTTCCCAAGGAAGCTTGTCCAAGTATCAAGAGAGGTTTGGTAGCTTGGATTGATGGTGGGCCTATTTTCTTCATCAGTCTTGCAAATCATGATGAATGGGATAGAAAATATACAGTTTTTTCTTCAGTTATTCCACAAGATATGTTTACTGCTGAAAGGATTGTTGAACTTCCAACGATATCAGCGATATGAAGTAGAATTAAAGTTGCTGAGTTAGGAAGGGCCATAATATGCGATTACTTGGAATATGTGTCGATTATCTCAATTTAAACCATTTTTATTAAGAATTGGTTTTTATTCAACAACTCAACAATGCAGCTTATGGAGGCGATATGCTACAGACAATTGGTTACATATATGCAAGACAAGTAGCAAAGGAAGTTGGAAAGAAAGCCATATATTTGGGTGTACCATTTATAGCTGAATGGTTCAGAAACAAAGGGAATTTTATAAAATCTCAGGTCACTGCAGCAACAGGTGCTTTCGCGCTACTACAATTACAAGAAGATATGAAACGACAACTCAGTACAGAGGGGAATTGTTCTAAGGTGATTTGGAAGCATATCTACAATCCAACAAAGAGTTGATAGGTGGAAACGTGGCAAATTTTATTTGCATTTTTGCTTGTTCTGGGATATGATTTAAAGAGGGTTACGTTGGGCTTCAAATCTTGGGTTTTTGAAGGATTGAATTTTTATTTTTTCAATGTGCACAAAATGGTGGTCGAACCTCTCATTATGATTCACGAAGATCTGAAATAATTCTGGGTTTGTTCTGCGGAAAATACGGGAGTCACTTGTTTATATCAGTCCTCTGTAATCTTATCCATTGATTGAACCTTTTGAAAGTCAAATTTTGATGCAGGTTCTAGGATTCTTGGGCCTTGATTTATTTTTCAAAAAAAAAAAGGATCAACTCACTCTGGAAACTAAATGTGGCTGATATTGAAGGCACCCTCTCACATGTCTGTCAGATGGTCTTGCAAGATAACACTGCAAAGAAATAATATCTTCAAGCTCGTTAGAGCTCAGGAAATTGCCGACGACACAGGACAGTTCAGGGAGTTGGCAGAGAAGCAGGCCACTGAAGCTAAGATGCGTGAAGGAATAGCACAATGTCGCTTAGAAAAAGCCTTTCAAGCTTCTTCAATGACCCATCTTGAGAGAAAACAGAATGGTTATTTGGAAGAAATGCTTCCCAAACTATGTTAGCAATGAACATGTAGCTGCTTTGCGTGGTCACCGAATCCCAGCAAAAAGGGAATCCGCAGATTGCCAAATCCTGAGAGGATTGGGACGAGAATTTTAGGGTGCACCATATAGCTCCGAATGGCAATTTTTATGTACAAATCCAAGCATTCAAAAAACAGAATGACATTTCCAAAAATTGTTATCGAAACTGCTTCTATTTTTGCAATTTTCAACAACACAAGGAGACAGGCGAGGTTCTGGTGGCATTCGTGGTGAAATCATCAGAAATCAGACCGCCAATGAAGATTACATGCGATATATGTGGCATTTGAAACAAGTCTGCTAGGTTCATAAACTATTTTCACACCTGATCATACACAACAGTTACCTGATGTGACCTATTTGTTGATCGCCAGGTGGATAAATGGAGAGAATATATGGAAATATGGATTCGAATCCCTCATGACGGTTTTTACTCAACCAGGTGTATTTTTGGCAAACAGAAAGAAAAGGGAGCTGAAACGGTCAAAGCACCGAATGCCTGAATGTAAACATTGATATCCACCATGGTAGAAAAAAAAATATGATTCGATTGCTTATGTTTATCTTTAGTTATGGGATCTATGCTACAGGTGTTGCTTCCTCGTGGGTTATCAAACAAATTCCAAATGTAATGCAGCTCTGCCTTTCGAGGATTATTTGGCTTTTGATATCCATATTTAGTTTTGAGTCCTTGAGCGGTTGTAACAGCCCCCACCCATGTCTATCGATCTATATTAGGACAAATTGATCCTATTTATTGTATGTAAAACCATTTTGTAAAAGAGGAGAGTTTCCGAGAAAAAAGGGTGGGAAGAAAAAACCCAGCACTATCACTGTACAGTTTTGACAGAGAAATAATTAAATGGTGCAGCTTTGATTTATAAGATTCTTGCGGTATGAGTTTTGTCATGTGTTTGTTCTCTCTGTTTCATATGTATCTTGTGATGTTTTGCAGTTCATTCATGATCGTTTCCAGCTGAATACTTTTAAGTGAGAAAGGTAGAATTCAGTCATTGCTCTGCCTTGAGGAAGTGTTCAGTCTTTATGTGTTTTCTTCTGCCTGGAAAGGATTCATACATTAATACCCTTTTCAGCTTTCTTAAACAGTCTTTTCACCCCATTTAAATTCAATTCGATTGCTAAAACCTCATGCTTATCTCGCCTTATGAAATATCCCGTGCCTTTGTTTAAATCTCTGCTCATGCTGTCCTTGTCCCATACAACCCAACAACTTAGTCATTAAATCAAATATCCCTCATTTGAATTCATTTACTAACCTAGAATTAGTTCCCATTGTAAGTCGTCTCGGACTCTATTGATCATTTTATCAAGATAGACCTGGAGAGAGTCCTCTCCTGTCCTAGTAGGGCTAGCTATGAGGCTAAGCTTGGTTTGATGTTGCCTTGAACCTCGCCTCCTTCAGCCTCAGGCAGATTTGAGTGCTAACATAGTGGCGACTCCACTGGGGGAGAAATGGTTTGCTTCAAGATTGTTTTACCCCAGGACATATCTCAAGTTCAGATCTGATGGTTGATGGTGAAAAACAATCAGACATAAGAAGATGGCTAAAATCATTCACCTGGCGACTCCATTCACTGAAGGATCCAACAATCAATCCTTCATGGTGACTCCACTGCAGAGAGATCAATAGCTGTAAGATTTTCAAGATGGATCAGATTGCAAGAATATACGTTCCCATGAGCCGAGATCACATCCCAGGTTTTCCAAATAAAATTCCCAAGGTATATTGGTCAAAGAATTTGCCTGTGTTCAGAAATGTGGAAGGCAATGACGCTGCTCTTCATCTGGTGAAACTTCACATTCACATGCATAAATTAAAGATCGATTTTCCTGAAGACTGTTTGATGAAAATGTTTATGGCTACTCTGGAAGATGAAGCCCGATCTTGGTATGAAAATTTGCCACCTGCTTCCATTTATTGTCTAAAGGATTTTCATTCAATATTCTGTGAAAGGTATAGAGAACCTTGTCTGTCTTTAATGTTAGTGCAAAATTGTTGTGAACACATTAGTAGTTTCATTGAAGATCTTGAGAATGGTTATGGGGATAATGAAATAATGGATGAAGAAATCGTGGAAGCATTGTATGAAAATCCGTTTCAGCAGCCTACAGAACTCTTGGAAGAAAATTTGCAGCAGGATCAAAATCAGCAGGTTAAAGATTTCCATATGACTGAAAATGATGAAAAAGGATGTCTTATTTCATATCTGGTTGAAATAAATGAGGATACACAGGAAAATGATGTTCCAATCCCTAAAAATGATGATGATAAACCAGATCGAGAGAGGGATGGTGATGAGGAAAAACATGTTGTTCCGGATCTCATAGAAGAGAATTGCATTGTTGAGGCTGCCTCAAATGAAGAAGACAGAGTTACAGTCCTAACTGTCCTCATCTCATCAGAACACAACCTTCCTACCAAGGTAATCCAGTCAATTCATGAACATCAAGAGGATATCTTTGTTCAAGTAGGTGAAAAAGTTTCTCTGGATGAATTTATGATAGGTGATAGAGATGTCATGCTTGAGTTTCAAGAATCATCTGAAGTTGCTTTTCTCATGATTGATGAATGTGATGAATGTAATGAGAATCTAGCTGTCATATCATGTCAAGATGATCAGAAATATATTCAGACTATAGCCGACCAGACCATTATGGATTCCATTTCAGATTCTTCTTCATATGTTTCGTGTTTTGAAACGTTCTTTGAAGAGGAAATCTGCTCATCTACTTGTTCAGAATTTTTTGAAGACCAGGAACGTGCTCTTATTTATGAAGAAAAATCAAAAGCGAGAGAAAAAGACATCTTGTTGTCTCAACAGGAGGTGGCAATGGTAAATCTTCATGTTTTTCAAGATCCTTTGGCAAGTTTGGTGCAGCCAGCAGTGAGGGTGATTATTGTAGTGTTCAGTGATGAAGGAGATCATGGTAAATTAGCTTTTTGGAGACCCAGTTACAAGTATCTATTGTTGACCAGAAGATCTGATAGGAAGAATCAGTCAAATCTTCTTGATTGGTTGCATTGGAATTTTGATATAGTTTGAGGATATATTGTCTTGTAAGAAACACAGGTGGCCATGTACTGCCACCAAGCTTTAAGTTTTAAATGCCATTTTGAGTTAGCTTGTTAGAGTCAAGTTTTTCAGTCATTTCAGTTTGCATTGAGTCAGTTTGAGTCAAGTTTCAGTCAATAAATTGAGTCATGTTGGTTTGTTGGAATAATGGACTCCATAGCCCAAGGGACGAAGGCATTGTCTTCTCTCCCAAAGATCTGCAGTTCTTGGCACCTCCAGGGAGCTACCATCCCCCATTGGAGCCAATGTTAGAGTCGGTCTATTCAGTCCTCCGCCAGAGATCAAAACTCTTTTTGCAATTCATTTTTAGGTGTCTCACTCGACTCACTTCATTGCATTTCGCTAGGGGTATGCCATAATCTGACAGAAGGACTTGGTGTTCTCGTTTCCCTCATGCTTTGTACCTGTTGGGCTGGTCGAAATTTATCAAAATTTATCAAAATCAATGTTTCGGTCATTTATAGTCATGCCTGGTATTTGGTCAGCAAAGAGCCTTTTAGAGTTGTAGGTCCAGGGTTTTGTCGATTTAGTCTGCATGGGAGCTTCCAAATCAGTTTCCATTACAAGAGTTTCATCATCAGTAATGCTCAAGGATGATTCTTCTCCAAAACTCTGTTTTGGAGAAGAAATTGTCAAATTAATTGTTTGTAATAAGTATAGTTTTTAAAGAGTCTTCTGTCACGAAGAATTTCAAATGCAGGCCTTGGTCATCTTATTATCTTCAGCAGCTCTATACCCTGTAAGACAAAAAGAAATCCATTATTCAATTAATCAGAAACACGATGATATAAAATGCCCAAAGCAGAGTTGAGAGAATAAGCCACAAACTCTGGATTACAGAGTTTTCTTCTTTGAGAACACTGGGAAGAAGATATCACCTTGGCATGATGTTGCAATTAGGAGATGGGGTTATCAATTTCAGGGTTAAATTACCAAAGGAAACAGGTGCAAAAATAGAATTTGCAACTGAAAGGTACATTTTACTACAAAAAGGGAAAACTTCGATATTACCCATATAACATGAATTGGAACTATGGATTGCTTCCACGAACATGGGAAGATTCATCTCTTGCAAATGCAAAAGTTGAAGGAGCATTTGATGATATACCAGAAGATGGATTAAATTCTCCCCTTCGTCTAGAAAAAGGTTGCCAATGAGAAGGTTGCTGTTTCAAAAGGTTGTAAGTTCAGGCAGTGTGTTTCTATTACATGGGCCACCTGGAACTGGAAATACCACAGTTGAGGTGGAAATAATACTACAGGAAGCGAAGCGCAGATCCAAGGCTCTTGCGTGTGCCGCCTCTAATGTTGTTGTTGACAATATTGTGGAGAGGCTTGCCAATTATAGAGTAAAACTAGTGAGGTTGGGGCACCCTGCACGACTTCTTCCACAAGTAGTAGAGAGTGCCCTTGATTCTCAGGTTATGCGTGTTGATAATAGTGCTCTTACAAATGATGTGAAAAAAAAGAAAGAAATGAAGCTTATGAACAACAAGCTTCTGAAAAACTAAAGACAAGAGTATCAGAAGGGACATTATGAAAGAACTCCGGAATCTTGCCAAAGAGGAGAGGCAAAGACAAAATCAAGCTGGGCCAGACGTGCTCAAGAATTCAGATGTTATACTAACAACGTTGACGGGTGCTCTATCTCGGCAACTTGATGGAATAGTATGTGACTTGGCCATCATTAATGAGGCTGCCCAGTCACTTGAGATGGCTTGCTGGATTGCTATACTCAAGGGATCTAGATGCACACTTGCAGGAGACCATCTTCAACTGCCGCCAACTGTGCAAAGTGTTAAAGCAGAGAAAAATGGGTTAGGAAGGACACTCTTCGCACAACTTGCAAATTTGTATGAGAATGAAGTAAGGTGTATGCTTACAGTTCAATATCGTATGCACCAGCTTATAATGGATTGGTCATCACAGGAACTATATGATAGCAAGATAGAAGCACATACAAGTGTTGATGCTTATACTCTATATGGTCTTAGCAGTGTGCAAAAGACATATTCCACAGAACGAAACCTAACTTTGATAGGCACAGCAGGGTGTGATATAGAGGAGAAAAAAAATGACGAGGATAACACAATGAGAGAAGGCGCGGCGCATAGACTGACTGGCATGGTGCCCTGGAGGAGCGGGCGCATTGGGCGCTTCCACGCAGTGTAAAAATACACTGGTGTGGTGCACATGGCGCGTGCGGTGCGTTGGGTTGGTGCGAGACACACAGGCCTGAACAAAAAATACCACTTCTCACTCAAATTTCGCCTCCTATGTTTTGATGTGAATCTTTAAATTTCTTGTTGGGTTCGTTTGGAAAGAATAGGAGGATTTGTGATGTCAAAATGTCAACCCAGTTTCAAAATCCACTATGGAACAACAACAATTTCGACCTTTTCAATCATCTGTTGCACAAACATAGTTACAGCACCAACAGTATCATGGAATGACAAGGACTGTATCTCCCAAACTTGCTCCGGCATCAAATAGTTGCGCATCTCAATAAGTAGGATTGGTTGATCAAAATTTTCTAGAGCCTTTTTACAGTGCTGATTGAAGAAGCAAGATGATCCACTGTCTCCTGATGTACATACGTCGTCCAGTATTGTTAAATGGACATCTGGGCTCATCTATGGGAAGGATGTGGGAATTGTGGCACATTGGACAATGAATATGGAGCAATTCATATAGAGTTGGTTCCTGATTGCCCCCCACGCTCTGTAGAATATATACTTGATCTACTAAAATTACACCATTGTGCGGGTTGCCGATTTTATTGTGCAGAGAAACGAGGAAAGAGCTGGGATATAATTGGAGATCGCCTTTTTCAGTGTCCACCTGGCCTACCGTATGCCTTGTTGCAAGGCACACTTGAAACTCGAGGTGCAGATTTTGTAGAGGTTCCCAAGGAAGCTTGTCCAAGTATCAAGAGAGGTTTGGTAGCTTGGATTGATGGTGGGCCTGTTTTCTTCATCAGTCTTGCAAATCATGATGAATGGGATAGAAAATATACAGGTTTTTCTTCAGTTATTCCACAAGATATGTTTACTATTGAAAGGATTGTTGAACTTCCAATGATATCAGCAATATGAAGTAGAATTAAAGTTGCTGAGTTAGGAAGGGCCATAATATGCGATTACTTGGACTATGTGTCGATTATCGCAATTTAAACCATTTTTATTAAGAATTGGTTTTTATTCAACAGCTCAACAATGCAGCTTATGGAGGCAATATGCTACAGACGATTGGTTACATATATGCAAGACAAGCGGCAAAGGAAGTTGGAAAGAAAGCCATATATTTGGGTGTACCATTTATAGCTGAATGGTTCAGAAACAAAGGGCATTTTATAAAATCTCAAGTCATCGCAGCAACAGGTGCTTTTGCGCTACTACAATCACAAGAAGATATGAAACCGCAACTCAGTACAGAGGGGAATTATTCTGAAGGTGATTTGGAAGCATATCTACAGTCCAACAAAGAGTTGATAGGTGGAAACGTGGCAAATTTTATTTGCATGTTCACTTGTTATGGGATACGATTTAAAGAGGGTTACGTTGGGCTTCAAATCTTGGGTTTTCATAGGATCGAATTTTTATTTTTTTAATGTGCACAAAATGGTGGTCGACCCTCTCATTATGATTCTCAAAGATCTGAAATAATTCTGGGTTTGTTCTGTGGAAAATACGGGAGTCACTTGTTTAGATCAGTCCTCTATAATCTTATTCGTTGATTAAACCTTTTGAAAGTCAAATTTTGATGCAAGTTCCAGGATTCTTGGGCCTTGATTTATTTTTCAAAAAAAAAAAGGATCAACTCACCCTGGAAACTAAATGTGGCTGATATTGAAGGCACCCTCTCACATGTCTGTCAGATGGTCTTGCAAGATAACACTGCAAAGAAAGAAGATCTTCAAGCTCGTTAGAGCTCAGGATAAACGCCGACGACACAGGACAGTTCAGGGAGTTGGTAGAGAAGCAGGCCACTGAAGTTGAGATGCGTGAAGGAATAGCACAACGTCGCTTAGAAAAAGCCTTTCAAGCTTCTTCTATGACCCATCTTGAGAGAAAACAGAATGGTTATTTGGAAGAAATGCTTCCCAAACTGTGTTAGCAATGAATGTGTAGCTACTTTACGTGGTCACCGAATCCCAACAAAAAGGGAATCCGCAGATTGCCAAATCCTGAGAGGATTGGGACGAGAATTTTAGGGTGCACCATATAGCTCCGAATGGAAATTTTTATGTACAAAACCAAGCATTCAAAAAACAGAACGACATTTCCAAATTTTTTTATCGAAACTGATTCTATTTTTGCAATTTTCAACAACACAAGGAGACATGCGAGGTTCTGGTGGCATTCGCGGTGTAATCATCAGAAATTAGACCGCCAATGAAGATTACATGTGATATATGTGGCGTTTGAAACAAGTCCCCCTGGTTCATAAACTATTTTCACACCTGATCATACACAACAGTTACCTGATGCGACCTATTTGTTGATCGCTAGGTGGATAAATGGAGAGAATATGTGGAAAAAGGGATTCGAATCCCTCATGATGGTTTTTACTCAACCAGGTGTATTTTTGGCAAACAGAAAGAAAAGGGAGCTGAAATGGTCAAAGCATCATACGCCTGAATGTAAACGTTGATATCCACCGTGGCAGAAAAAAAAACATGATTCGATTGCTTATGTTTATCTTCAGTTATGGGATCTATGCTACAAGTGTTGCTTCCTCGTGGGTTATCAAACAAATTCCAAATGTAATGCAACTCTGCCTTTCGAAGATTATTTGGGTTTTGATATCCATCATTAATTTTGGGTTCTTGAGCGGTTGTAACAGCCCCCACCCATGTCTATCGATCTATATTATGATAAATTGATCCTATTTATTGTATGGAAAACCATTTTGTAAAAGAGGAGAGTTTCTGAGAAAAAAGGGTGGGAAGAAAAAACCCAGCACTATCACTGTACAGTTTTGACAGAGAAATAACTAAATGGTGCAGCTCTGATTTATAAGATTCTTGCGGTATGAGTTTTGGCATGTGTTTGTTCTCTCTGTTTCATATGTATCCTGTGATGTTTTGCAGTTCATTCATGATCGTTTCCAGCTGAATACTTTTAACTGAGAAAGGTAGAATTCAGTCATTGCTCTGCCTTGAGGAAGTGTTCAGTCTTTATGTGTTTTCTTCTACCTGGAAAGGATTCATACATTAATGCCCTTTTCAGCTTTATTAAACAATCTTTTCACCCCATTTAAATTCAATTCAATTGCTAAAGCCTCATGCTTATCTTGCCTTATGAAATATCCTGTGGCTTTGGTTAAATCTCTGCCCATGCTGTCTTGTCCCATACAGCCCAACAACTTAGTCATTAAATCGAATATCCCTCATTCAAATTCATTTACTAGCCTAGAATTAGTTCCCATTGTAAGTCATCTCGGACTCTATTGATCATTAAATCGAGATAGACCCAGAGAGAGCCCTTTCCTGTCCTCGTAGGGCTAGATATGAGGCTAATCTTGGTTTGATGTTGCCTTGAACCTTGCCTCCTTTAGCCTGAGGCAGATTTGAGTGCTAACAAACTGCATCCCTAAGTGTGCTATGAACTGTGTCTTCAACTATGCTCTCTTGGAAACCATTGTATCTATACTATTGAGAGGTAGATGAACACCTGGGATACTTAGAGACATGGCAACACTCATGGCAAGCAATCTATCAATCAAAAACCAAAATGATCTTCGCAACTAACTTGCAACATCCCTGGGTGATTGATCATGAAGGTCATGCAATTTTCATTGGGAGGTCGAGAAAATGACTGTGAAGACTACGCAAGGCATAGTCTAGGCTGATGGAAGGCTGACTGACTACTAGAAATACACAATAAACTGTCCAGTCCAGCTGCTTGCTATTGGAATTACGCAATGCAAAATCTCATCTGGAAATGGCTACAGGATCGGTGACTGCATTGCATAATTTTTAGGGCCAGCAGTCATTGTCCCTCATAAATGCACAAAATAGTCCTAGAGGACAGTGCCTGGGAAGAAATGTGCATTTTGGAGAGGAAGACAAAGCCTTCCTTCCCTAGATTGAGCAATGTTGTGCCAGTGAAGGAAAAGTCCGGGCCAAGGTTGGCCAGACTCACCGATGGGCAATTGAAAGAAAATATGACATTGAATGCATGGTGACACTAAGTTAAAGCAGAATTGATCGACAGTGAATGCAAGGATTGAATGAAAGATTTGGTAAACAGATCAACATGCATGTGGGTGAAGTGAGTTGTCGAATTGGTGACCGTTCATGCAAAACAGTTTCATGCATGCAACAGTAGTGAGATAGAAAAAAAAAACAGTGCTAGTACAATCTATTATGTATCAAAATGATAGCAAGTGCTCACTAAAATCAAGCAGACAACATTCATACAAAGCGAAACACAAAAAGCACGAGAAATGAAACACAAGACATGCAAAGCGGGCTTACCGCAAAACAACTAAGCCAAATGTGCCGACAGTTCCTAGATGCGATGTGGGATGTTAGAGATGTAAGGTTGATGTGAGGAATGAGCTTTGCAGCATCCAGTTGATGATTTTTGATAAAATTGATGTTGTGACGTGCATGCCACAAATCTAGGGAAAGTGACACTTCGTGGGAGGTTTCTGAAATGATCCTTGCATGTAACCTCCAACTACCAAAAATAAGCCCCTGAAATGAGGGATGCGTTTGCATGTTGTCTTAGGAGAAGAAACCCATGCATGCAAGTTTGTTTTTCTCGGTCCCAGAGGGAATTGGTCAAATTAGCTACACATGCAAGAGGCTTCTCAACTACTGGGAGAAAATGCACATTTCTGGCTGGGAGCTGGGCTGGCTGCTTAAAATATTTACACAATTTCTAGGCTGAGCAGCCCAGTTGGGAAGGATTGCATAATTTTTTGTGTGAACCTTTCGTAGCAAAATTGCGCAATTCTAGAGCCCAGTAGGTTTCCAGTCAGGATTGTGCAATTTTTGGAGGGAAAGCTAGTTGCCCTCTAGATTTGCACAAATTCTTGAAGGCGCTGCTCAACTTGCTATTAGACCAAGTCCGGATGAACAACTTGTGAGGGGAATGCATCAAGGTTTGATCGACATGCTGTATTTTTGCAATAAAATCACTGGAGCTTGTGTACTTGATGAAGCAAGACATGCTACTGTGAAGGTTGGTAGGGAGGCTCCAAAATGAAGCTAAGGAAAAATTTTGGAGGGTGGTTGTAGCTGCTACGAAAAGCACCTATCTTAAGGGGACAAAATTGGAATCTTCCTTTTCATCTTTCAACTGATGCTTCAGATACAACTTTGGGAGATGTATTAGGAAAATATATTTGAATCCTTATGCCATTTATTACACAAGTAAAAATTTGACTCCTGCAGAGTTAAATTATACTGTAACAGAAAATGAGTTTTTAGTTGTTGTACATGCCATTAATAAGTTTCAACACTATATCACTGGTTATGAAAATTTTGTTCATACAGATCACTCTGCAATTATATATTTAATGAATAAATCAATTACTAATGGCATAGTTACAAGATGGTTATTGTTATTACAAGAATTCAATATTACTATTTTGGATAGGCCTGGAAAGGAGAATACAGTTGCTGATTTTCTATCTAGAATCCAAAATGATAATAAGGATGTTCTTGTAAAAGATAATTTTCCTGATGAATACCTTTTTGTAGTATCTATTAAATCTCCTTGGTTTGCAAATATTTCTAATTATTTGGCTACAGGGAAGTTACCATCATACTTGTCTCCTTGAGAGAAAAGGAAAGTTATTCAAACCAGTGCATCTTATTCATGGATAAATGGAGAATTGTACAAAACAGGGCCTGATTTAATCATTCGAAGACGTGTCAAAGAAGATGAAGTACTAGAAATACTAAAGGCTTGCCACAATGAACCGTGTGGAGGACACTTTTTTGATAAAAGGACTGCCTAAAAATTCCTTCTCTTTGGATATTATTAGCCATCTCTTTTTAAAGATGCCAAAGAATTGTTGAGAATTGGCAACAAGTAATTCCAATTTAATTTGTCCTTAATTAAACTATGAATTAAAATCGAATTCTATTCTCATAGCAACTTGTAAATAGTTAATTAAGTTGAAATAACTTAATTAGCTTAGGAATTTCGAGTTGGAATTCTTTTGGAGTCATGTATATGTAATCCCTAAATTTTAGGGGTCCACGATGAGTTTATTTGCGTTGTAATTAGATAACTTAGTTCGACTGAGTTATAGAAATTTAAACTAGTTCTAATTGTTTGCGGAACTAGTTGAGGTCTAGTAGTGAGTTGGTGCATGGGTGAATCCTAAGTGCTACTCCATCTAACTAAAGATTCCCTCATGAGAAACTCATGCATATTAGTTTAGAGAAAGGCCTAGTTGATACTAGAGTGCAAGGGCAGTGTACTATTAGTTGTAGAATGATTTGAGTTGTACAGATCATGCATACAATCAGAGAAGGACCTAAGTTTGGATTGCACAATTATGGAGGAAGGATTTACCAATTAAATATGGGCTGACCCTCACAGGAATTTCACAAGGAAATAGGCACTCATCAGGCAACAAAAATTGGCTAAGTGTTGGTTAGTGCGGGCTTGTGAGGCAGAGAGTTGATCCTACTTGTGAAGGAATTCTTCTTGTGAGAACAAGATTTGTATTATCACTCAGGTTTATGATTAATGCCATATATAGTCAGGTTTTTGAGTAGTGGCTTTCTGCAAAAAAACACTTGCATTATGTATCTTTGGTTATCTTCCTCTTGTCGATTAATTTTTTCATTAATCTATTGGTTTCCATTATTGAAAGAGTAGAGTAGATTATTGTCTTGTGGTTTAGTAAATTACATGAGCTTTGAATCTATAAGAAAATCTACATGGTATCAGAGTTGAAGATAGTTACTAGAGGGGATTTCGAAGTTTTGAGTTTGGGGATTACATGTGAAATTCAAATTTGCAATACATACTTCAAGATCGACAAATGTCTTTATACATTTTGAGGCTCGAGTATGCCATGGAAGGAAGCTAAAATTATATAACCTAAAAGGATATGATGGAGGCTTTGCTAGAGGATAATGGGCTCAAGGAATTCATTGATCAAGACATTCTTAAGCCAACAACATTGGATCCACAAAATCTGGTTGAATGGAAGAAATGCGTGGCAAAGGTGAGGCAGATAATCCTTTAGGGCGTTTGAGACCACATTGTCTCGAGTCTCCATGGGAAGGAAAATATGTATGCTATGTGGAAAGAATTGACAGACCTATTCCAAAACAACAGTGACCATAGGAAGTTGGCATTGAAAGACAAGCTTCGAAAAATCAAGATGGAGAAAGGTGAGACCATTCCAAAATACTTAACCAAGTTCACTCACTATCGTGATGAGCTTGGAATTGTTTGAGTAACCATTTTCGAGGATGATATGAGAACTCTGTCAATGGGAGAGAGAACTTACCAAATTGGGAACAGATGTGGTCGGATTTGATGCAATAGGAGATCAGAAGGAACACCAAAGATGGTTTCTCATGAAAGACTGATGATGAGAAAAACTATGCCTTAGAGGGTAAGGAAAGGAAGGGGAAAGGAAAGGCTTCCTATTCCAATTCAAGTTCTTGTCATGGAGGAAAGAAGAAAGACATGTCAAAAATTAGGTGCTTTCATTGTCATGAGCTGGGACATTTTGCTACAAATTTTCTGTTGAAGAAGTCCAAGAAGAATTCCTTAGGAGGAGTGGCTGGTGAGGCTTTGGCCTCTCAATTGGAATTGGACTTAACTCTCATTGCATGCATGGTGTCATCAATGATGGGTAGTGTATGGTGCCTTGACAGTAGAGCTTCATTCCACATGGCTCATGACAAGGAGTTGTTCAGTGACCTGGAGGAGAAGGATCTCCAGATGCATATCTAGATGGGTGACAACGGGAGATATAGTGCTACTGGATTGGGCACAATTACTTTTCAGAAGGAGAAAGGTTCTCCTCTCACCTTGAGAGATGTTATGTATGTACCTGGGTTGAAGGAGAACTTAGTACCGATCACCATGTTGGAGGATAGAGGCTATGATGTGGTCTTTAGCAAAGGAAAGACATTCCTTCAACACATAGCCATGGGTTAGGTAAAGAATATAGGGAGTCAAATTAAGAATCTCTATAAGTTAGAGGTAGAGGATTGTGCTTCTTTGAGCACAAATGTAGAGAAAATGCAGAGCCGAGATGTTGGCATGTTGTGGGATAGGAAATTGGGTCACTTGTATCATGGGGCTTTGAAAATCATGGATCAGATTTCTACTGGTCTTCCTAAAGGTACGCTGAATAAATCTGATACATGAAAGGGGTGTACTTTGGGAAAATACACCAAGGCTTCCTTTCACAATAGAGATAGTCATGCTGAGGCAATTCTAGAGCCAGTCCATTCAGATGTGTGTGGACCATTCTCGACAACATCCATGGCTAAACACAGGTGTTATGTTTATTTGTTGATGAATTTTCTCATAGATGCTAGATATTTTTCATGTAGAAGAAGGATCAAAATTTTACAAAGTTTTGTGAATTTAAAGCATTGGTCGAGAAAGAGTCTTGCAAGAAGGTTAAAGCTCTAAGGAGTGATAACAGTGGTGAGTATGTCTCAATTAAGTTTAATAACTTATATGCAACAGAAGGGATTAAATGAGAGTTGATGGAACCCCATAACCCACAGCAGAATGGGGTTGACGAAAGGAATAACATAAGAATTGTAGGGGAAACACTGGTGATGTTGCATGATCAGAGCCTACCACTACACTTGTGGGATGAGGATTGAAACATAGTTATTTATTTGCAGAACACAAGGCCACATTGGATACTTGGGATTAAGACACCAGAGGAGGCTTTCTATGATAAGAGACCAAATGTTGGTCACTTCAGGATTTTTGGGTCATCGGTATATTGCCATGTGACCAAATATGCATGGAAGAAGTTGAGTCGACAACAAATTTGGGGATATTTGTGGGGTACACTGATACGCCTCATAACTATCAGGTGTACTTTTTGACCAACAAGATGAAAATGGTTCGCATGGATGTCAGATTTGATGAGGAGAAGGCCATGTGAGTTTCCCTTGAGAGGGAGCTTTAGCTACATGCGATTGAGGAGATTTTAGCTCCTAAGGTTGAGGAGCTTCAAATTGATGTGGAGAAGCCACATGCAGAGGATCCAGGAGTGGAGACATCCACTAAGGCAGAGTCTTCCAGAGATGGGAGAAAGCGCACCAGAGACGTTGACATGTTATTGCATGATGCACGGGATAATGTGGGAGCACCCACATCTCAACGCAGGCATAGGAGGTCACCTGAGAGGTACACTGGATACATGGCTCTTACGAGTGGATGTGTTGAGACAGAGCCATCTTCCTTTAAGGAAGTAGTGCAACAACCGATTTGGGTTGATTCCATGGTGGAGGAGTATGACTCCATAGTTCGTAATAATGTTTGGGATGTGGTCCTGATACCAGAGGACAAGTCACTTGTGAGCTCCCGATGGATTTACAAGGTAATTTAGCAAGCTACATATGGTAGTTTGGAGAATCATAAGGCCAGGTTTGTGGCTCGTATCTTTTCACGAGTAGAGGGGATTGAATATGATGATACCTTTGCTCTTGTTGCAAGGTACTCATCAATCATATCTATATTAGCACTATCAGCGCATATTGGGTTGGAAGATACATCATATGGGTGTAAAGACAACCTTCCTTAATGGAATGATTAAGGAAGAGGTGTACATAGAGCAACCATAAGGTTTTGAGACCTTCAACCATGAGTCGCTTGTGTACTGGCTCAAGAGAGCATTGTATGGGCTGAAGCAAGCACCCCCATGCTTGGTACACTAGGATAAATAACTACTTCATTGGGTTGGGCTTCACCAAGAGTGAAGTGGATGCGAACCTATACCACATAGTGGTGGAAAGTAAATTGTTGATCATTGCGTTATATGTCGATGATTTGATTTTGAAAGCTAACGATCAGCTAATCATGTCTTGCAAGGAGGATCTTGCAAGAGAGTTTTGAGATGAAGGACATTGGGCTCATGCATTAGTTTCTAGGCATGGAAGTATGGTAGGGTGATGGGGAATTGTTTGTGTCTTAGGGAAAGTATACCAATGAGATAGTCAAGATGTTCCTCATGGAGAGAACCAAACCCATGGAGACTCCTCTAGCAGGTAATTGGAGGAAGGAGGATGCTACTTCAGGGGAAGTAGTGGAAGCTATTGTTTACAGGAAGCTTGTGGGTTCACTCATGTATTTGGTGAACACAGGACTAGATATGTGCTATGTAGTTAACCCACTTAGTTAAGTGATGGTTAGGCATACCAAGCTTTATTGGAAGGCAACAAAGCATGTGTTGAGATACCCCAAGGCTTCACTGATGAAGATTGGGCAAGGAGTCATCCGACAGGAAGATAACATCAAGAGGGTTCTTCAGTATTGGGTCAGTAGCATTTTCTTGGTACAATAGGAAATAAAGATCAGTTTCACTCAGCTCGACAGAGGAAGAGTACATGGATGCAAGTCAGGAAACATGTGAGGACATCTGGATGAGGAAGAATTTAGTTGGTTTGTTTGGTTAGAAGATGGATCCAATTTTCATTTATTGCAATAATTAGAGTTGTATCAAACTCTCTGAAAATCCAGTTTTTTATGATCGGTCCAAGCATATAGATATCTGATATCATCATCTTTCAGATTGTGTGTTGAGGCAGATTATGTTGTTAGAGTACATTCCCATGGAGGAGCAAGTTGCTGACATTTTGAAAAATGAATTGTTAGGATGTAAATTCAAGTTTCAAAGAGACAGGATCGGGGTAGCTGATAATCCATTTCTTGTTCAGAGGGAGTGTTGAGAAACAGAAATAAGAAATTCCAGTTTAATTTGTCCTTGAATTAAACTGTGAATTAAAATCGAATTCTATTCTCATAGCAACTTGTAAATAGTTAATTAAGTTTAATTAACTTAATTATCTTATGAATTTTGAGTTGGAATTCTTTATGTGGTCATGTATATGTTCTCCCAAAATTTTAGGGGCCCAAGATGAATTTATTTGAGTTGTAATTATATAACTCAGTTTGACTGAGTTGTAGCCAATTAAAATAGTTCTAACTGTTTGTGGAATTAGTAGAGGTCTAGTAGAGAGTTGGTGCACTGATGCGTCCTCAGTGCTACTCCAGCTAATTGAAGATTCCCTCATGAGAAACTCATGCATGTTGGTTTAAAGAAAGACCCAGTTGAGACTAGAGTGCAGGGACAATGTATTATCAGTTGTAGAATGATCCAAATTGTACAGGTCATGCACGCAATCAGAGAAGGACCTAATTTTGGATTGCGCAATTATGGAGGAATGCTTTCCAAATTAAATATGGGTTGATCCTCACAAGAATTTCACAACAAAATAGGGGCTCGACAGGAAGCATAAATTGGATAAGTGTTGGTTAGTGTGGGCTTGTGAGGCAAAGAGTTGATCATCCTTGTGCATGAGTTTTTCTTATGCGAACAAGATTTATATTATCACTTAGATTTCGGATTAATGCAATAGATAGTCGAGGTTTGGAGTGGTGGCTTTCCCTGGAGAAACAATTGTGTTATGTGCCTTTGATTATCTTCCTCTTGTCAATTATTATTTTCATCGATCTATTGGTTTCTGTTGTTTAAAGAGTAGAGTAGATTCTTGTCTTATGTTTTAGTACATTACATGAGTTGTGAATCTGCAAGAATATGTTAAGAGATGTGATAGTTGTTAGAGAATGGGAAATCATGTTCCTTTAAATGAGATGCCTCTATAACCTCAAGTACTTATTGAACCTTTTGAAAAGTTGGTTCTAGATTTTGTTGGTCTACTTAATCCACCATCAAGATAAAAAAGGTACATTCTTGTTTGTACAAATTATGTCACAAAATGGGTAGAAGCTAAAGCACTTTCTTTTGCTACTGAAAATGTTGTAGTTTCATTTATTTTTGAGGATATTTTCACTTGTTTTGGTGTCCCAAGGGAAATTGTGACAGATCAAGGTACTCAATTTACATCCAAGTTGGTGCAAATAATAATGGAGGAATACAAGATCAAACATCATAAATCCATTCCATATCATCCACAAGAAAACAAACAAGTTGAAGCTACTAATAAAGTTCTTGAAGCAATTCTTACCAAGATTGTACATCTGCATAGAAGAGATTGGGAAAAAAAGCTTCCAGAAGCTTTATGGGTATATTGTATCACATGGAGAAACACAATTGGACATACTCCTTACGAATTTTTTTATGGGAAGTAAGTCTTGTTTCCTAATGTGTTCCAAAGAAAGACATTTAAAACAAAAGTCAAATTGGGTCTTGATCTATGAGAAGCCCAAAAACAAATAATGGAGCAATTGTATGAGCTTGATGAGATACAACAAGATTTTATTCACATAAACAATATAGTTCAACAACAAATATCTAGATGGCATGATAACTTTATCAAATATAATAGGTTCAAATCGGGCGATTGAGAATTTCTTTTTTATTCTAAATTTAAAGAATTTCAAGGAAAATTTCAAACTCATTAGCTTGCTCCTTATGAGATTGAAACTGTGTTTGATAATGGAGAAGTTATAATTAAAACTATTGATGAAGAAAAAGTAAGTTTCCTTGTAGATGTTCATAGATTATGAGTATATCATAAACCATTAACAAAGGAATAGTTCATAAGAAATATGCAAGGTAATCTTGATTTGAAGTTGGTCAAGGAAGGAAGATTATTCTTCCTCCCTAACTTAGCCTTCTAATTTCTTTTTCAAATATATATATTTTTGTTGTTTAAATATGAAAAGCAACATTGTTGGCATGTTTATACAAAAAATAAAAGTTGAAAACCAATTATTCTTGGCAGTATAGATTTTCTTTTAATTTCCCTATTCTTGTCCCATTTCTTTCATTCCTCTTTGCAAAAATAAGACAACTACATAATTGCCAATAATCTGCAGCTCTCATCAAATTTCGCAGCTGACTTGACAGATCAAAGCCAAAGAAAATGAAGATTATGGTCAAAGAAATCTGAATGGAGATCACAGCTAAAGCAACCCGAGAAACCTACAAAAAGAAAAAATTAGTAAGGTAGAATGAACGGTTTGTAAATATTAGCTAAATAATTAAGGATCAACATTGAGTTATGATATTAAAGGATGATTATAAAAGTTTCTTCCACCCTATTATGTAATGATTACCTTTGTCATAACATAATATTGTTTTCTTTCCACCATTCAATGCATAAAATCATGAAATGTGAATGATATTCAAACAATGAGAATGTTTCAATTCATTCAAATTTATCTGTATATATTCCATTTCTCCCATACACATCCCATTTCCTTTGCATTATATCCCATATCCCTTGGCTCAGTTTCAATTTTCTTTGTAAAAACCATCTCAACGACTAGCTAAACTCCATTCCCATCCTTCCTGTTAGCACTCCAGGAAACTCTCCTATGGTTGTAGCTCGGAGATGCCTGGTAACATATAATATTCAATATTGTTCTTTGAAATATTGCAATTAAAGATTGTTTGGATCAAGCCAGATTAACCATTTCAACTCTGTTTTTACTCAAGACATGCATGAACACCCTTAGCTTTACAAGGCTTTAGACCACTGATGCTCAATAGTTTGTAGACTTAATGAATGGATGGAGAATACCTACTATACTAGCAGACGCATATATAAACACATATGAATGGCCAACTATAGGAAGTAAAAGAAGATTGCAAATCTAATTTATCAATGCAGAGATAAGATGACAGTTATTTGGCGTTATCCACAAACGAAACATGAACAACTTGTTCAAGTGCAAGCTTGGAGCAGAAGAGAAAATGGAAATTGAACATATAACAGTAAAAGAAGCTTATATTGCTAGAATGAAGATGAGAAGCTTGAGTAGCAAAGTCTCAATAGTCTCCGGAAGTTGAACCCGTATTACATCTTGTTTTTAGTTATTTATAGCTTGTTTACAATGGTCCTGAGCCTTTTGAGGCTTCAGGTGTCTTAATATATCCCTATATCTTGTTTAACTAATTGATTCCCTCAATAGGCAGGCATGGCCCGACGGTTTTCCTCTTTTGATAAAGGAATAACTGCATTAAGATATTTTGGGTAGTTGTTGCGTTGTATGGGAGCTCTACCGTGCCAAAGATGCCCCACAATCATTCTGTTTGTTTGCTGAGTTGTGCTATCGATGCCCATGATTTCTTCTCGGCCTTTGTCTCCTTGAATTTATTTCTCGGCCTTTGTTTATGTGATAGAATGGGTCTTCGGGCCTCTGTTATCTTCTGAATGCGAACAGGGACTGCTTTCTGTTATAACGGAGAAATGTTGCAACTATGAGAAATCCTACCAAACATTCAACATTTCAGACTTCAAAAGTCCTTAAACATGGCATATATATCTATCGGGTCCGCCCTTTGGGTCACTGTCGCCTATCGCAAATGGCATGGTCCCTTTGTTCCCTTTGTTCCTTTTGTTCCTTGAAATACTTGAAAAAACACGGGAAATACATGAAAAAGGCCTCCGTTCTAACTTTAAATATTATAGATTTCATTCCTGAACCCTTTCGGGTCCGGGCTTCATCGCAATCGGCGCTATTGAGTTCCCCTTTGTATTTCATTATATAACAAAATACATTGAAAATGCATTGAAAATGGGCTTTCGCAGACGTGCAAGATTATACATTTTTTTTCTGAAACCCATCGGGTCTGGGTCTTATCGCTTCGCGCACATATACATGTAAAGGTTGTGCCCCTTGGTTTTCCCGATTGTGATTCGCCGATGCGATGTGGGCCGTCAATATGCGCGGGCAATCGATGGTCCACATTGAATCGCTGATCGCGATCGCTCATTGAATACTGTCTGCGCCGATAACCTTTGACTCACCACCCCAACTGCGATCCGCCGATGCGATATCCGCTGATTCAATGTGGGCCGTTGATCTGATCGCGCGATAGACGGTCTTTGTTTAATCGCCGATCATTGTTGCCCTCACCCCTTGGTTTCTGCTGATTGCAATTTGCCAATGCGATGTGCTGACCCGATCATCAGCAATGTCTTGCACCTATTACTGCTACCTGCATGTGCCGATTGTGATTTGCCACTTAGATCTGGGCCATTGATTGGCCATATCTAATGGTTGTTATGATTTGGACTATTTTTCATGGTTTTTCATGGTTTTGGAGTGTTTTTTCTTCCCGATATTATATTTCTTCCCTTCCAAGGGCTCTTGGCATGCAATGGTCTTGACTTTGAATGGTCCTGAAGGGGCTTTTGAAGACTTCAAGAGCATATATGGGTCCATTGGCATGCTTTTAAGCAAATCTGGCGACTTTGGGGCATATTTGGATCCATTTTTTGGGAAATTTTCCAACGAGGCTAACACTGGCTCCTTCTGGGGATGAAAGCCTCCGTGTGAGGTTTCAAGAACTGCAGAGCAATGCCTTTCCTGTAAAACAAAATTAAATTCTTCCCATAGTGTTCCATTGGGCATGGAGTATTTTTAGCATAACATAAAACTGAAAGAAGAAAAAACATATGTACAATAATAAGGTTTTTGAGCCTTAAATGAAATAGAGTTTCAGGAACCGCCTGTTTATCGGGCTACCAAAAGGGTCTCCTCCTTCCAAATTGTGCAGGATGAATGTATTTTTGCACTGAACTTGAGTGATGACAAAAGGACCAGTCCATAAGGAGTCAAACTTGCCATGATTACCTCTATTTTCCTTCAATGCATCCCATTTGAGCACCCAATCACCAACTTGGAAATTGTCCACTTTTGCTTTCCTGTCAAAGGTTCCTTTGATTTTCTTCTGATGGACCTGTGATTTCTCAACTAGTTGCTCTCTGATCTGCTATTATTCGACTAGGTTATTCATTCTTCTTACTAAGTCATTCTCTTCCTCTTGTTCTTCTTGCAAGAACTTAGCCACAGGGAGGATTCGCTAGATAGAAAAACAAAATCAGTGCCATAAACCAATTTAAATGGAGAGTTCACTATGGAATTTTTGATGGAAACTCTGTCAGCCCATAGTGAAAACTTCAACTTGGAATCCCAGCTCTTTTTGTTGTCTTCTAACAATTTTTTTATTATCCTTACCAAACTCTTGTTAGATGATTCTGCTAGGCCATTTCCTTGAGGATAATATGAGGTAGAATGCACCACTTTAATGCCCATGAATTCAGCCATGTCCATCAATTCTTTTGCCTTAAAAGCTGCTGCATTATCAGTGACTAGTTTGGTTGGGCAACCAAATCTAGTGAAAATATTCTCATTCAAGAACTTTATGACAACTTGATGATTGGCATTCTTAGTGGGTATAGCCTCAATCCACTTGGTGAAATGATCAGTGGCTACTAAGATACATTTCTGTTGGCCACTGGAATGTGGGTTAATCTCACCTATAAAGTCCAAGCCCCATTGCTGGAAGGGACCATTGACATGTATTGGTTTTAAGGGAAGAGATTTTAGCTGCTGTCTTCCTGCAAATCTCTGACATTTGTCACAAGATTTTACAAAAGAAAACACATCAGAGAACAATGTAGGCCAATAATGCCCAGTCCTCAAGATCTTGTGAGCCGTGGTTTTCCAATAATGATGCACACCACAAATGCTAGAATGAAACTAGTGTATGACCTCTACAAATTGTTCTTTATCTAGACACCTCAAGAGGATTCCTGATGGGTCTTTCCAGTAAAGCATATTTTTTTCGATGTAAAATTTGGCTAATCTAAGTCTAGTGGTACGAGCTTGACTTGAACTAAGCCTTGGAGGAACTTCCAACTTCTGCAAGAAATGAACTATGTTGGCATACCATTTGCATGTGGCTAGATTTTCAGCCACAGACTGATTCTGCTTTTGCTCTTCTGATGCTCCCCTTGTTTGCTCATCATCTAAAGTTAAACCCATGAAATTTATGTCTAACAAGATACAATTTTCTTTAGCCATGAGCTTAGCCAAGCCCTGGCCTTTGAAAAGCTTAGGGGGCTTCACCTCTATGTCAAATTCTATGAATTTTTCAATCCATTTTTCCCTCTTTCCATCAATATCTGGCTGAGTCAAGACATCTCTCACTGAGGCTGAGGGAACATATGCAATTACTTTGGAATGCAAAATATAAATCCTGAATGCTTTCAAGGATTTTATGAGAGCATAAGCTTGCTTCTCAATAAGGTCATACCTTAGTTCAGCATCCCTTAGAGTTTTGCTGAAAAAGGCCACGGGGTGCTCTATGCCTTCATCATTTTTCTGCAACAAGATTACTGCTAGTGTATCATAAGAGGCAAAAGAGAAGATACAAAACCCCTTAGTGTAATCTAGGCTAATTAGAGTGGGAGCCTCCATGATAGCTTGCTTGATGGCTTCAAAAGAGCTTCTTGAAGTGGTTGTCCATTTTATCTCCAATCCCTTTTTTAGCATGGAAGTGATGTGCTTTACTAACTCTGCAAAGTTTGGAATGAACCTCCTTACGAAGTCGATCATACCTAGGAAGGATTGGATGTCCCTTTTTGACCTTGGGATGGACAATGTCTGAATGGCTTGAACCTTGGCTGGATCAATCTTCACACCTTCAGCGGAAACAATATGTCCCAGAAGTTTGCCTTCTTCTAGAGCAAACTATGACTTCTTTGGGCTGACTGAAATTCCAAATCGTCTGCACTTCAGAAAGACTTTCTTCAAATGTTGTAAATGATATTTGTGGCTATTGGAGAAGATTGTTATGTCATCAAGATAAATAAGGACAAAATTGTCCTTCTCTCCCACGAAGGCTATGTCCATGGCCCTCTGAAAGGTAGCCCTAACATTCATCAGTTCGAAAGGCATCTTGGAGTACATGAAATTTCCCCAAGGAGTAGTGAAGGCGGTCTTTTCCTGATCTTCAGGATGTACAACAATCTGATTGTAGCCTGAAAATCCATCTAGGGAAGACATGACTCTAGCCCCTGAAACTGTTTGTCGCAAGTGTTCCATCTTGGGCAGGGGATAATTATCTTTTTTAGAGCACTTGTTCAGACTTCGGAAGTTGACGCAAAGCCTGATTTCTCCATTTTTCTTCCTTACCACCACCCGGTTGGCTATCCACTTCGAATATCTTAGGGGAATTATGATTTTGGCATCCAATAGCTTCTTGATTTCTTTCTCAATCAAAGGCAGTAAGAGAGGGCTGACGGGTCTTAATTTCTGCTTAAAAGGGGTGGTGTTCTTTTCCAATGGGATCTTATGCTTAATAATGTCTGGGTCATAGGTTTTAAGATCGTTGTATTCCCAGGAAAAAATATCAGTGAATTGCTTCATGAGGGAGCAATACTCGAAATTCTGGGCAGGAGACAAATGAGTAGACAGATTGATGAATTTCGGATGGGCTGGGCTCCCTATATTATGTTTACAAACAGCAGACTCATTCTCTATTTTGGCCGGCTTGTAGGGCACGTCATTATGATTGAAAAGTTTCTCTAGAGGCACCAATCCCTTTGGTATGTGATTACTGGGCAACTGGACAATGCTTTCTCGACCGATGTCACTTTTTAGCTTGGACTGGCCGACTTCTTCCACGTTTTGATTTTCTTGGTTGATGTTCATTTCAGGAAATTCCTCAATGACTTGTAGAAACTTGTTAATTTCCTCATCATCTTAAAAAAATCTCCAATACTTGACATTGTCTAGCAGGGACGGTCTGTATTTTACCTGAACTTCATGTGTTAGTTTAGGAGGCAAAGGGGAAACAAACGTGCTAGCAGAGACAACAAGGGAGTCGGCAAGCTGGTTCTTCATTCTTGGAATATAAGAAATGCTAAAAACTTTGAAAGAATATTTAAGCCTCCATACCTCATCCCTATATTCTTTTAGCCTTAGATGCTTTGCTTGGAATGTTTTATTTACCTACTAAATGATGAGGTCTGCATCCCCAAACACTTGCAGGCCTTTGATACCCATTTCCTTAGCAGCGCCTAAGCCCAGAATCAAAGCTTCATACTATACTATGTTGTTTGTGACCTAAAAGGCTAATTTGAACGACAAATGAATGTATTCCTGTGTTGGGGACATGAGGACTACACCTACCCTTGCATCTTCTTTGGAGCAAGACCCATCAAAGAATATACCTCAAATCTGTGGGTTTCCATCCTGCGTGATCTGGAAAACTGGCTTTTTAAGTTGCGTGGAGGCCAACTTAGACTCTTCAATATGAAGAATACATGCTCCAAAATCAGTGTCAATAGTGTAGATGGGATGATTAGTGGGATTCTTCTCATTGCTGATGATGTAAGCCAGTTGTGCCTCTCTGTATAATCTCTTGCTCTCACCTCCAAACGCTGGGACAGTGGCATAGGTTAGATCATTTTGTAATGATTGTTATAGCTCCAAATCTCGCTCTTATGGTTTGTGATGCTGTACTCATGGCCTAGGGCAACCCCTCCTTCCAGACCTGGTCCTAAAATTTAAAAAACAGTATTTTGTCCCTTATACGAGACATTGCCTTGAGTTAAACGCGTGTATACGCGGGTATGTGTATAGCCAACCCACGTGTATGTATTAAAACACTTAAAAAAATATAAAACTCCTTATTTTCGGGCGGAGATCACGGGTTTTACTTGCTGATCACCTGTTAGTGCCCGTGGCCCAACTGTTCCCAACCAACTCCTAACTAAAAAACTACTTTGGGAGTGGTATAAAAAGACCTCAAAGGGAAGGCCTAAGGGAGGAGAGAAGAGAGAGAAAGGTTATTATGCTGAGATTTTTCCCTTGACCAGGTCTGAAGTCCCTTGTGCCTTCTGCACTTCCCCCATTTTGTATAGGAAACCTTTGTTTCCTTGTGTGTTGATGTTCATCCACCATTTATGACATCATGGAGAGAGTCATGGAAGGAGTTTGTTAAAGGCTTGAGGCTGGAACGGATCCGGAAGGAAGATTTGCTTGGAGCCTGCTGAAGGTGACTCAGGTGAAAATATTCCTTTTTTATGTACTTTATTTGTCTATAATAAAAGAAACACATGTCTTGGTTCCCGAAATGAATCTTATTTATGTTAATGATATTCATGTTTAGAATTCATATGTAAATGGTTGTTTGGATTTCATAACTAACTACCTTTCTTTATAACATGAAGATGGTTTCTTTATAAGTTTTTGTCCATGTACTGTTGTGTTCTTTGAATTGGTTATTTTGCAGGATAAAAGAGAAGAAGGGAACTCCAAGAAGGGTTTGGACCCTAAGGGCCTTCTCAAACGTAGGACCGAAGGTATGTACCCCTATCATAGAATTTGCTTATAATAGCATAATGGCTGTATGAATGCATGTTTCTTTGAATAGATAACTTTCAGTCTGCTAGGGTTTCAACCCAAAAACCCTAGGGGAACTTTTCCCTCTACCAGAATTGGCGACTCCGCTAGGGACAACACTCTTGTTGTTCCTAGTTTGGGTGTTTTTCAAGCCAATCAGGGCTCAGCTACCTTGTCTGCTTGCTGTTACTGTTTGGTCTGTTCTTGAACTTTAAGGTTTGCTAGTTTCTTCAGTTTGTTTTTTTTTATTTTTCTTGAAGCTTTTCATATACGCTATTTTTCTTAGTTACAGAAGCGTATATACGCTTGTTTCTTTGAGTAAACCCACGTATACGCAGGTTTCCTCAGATACAGTCGCATATACATGCAATCTGTACATCAGTACAGTCGCGTATATATTGCAATTTTCAAGATTTATAAATCTGTTTGTCTCTGGAGGTTTGATTCGGTTTGAAACAGTCACTGTCCAGTATCAGTTATTTGTTTTACAGCGAGCATCTTGTTCTAAATTCTCTCTGACTATAAGGAGTATTGGTCTTGTTTTTTGTTGATTGCAAGCGTCATCGTTTTTTGCTAAAGCACGCAAGATTTCTTGCTAGGAATCTTGGCTGCTTTGATTTATCAGAGTAGGGAGATTGATCACAATCTTTGTGTTAATCTTGGTTTTGGTGACTTTTTGTTTGCTTGACAAAATCACTTTTTGTGACCATCCACTTCTTTGTTTCATGAAAGTTGTTGATTCACACTTTCTTGGAATTTGTCTTTTTGATCTTTTTGGTTTTCATTGCCAAAGCTTTCATTGCTGCTTTTGATTGTTAAGAGCAATTTTAAACACATTTATTTTTGTTGAGTTTTCATCCATTGAATGGTGTCGATTCGCAAAAGTGTTTGATTGCCTATTCTTCAATCACAAGTTTCAGTGTTGTTGAGAGCATTTTTCGAAAAGACTCTTTTTGTTGTTTCTTTTGAAGAAAATCTTTGTGGAAATCTTAGTTTTGCTTTCTTGAACTTGGTTTTCATTTGGTTTCATTTTAGTGAGTGAAAGTGCTTTATGTTTGTCTTAGAAATTGTTTTTAGTGTTTAGACGAAATGAATTGTAGCATCTCATATTCCATCTAGACATTTTAAGTGGCAAGATAAATATTGATAAGCAAGCAACTTTCATTTTTTGTTTTTAGAGTAGTTTTAAAGTCTTGCATCCACATATATTTGTTGCATTAGGATAGATTTGCATATCTTTTTAGGCATACATACCTTTGTTAGCTTTTGTGAGTGTGAAGCGTGAATTAATGAAAAGAAAAGAAAATTTTGCTTTGAAAATTTTGTTTTATTAGAAGTTACTCTGAACCCTATAGAAATTGCTCTTCATCGAAAAACGAAAAATTGCATGTGCATGTAGTTAAGTTTTTATTAATTTCTTTTGCGTAAAAAAAAAAAACCACTAGTTTCACTTTCGTTACCTTGTGACTTAAAGAACAGCCTAATTTAAAATCAAGCGCTAACTCAAATTCACTAGAACTTTTTGTTTAAGTCAGTTACACCAACAAGTTTAGGATTTTAGGGCCTTGGATTAGACGAGTGGAGATTTAACTCTCCAAGGGCATATAAATGTCAAATGTAGGAGTCTGAATAACAAGAGAAAATCCAATAGCGTTAGGAAGACCAGGAAAGCTCCAGATCTGGGAGTTAAGCACGAGGGTCTGTGAAGACAGGGAAGAGAGATACCCCCTCTCCTACTTGTCCGAACTTACCTCACGACTGTTCCGCTTGGCTTCTGTGACGAGTTGGTATCCATAGTTGCTACTCCTAGGGAACTACACAGGTGGCTACGGAGGGGAATCCCGTGGCACCTGAGGTTGACATTGCATCACTCTTGACAATACTACTGGAGGGCACCCTTGGGAAGCTTGGGGGCTTGCACCGGCACAGGCTGTTGTTAGGAGGTCAGCGTAACTTCCTCTGATACCTTTTTTGATAGGACTGGGCCCTCATCATCCTAGACTATCTTCAGAAGGCCCCTTAATTCACTTTCTCGTATTTTGGTGTCCGGTCTTAATCACCCGGAGCGGAAATACTTGGAAGTTGTTTGACTGGCTGATATCTTTAGGGACTTTATAGTGTGTGCTCTTTGTTCCTTGTATATAGTTGGCTTTAGGTATTCTTGTCTAGTCACGTTTGGACTTTGTGTTTCGAGTGACCAGCTTACCACTCTACCAATCTTGAAAGGCTTTTGGTCGTTCTTTCAGAAGTTGTGGAGTTGCCTCCTCAAGGGCAAAGGTTTTGATTGCTTATCCATATTCCTTGAAAAGTTATTTCTATATTCCCGTAGGGGAAGGGTCTTTGGATCAGTTAGATATGGCCAATATTCCTGTGGAAACCAACCAAGGTGCCCTCCCAAAAGGGGATCCTTGTGCTTTTCCTTTCTTTGGAAACGTTGGTACTCCCTTGGTGGCCACTTTGAATATTCCTGGGTTGAATCTTGGACTACCCGTTTGGCTGTGGTCCACTCCAAATATTCCAAATGCTCTTGAAGCTTCTCAGTTGAATGATTTATTTCAAGGGCATCACATGGTTGCTAATTTTTCATCTTCTCTCAAAGAGAAATCTGGGGTTCCTTCTTCTCCTCCTTCTTGTCACAAGAAATCTAAAAAGAGGAGAAAGAGGAAGTCAAAGAAGACGAATAATTCTATCCTTTCATCTTCAACCTCTGCAAGTCATGTTGGAGATGAGTCTTCAGCCACTACAAGTCATGCTGGGGGCACAAGTCTAGTCACTACGAGTCACACTAGCACTTCATCATCAACCTCTGCGAGTCATGTTGAAGATGAGTCTTCAGCCGCTACAAGTCATGCTGGGGGCACAAGTCTAGTCACTGCGAGTCACACTGGCACTTCATCATCAACCTCTGCGAGTCATGTTGAAGATGAGTCTTCAACCGCTGCAAGTCATGCTAGGGGCACAAGTCTAGTCACTGCAAGTCACACTAGCACTTCATCTTCAACCTCTGCGAGTCATGTTGGAGATTAGTCTTCAGCCGCTGCAAGTCATGCTGGGGGCATGAGCCTAGTCACTGCGAGTCATACTAGCAAAGAGTCACCGACCTCTGCAAGTCATGTTCAACACTCTCCGCAAACCACTGCTAGTCATGTTGGCGGAATGGAGGTTGATAAGAAACCTGGACGTAGAAGTTTTAAACCTAAGTTCCCTTGTAAGATATGCAAGGGAGACCATCTTACTCATTTATGCCCTGGTATTCCAGAGGTTCAAAGGATATGGTCCGAGTCTGAAAGTACTTCTACTCCTAGATCCGATATGGTTTCTCATCAATCCCATCAACCATTGGTTGATAATTTGGTAGAGCCAATGCAATCGCTGGCCGATTACACTCCTCTTTTGGGGGGTGAAGTGCCTAACCAAATAGTTTGTTTGATCTCTCGTACAGAGTTTTCTAGTATAGGGGGCATTCCGGTTTCTTTGAATGTTCCCCCTCCAAGTTCTAAGAGTGTTTCCTTTAATTGGGATAGTCTTGTTGAGCCTCGTCTTCCTTCTGCTACACCTTTCCAAATAAAGGTCAGAGTGAATTCCACAAATTTCTATCGATGTATGGTGGATGAAGGATCCTCTACAAGTATTATATCCTCTTTGACTTGGAAAGCTTTGGGTTCCCCAAAGTTGTTGACAGCTCAGAGTCAGTTGTTAGCCTATGATAGAAGACTTGGTGAATCTATAGGTGTTCTTCCTCAATTGCCTATCACTTTAGGTGGGAAGACTGTCGTAATCAATATGATGGTGGTTGATAGCCCTTTAGACTTTAATATGCTACTTGGGCGTGATTATGTCTATGCTATGAATGTTGTGGTGTCTTCACTCTTTCGAGTAATGTGCTTTCCTCATAATGGGAATATTGTCACTATTGATCAGCTTGCATCTAATAATCACCACCCTAATTCGACTTTACTGCAGAATGCCCCTTGGTTTGTTCCAAGTGTTCAAGTAGACTCTACCCCGCCACAGGTGAATTATGTGGCATTGAGTCCTCAATGTTCAATCGCTTCTGAGAAGGATCCTTTGACTTATTATTCTCCTTCTTGGGACTTGGCCTCGACAGTTGACCAAGAGATTCATCCTATAGGGACATGGGACCCTTGAATTCCCTCTTTTGATCCTTGTAGTTCTCATGACTTCTCAGATCTTGCTTTGCCTTCACAGGAGGAACTCTTTGAAGCCATGAGTTATGACTACCAAAGGAGCCCTTGGTCTAATCCCTGCAAGGGGTTTGTCCAGAGGAGCTATTATATGTAAGTCGAAAGGTTGTGTGGTTCCCTGTACCATATTGTATATATGAGGTACACATTTTCAAGTTTTGTATTCTATAACACAGATTTTATATGAAGTTTATATGTGGGATGCATTAACTTCTTGTCTAGTGTTCCTATTTATGTTTACAGAACTTGGAAGATTTCTCCTTTGGAAGTTTATGGTTGGTCCATTCTGACAGGTATTGGTTCTCGAAACTAGCATATAGGTTAGGTTTTTCCCCCTGCATTATGCACTTATCAGTTTCCTTTCCCATTTTGCCTTAGGATTGACCCCACCAAGTTATGGTGCGGAACCTTCTCATTGCTTAGAAGTATCATGACTTGTGTGGTAGAGCCTACCTTATCATGGGTGCCCTAGTTAGTACCTTGTTGTCATTTGGCACTCATGCAGATTTTTCATCCCTAGGCTCGGGAGTCCTCTGTAGTCCCGCCATGACTTATGCGTTAAAGACTCATTCTTCTTAGCTTCTTCGCTTTGTTCTGGCCTTATACCCTAGAGGCTCCTTTGTGTTGAGTTGTACTACTGCATTGCATGTTGACCACCTGCACCTTTTGGCCTAGAGCCGACTTCACTTGGACTTGTGTTTAAGCCAACTTTTGACCATGACGTCTGCAAAATCAACCTTGCATACCTTTGACTTCTGCAGCTTGACACACCTTGACCCGTGGAATGAACATACCTTTGAGTGTCACTGACCAGTTTTCACCTCCCTGCATTGAGCATAGAAACGTTCCTTTCCCAGGAACTAGATCATTTATTTCACCGACACTCGTTCTTTCCACTGTACCATAGCATTCTTTTATTCTTTTTCCGGCTTAACAGAAAAAGACAAAAAAAGTAAATATTCCAAAAAAGAGTGGGAACGGGAAAGTATTTCCATTTATTGTTGGCAGCTAGAGTCAATCGTGTCGCCCTTGAAAAAAGCACTCAAAACAAAGTCTCCTCCATATGGGTGGGATTTAGTTTGAATGAGGTACGCCATAACCTTGTTATTGAGTCAGTTCTCCCACGATTGGTTATCTCTTCCAATCATATGGAGGGTTCGTTCGTGCCTTCTGCATGGCGAAATTATACAAAGTCATCATATGCTGCCACATAGTCACATTGAGTCCTGCTTTTATTCAAGGGAAGTTAGCCTGAGTCGGCCTCTCTACGGTATCTCTTGACTCATTTTTCAGTCGGCCATCCCTGGTAGTCAGTGTCATGTCTATCATCACATCAGTTATATTGGTCCTTGTGCCGGTTTGAGAAGGTCCCCATTGACTTCTTGGTGGCAGGTCTTGTCCTTATCGACGACGACATCTTCCTCTGAGGAAAGACCTAGAGCTACACCCTGGCCCTATTTTCATTATTGATAGGTTACCTTGTGCTCAGCATCGATCAGCATCATGGGTCTTTGACTGAGTGGTTTCCCTTGTGTTCGACACCAGCTTACATTATCACATGTTGGGATTCGTGCAGTACCTTGGTTTCCATTTGACCCTATTGGTTGATACCTTGCCTCTGTGTCAGCTTTCATTATTGGTTGGTTCATAGGGTTTCTGCCGCGCGCTTGCCACGTCTTGTGTACGCCAAAAACGTACTTCGGTTGGGTTACTACATCTTTTTCGTTCGATTCCTTCCACATTATTGGCCTACGGGTTACACTCGCACTAGATTGATGAAGGATGCCTTAATGCCTTCCTTCTAGCAGATCTTTCCCTATCGACTCCGACTCATTGCTCTGGGGCAAAGATCTAGAGTCCATTTGGCAGTACCTTGGGGTTTGCAGTCATTAGTGGTAGATCCTTTGCTATCGACATTGGGAAACCATCATTGTCTCCTGATTGATAAATTATTACAGGTGTTTGACTCCAGCTCATCTATTCACACTTTTTAGATTGTACTGGGTACCTTGACGCTCATTATCATTATCGGTGAGTAGTCTCGCGTTTGTTAATGGTATACATCAATGACCGGTAATCAAATGATTTATCACATGGTCGACTTCAGATCATTTATTCCCATGGTGTAGAAATGTACCACGGCGGTCGGTGAAGACCTCAGGTTGTATCAGCATTCATTGGTTCACTTGACAGTTGCTCCTGTTGCTGCTAGTTGATACCACTCAACTTTATATGTTGCAGTCAGTCATGGCGACATTCTATATGCTGGCACCTGAGTTTGCAGTGTAGTACCATCCTATTCCATCATCTTCAGTTGGTACCTTTTGGGATCAGTCTTTGATATCAGTGATCCGTTGCATCTTTCAGCATCATTGACAGTCTTATATGTGATATTCAGACATGTACTTGTTCATTATGATCAGATGATCCATTATGTATCTTTCAGTCATTTATACTTGTATACTTAGTGGATCCGCTTGTACTTGATATGTGGACATGCTTTAGTTTTTCTGAGCATGGGTATGCTTGCCTCAGACAGTGTTTCTTTCTGATCTCCTTTGGTGGCTTGGTAGGCTGAATTCTGGTGAAGCCCTCCTCGGTTTTTGACAGACTTCCTTTCCATGTACTTGCATAATATATTTCGGCCATCATGTACCCCTTCTAGCCTCATATATTAGGGGGCATCTGTTATAGCTCCAAATATCACTCTTATGGTTTATGATGCTGTACTCATGGCCTAGGGCAACCCCTCCTTCCAGACCTGGTCCTAAAATTTAAAAAACAGTGTTTTATCCCTTATACGCGACATTGCCCTGAGTTAAACGCATGTATACGCGGGTATGTGTATAGCCAACCCATGCATATGTATTAAAACACTTAAAAAAATATAAAACTCCTTATTTTCGGGCGGAGATCGCGAGTTTTATTTGCTGATCACCTGTTAGTGCCCGTGGCCCAACTATTCCTAACCAACTCCTAACTAAAAAACTACTTTGGGAGTGGTATAAAAAGACCTCAAAGGGAAGGCCTAAGGGAGGAGAGAAGAGAGAGAAAGGTTATTATGCTGATATTTTTCCCTTGACCAGGTCTGAAGTCCCTTATGCCTTTTGCACTTCCCCCATTTTGTACAGGAAACCTTTGTTTCCTTGTGTGTTGATGTTCATCCACCATTATGACATCATGGAGAGAGTCATGGAAGGAGTTTGTTAAAGGCTTGAGGATGGAACGGATCCGGAAGGAAGCTTTGCTTGGAGCCTGCTGAAGGTGACTTAAGTGAAAATATTCCTTTTTTATGTACTTTATTTGTCTATAATAAAAGAAACACATGTCTTGGTTCCCGAAATGAATCTTCTTTATGTTAATGATATTCATGTTTAGAATTCATATGTAAATGGTTGTTTGGATTTCATAACTAACTACATTTATTTATAACATGAAGATGGTTTCTTTATAAGTTTTTTTCCATGTACTGCTGTGTTCTTTGAATTGGTTGTTTTGCAGGACAAAAGAGAAGAAGGGAACTCCAAGAAGGATTTGGACCCTAAGGGCCTTCTCAAACGTAGGACCGAAGGTACGTACCCCTATCATAGAATTTGCTTATAATAGCATAATGGCTGTATGAATGCATGTTTCTTTGAATAGATAACTTTCAGTCTGCTAGGGTTTCAACCGAAAAACCCTAGGAGAACTTTTCCCTCTACCTATGATCCACCTAGTCTCTAGATCCAACCTTTGGAAAGTAACATGCCAAATTTGGGAGGTACATCTGCTACCACAATATCCATCATCATGCTTTTCATAGGCAGCTGAGACAAAGTGATGGCTAGGTCCTTTATTAATCCTAGACATTTCACTTTTCTAGAGTCGAAAGAAAACAAATCATGATAAGCCTTAGTGATGTCGAGACCCAACTCATCCATGACAGCTTTTGGCATTAAGTTATGGCTAGCTCCGGTGTCCAAAAGGCGGTTGTGGAGGATTTTATCATGAATGTTTAGAGAGACATAGAATGATGGGGAGTTGTCCTCACCATTTTCAATGATTGGGCCGAGGATGACAGCTGGCTTGTCATCTTTTAGATTTACACAGTCGGTGGAGGCTTGGATGGCTTTAGGCTCAAGGGCTTCGAGGATGGATCTGTTGAAGGACTCACTTTTCACTAGTTCAATCAGAGGCATAGGTATTCTTAGCTTTTGAATTTCTGATTGAAAACTGAAAGGAGAAGGGGACTTGTCAAGGCCTCTTACCTCATGAGCTGGAGCTTTGAGGATGATAGGGTCAACTGCCGGTTGTTTTTGCTTATTAGATTGCTATACTGCAGGGTCAACAACTTTTTGAACTGGAGCTCCCTTAGCATTATTTATCTTCGACCATAGATTATATCTGCGTTGATCTTCAGCTTGTAGAACAACTTCCCCACCCCATTCTTGGTTAGTTTGGTCATTGCATAATGAATTTTCATAGGCAGATGCGGTCAAAAAGGAAGCATTGCCTTTGTCTTCAAGGCAATGAAACTCATCATCTTCTTCAAACTAATCTTCCTCCATGACTACATTCTGGAAAGGTGTCTTGACCCTTTGGTATTCATTGGCATCTTTGCTTCTTTGCAATATCTGCAACTGTTCATTAGCTTTTCTATATGGATTTGGATTTCTAGGAGAAAAGGTATTGGGAACTCTCCATTTCCTAGGGTGCTGCTCAACCTTTAATTTGGAAATTTCGAAGGTTCATGACTCAATCATTTTGGTCATTTTATCTATCTTAGGATCAGAGGAGGATGAAGACTCACCACTCTGTCTTCTTCTATCAACATTTCCCTTGAGTTTTTCTGTAGCCATGATGTTTGATTCTACTTCCAAGGCTACATCTTGCATGTCAACCAAAGTAGCACACCGCCTCTCTCTCAACAGTAGGCAGAAGTCAAAATAAAAAGCATTAGCATAGGTGAGTTTAGCAGAGGTAGTAGTGGGATTCACTTCAGCTGGTATCTTACTGTACATGTGGTTAAATCTCTTATTAAAATCAGACAACAGTTCACCATTTTCTCTCTTTAAGTTCCCAAACTCAGTGTGGTAATAGAGGAGATCCTTCTTATCCCCCCAATGTTTTAGGAATGTATCATCTAAAGCTTCGATATCCGCTATAGATCTTGGGGCTTGTTCTTTGAACCATTTTCTAGCCTCCCCATCCAGGCTTTGGACAAAGACTCTCATCCACAAATCACCTTCACCAATATCTAGATTATCAGCATAGCTATAAAATGAGTCAAGGTGTTCTTCAGCAGTGACACCTCCAGTCCCAATGAACTTAGGCATATACTTCTGATACTCTCTAGTGGGCATAGCATTTAAAGGAGTGGGCAGTATTAGAGGTCCATACCTAGTGGCTATGATTCTTTCCATTTTGGTGGGTGCTTGCGGACCTGCCATAACTGTGGTGACTAAAAGAGTACTAGAAGTCTGAATGACAGAAGGCGGAGGAGTGACTGATGAGACCAAAGGGGTATGGTGAATAGGAGGTGAGGTTCCCTTTGGGCTAACAACAAAGGAAGAAACTAAAGAATAAGGAGCTTTATGAATTTCTGAGAGCTTTTCTTCACTGCTAGTATTAGAATCTATACTCTCAACATGTATTTGTTCTATTGCAAGATCTTCTTGAAGAGATAAAGAATATTGTTTAGGTTTACTTGAACCCGATGCTCCTTTCTGCAATACTTTCTTCTCCTCGATGGTATTTTCCATGTCAAGTACTGGGTTAGCTTGCAATTTTTTAGGATTTCTCCGAGTATGCCTCACAAACTGAGCCAGAATTATGAAGTGGAGTCACCAAGAGGTTTAGCCTCTGGTAGAGTCGCCGGAAAGATGATTACAACCAAAAATGTGCCCAGACTTTGTGTATCATCAAAGTTGGGTCTGTGTCGTTTCCCAGGGAAGCTAAGCTTCAGTTTCCTCTCCCCGGCAACGGCACCAATTAATGTTAACACTGCAGGAAACTTTCCTATGGTTGTAGCTCAGAGATGCCTGGTAACATATAATCTTCAATATTTTTCTCTGAACTATTGGAATGAAATATGGTTTGGATCAAGCCAGATTAACCATTTCAACTCTGTTTTTACTCAAGACATGCATGAACACCCTCAGCTTTACGAGGCTTTAGACCACTGATGCTCAATAGTTTGTAGATTTAATGAATGGATGGAAAATACCTACTATACTAGCAAACACATATATAAACATATATGAATGGCCAACTACATGAAGTAAAAGAAGCTTGAAAATCTAATTTATCAATGCAGAGATAAGATGACAATTATCTGGCGTTAGACACAGAAGAAACATGAAAAATCTATTCAAGTGCAAGCTTGGAACAAAAGAAAAAATGGAAATTGAACATATAACAGTGAAAGAAGCTTATATTGCTAGAATGAAGATGAGAAGATTGAGTAGCAAAGTCTCAATAGACTCCAGAAGTTGAACCCATGTTACATCTTGTTTTCAGCTATTTATAGCTTGTTTACAATGGTCCTAAGCCTTTTGAGGCTTTAGGTGTCTTAATCTATCCCTCTGTCTTGTTTAACTAATTGATTCCCTCAATAGGCAGGCATGGCCCGATGGTTTTCCTCTTCTGACAAAGGAATAACCGCATTCAGATATTTTGGGTAGTTGCTGCACTGTCTGGGAGCTCTACCATGCCAGAGATGCCCCACAATCATTCTGTTTGTTTGCTGAGCTATGCTGTCGATGCCCATGATTGCTTCTCGGCCTCTGTCTCCCAGAATTTATTTCTCGGCCTTTGTTTATGTGATAGAATGGGTCTTCGGGCCTCTGTTATCTTCTAAATGCAAACGGGGACTGCTTTCTGTTATAACAGAGAAATGATGCAACTGTGAGAAATCCTGCCAAACCTTCAACGTTTCAGACTTCAAAAGTCCTTAAACATGGCATATATATCTATCAGGTCTGCCCTTTGGGTCACTGTCGCCTATCGCAAATGGCATGGTCCGTTTTTTCCCTTGGTTCCTTTCATTCCTTGAAATACTTGAAAAAACATGGGAAATACATGAAAAAGGCCTCCCTCCGGACTTCAAATATTATAGATTTCATTCCCAAACCCTTTCGGGTCTGGGCTTCATCGCTATCAGCGCTACCGAGTTCCCCTTTGTATTTCATTATATAATGAAATACATTGAAAATGCATTGAAAATGGGCTTTGGTGGATGTGAAAGATTATACATTTTGCTTCTGAAACCCATCAGGTCCGGGTCTTATCGCATCGTGCACATATACATGTAAAGGCTATGCCCCTTGGTTTTCCCAATTGCGATCTGCTGATGCGATGTGGGCCGTCGATCTGCGCGCGCAATCGACAGTCCATGTTGAATCGCTGATCGTGATCGCTCATTGCATACTGTCTGCGCCGATAACCTCTGACTCGCCTCCCTGACTGCGATCCGCTGATGCAATATCTACTAATGTGATGTGGGCCGTCAATCTAATCGCATGATCGACGGTCTTCGTTTAATCGTCGATCACCGTTACCCTCGCCCCTTGGTTTCCGCCGATTGTGATCCGCCGATGCGATGTGCCAACCCAATCATTTGCGATCGTTGATCGCGATGTCTTGTACCTATTGCCACTACCTACCTGTGCCAATTGTGATTTTTCCCTTAGGTCTGGGCTGTTGATCGGCCAGATCTAACGGCTCCTATGATTTGGACTATTTTTCATGGTTTTTCATGGTTTTGGAGTGTTTTCGCCTCCCGACAGTGTATTTCCACCCTTCCAAGGGCTCTTGGAATGCGATGGTCTTGACTTTGAATGGTCCTTAAGAGGCTTTTGAAGACTTCAAGAGAATATATGGGTCCATTGGCATGCTTTTAAGCAAATTTGGAGACTTTGGGGCATATTTGGATCCATTTTTTGGGCCATTTGCCAACAAGGCTAACACTTCCTACACTCTATAATCTTGTCAAAATGGGAAATTACGAATTGAAGCTTCCTCACCATGGGAGTTATTATGTGTTTTGAGCCAAATGGAGTCAAGTTTCTTGAAGGTTATCCATAGGTGAAACCACATTTGCAGCAAGAACAATGTTTACAATTCTTTGAAAAGTTTGATGGGCATGATAAGGAGGTTACAAATTCATTTTCTCAGGCATATGATGGGATAAAAGTGAAAATTGGAGATATTAGGTTGGTCTTAACAGATTCATTCATGGCATAAGCTACAGGATTACCGAGAAAAGGAGAAAGTTGGTTTAAAAATCACAAAATCGAAGAGAAATATTGGGAAATATTCCTAAAAAATCCAGGTATGGACATCACCATTTTTAAGAAGGGAATTCCAGTAACAACTTTAAAAAGTAAATGGAGGAATTGATTCATAGCATGTGAGGGAAGGTTTGGGAATATGTTCTTTTACCATTCTCGGTTAATGATGCATTTCATTGATGGAAATGGAATCAATGTTCCATATTTCTTGCTTTGTATTTTAATAAAAATGGTTGATAATATTTAAATAAAAATTTAGTCAATTGACAGTGCCCTGTATCATCACGGGTTAGTAAAAATCTTAATTGAAGCACATTTGAAGAGTAAAAGAAATAATTGGGAGGATTTTCTGGTTAGAAAACACTTTAAGGAAGTTGAGCAAGATGAGTCTAGTTCCAGGATAAGGAGAAGTCGTTGAAAAATTTCCTAAAATACTAAGATGCAAAATGAAATAACTACATAGGAAATCCCATAGGATGAGCACGCACAAAATAATCATGATGATGAAATTCCCCTTGAAAATGTTTTAGAAAGTCTTAAAAGGACAAAATATGTTGACACATGTGAAAGTCCATCAAAAGAAGTAATAGAGAAAAAAACCAACAAGGTGAAGTGCAAAACTTATGAAATTGGCCATTAAATAGTCTCCAGATTTTGTTGATTTAGAAGAAGAAGAAGAAGAAGAAATTTCTAGTCCAACAAGGAAAACCCCATAAATTGTTAGTCTGATGCTAGTCCAATTGCTAGTCCAACATCGAAGACACCAAAAATTGACCCTGTTCAACAAGAGATCTATGACTATATTGAATCTCTAGAACAAAAAGAACAAGGAAAAAATCTTGAATTATCCTCAAACCAAGAAGAAACTCTAAGTGAAGAAGTTCATTTCATCCCTCCAGAAGAATCCAAAGTTGAAAATGTTCTTAAACAAGAAATTTATGAATGAGAAGTGTTAAACAAATTTCTGAAGCAAGAGCATGAAGCAATGAAGGTATAGAATAAAATTCAAAGGACTCAAAAGGATAATATCCTCTTACATATTTTCCATGGGTACAAGAAAAATAAGAAGTTAGAGGTTGAAAATAAACTTCTCAAAGATAAATTAAGGGTTTATAGTGCAGGATTTTAATGAAGAAAACAAGGATGGCAACCAGAAGAAAAATCTGAAAAATAGCGAATACTAACTTAGATTTTCTTGATCAAGCTTCGGAGGTAGCTCAGTGACAAATTGGGTCACAAATTTTGACATTTTGTGCATGAGGACATCCAATATCTTATGTGTAGGGGGATGTTGAAGACCAAAATTGTTTCTTTTTTACACCTTCCCTAAACTACTTACACTCTATTTTCTTCCTTTTTGATCATAATAACCCCATTAAGGTGTGATCTTGCAAGGTTATTAGAAAAAGAAGGTGCGTAATCCTCCTTTGTTCATGGTTTCATTATTTCCTTATTATTTGATTTAATATTTGCATAAGCTACCAGAATGCACCAATTTTGTAGCTAATAATCGATTTTACAACTTACTTGAAGATTTTGTAGGTTTTGAAATACCAGCTGAGGAGAGAAATATATGGACATGTAGCTAACAAATTACATAATGATATCCACCTATATTTATGATCTAGTAGGATGATAAGGGTGTCATATGAGTAGGTCAACATGGAAGTCAACCTAGTGGAAAAGGAGGCCAAGATGAATAAGGCGAGTGAGAAAAATGATGATAAGAATGAAGTTGATAGTTTGCCTCATGATTTGCTTCTTCGATAGAAAATGATGAATAATAGATATCTCGCATTATCAAATGTCATTTTTAGGATTTCTGTTGAGTATGATAGGCGTAAAAACATCTAAACAATTTATTGAAGGAGGTTATAAAGACTACCTCTCGACAAAATGATGATATACCAATTGTTATTTTGAAAACACTCTTTGCATTTATAAAACTGAAGCTTGATTACTCATTTGTGTATTGCGTTGATGCTTGTTTAAAAATTTGATTGATCGTTTCTTACCTTCAATTCACAGGAGGCCCCCCTGAGAGTTGTAACATCTTATTTTGTTTTTAGTTAGTATTTTAGTTTTACATCTTAAATTCTGTAGCACTAGTTTGTTGTTGCTAATATTTTAGTTTTGACTTTTAGTGAGTGCTTATGACAGTGAGAACAATGTTTGTGATAGAGTTTCCTGAAGACTTCTTTTATAGACTTAATCATTTTGTTATTTGAAGGATGTAGGAAATACATCAAATAGGGATTTATTGTGCACATGAAGAGTAGAATCATTTAAATGCAATTAAAAGTATAATTTTTCCAAGGCTTTGTGAGTGTGATTAAAATTTGATAGTGCGATATTTTATTTTATTTATGTACTTAAGAATAGTTTCATGTCTGTCAGTAAGAAGTAGATTTAATTTTTCTAGTGTGATATTTGATTTCTTCAATTTTGGATTAGTTTTGCTTTTTTGCAAATGTAAAGAGAAATTGGGTTTGGTTTTTCTATTTACTTCTGCACTTTAATTCAGTTTTATTTCTATCAATGTGATATTTTCCTTTATTACAACAGTGACAATTTCTTAAATAAATCATATGCATGAAAACATCCTAATTCAACTTGACAATTTACTCACATAATAAAGAATCCTAGCATAATTGGTTCACATACACTTCACCAGTTTACAAGCATTGATCAATAATTTATGCCGTAATTTAAACTCAATTAAGTTACCAAACATAAGGATTCTTAAATATTCTTACCTTCTTTGATTTGAGGAGAAATGGTTCAACAACGTCAACCTTTTCTTTGATCAGTAACTCCTTATGGGATTTAATTTTCTTTCTTAGCCTTTCAATTTCTTCAATTGCACTTACAAACTCTCCTTCTAAATCCACTTCAGCATCTTCTTCATCAGAATGCATAACTTCGACTTGCAGATTATCTATAGCCATAAGCATGAATAGTTTTGGACTTTCATCATCTCTATCCTCATTTGAGGATTGGATGCCTTCACTTTCATATGGTTAACTTCTTTGGCATAGAAGCTCTTCCTTTTGGCCTTCTTCTCATCCTTTTTCACTCTCCTGAATTTTTCTCTTAGATGATAACCCTTCTTCTTCTTTTTAGGACATTTTGAAGCACAATGAGCAACTTTTCCATAATTAAAGCACTTAAAATGTATCTTACCTTTATATTTTCTTGAGCCTCTCTTGATCTTCCTCACAAAATTGGCTTCTTCTTCATTTGATTCACAACATGAATCATCATTCTCTTCCTTGGGATTCTTATCTACTTTGAAGGATGACTCTTTTGCTTCAAGCTTGCCATTAGAAATTCTCATCTCATAAGTAGTAGGTATGTTTATTAGCAGATATAGAGTGAGAATGTTTAAATTGGACATCTCTTCAATGCATGAAACCTTGGGATTAAATCGGGATTAAATCTCTTAGGAAGAGATCTAAACACCTTTTGAGCTACTATAGATTCAATAAACTTCTCATCAAGGCCTCTTATGGTGTTCACAACCTCATCAACTCTTAAGAAGTGCTTTGAAATACCTCATTATCATGAATTTTAAAAGACTCAAATTGCATTATAAAACCTTGAAGTTTAGATTTTCTTACCTTACTATCAAACTACTCATATTGTCCCAGATAGCTTTGGAAGGTTTGCAGTCCATTACTTTGAAAAGTTCTGATTTTGGTAGGTCAAGAAGCAGGGCATTCACGGCTTTAACATCACACGTGAACTCCATATTTTGATATTTCATAATAATTGATGGAGGCTTTTGATATTATTGTTCCACAACATCCCATACATAATCTCCAAGTGATTGAATGTAGGTTTTCATCCTTACTTTCCAAAACACATAGTTTGTTCTATTGAACAAAGGTGCCCTATTAGTAAATCCTCCTTCTTGGTTTGCCATGGTCCTTGATCTTTCTTCTAGCTATTAAATTGATATGAGGTAACTTGACTCTGATACCAATTGTTAGAAACTAGGACAATACTGGCCGGGGGGGGTGAATCAGTATTGTAGGAATTTTATAAAATTTCTTTCACTTGTGATGAGATTAGGACACCAAAAAATACCTCAGTAATTAATTCATATGAGCATGACAAGAAATAAAAAAAATTAAAAGAAGGAACACAAAAATTCTTCAATCTTTTCTTCAATTCCTTCACAAGGCAAGCAAGAACTTATTGTTACAAAATTCTCTAGCTACAACCAGCAGGAAGCAACTACTCCTCAATTTATCAGCTACAACTGAAAGGAGATACAAATCCTATGTAGCACTCGCCTCCCACATCTACCCAATTAATCGACCAACCAGGGTAAACATTCGAAGAGAGGCTACTATGATTAGATTCAACCTCCTATGTGACCTTAAGGAAATGGAATCGACGGAAACACAACATACAGACCTTCCACATCAACTACCCATCCCAACACTTCATGAAACTTTTCCCTGGGTTCCACTGAAGTTTTTAATCACTTAACCTCTGGATTCTCTCATGACATAGGCCTGCCAGCATCCAGGAGGCTCTAGACGCTCTCATGTTATAGACATGCCAACGTCCAGGGACTATTTTGGCTAGTTCTATGCCAACGTCCCCAGGATTTAAGCCACTTTTTCAAGCTCAGAGCCCATGTCACTACCCAGAATTGCATGACATCTTCAGAACATTAAAATAATAGGAAAATAATGATGCTAAAGCAAATACTTGAACAAGCCCTTAACTAGACCCCTACTAGCCATGACAAGCATTTCATCAAATATATCACAAATTTGTAATCTACAAGCATAAACAATAAAATTAAGCATAGGGATCTCATAATTATCTAAGAATCACTAAGAACCATCGTTCCCTTATACCATTTGTTGCATTATAATCTATTAGGTCATAGATACATTGTCCATTCATTTACAAGTAAAAACATGATGAGAGCCATACATAGCCACTGTCATAAAACATATATATAACCAACATAATAGCAGTAGAAATACCAACTAAATCACAACCATATGATCCACATCTAAATTAGTATAATACTCATATAAATACGAGAATAAAATTTTATTAATGATGTAAAATCCAAACCTAAGATGGGACTGTGACATTCCACCCGACCATAGAATGGCTGAGCCAAATCTCTCTTCATCCATTCACCCTTGTGCCATATTCCAACCATGAATGTGGGACTCAAAACAAAGAACCAACTAGGGAATCCTGAGTCTAAACCACCTCACCCTCATCAATAAAAACCAGGCTTTACCATAATCCATCCCGGATCACTAGCCAACCCGATCAATAAATAGGTCATAACAGGCTTTACCATGATCTCCACCCAATCACTAGGCCAAAACGAGCATGGATGCCACTATTTTCTCCTCCTAACTAGGCCCACATCACTAGGCCCTAAATGGAGATCCACTCTCCAAGCTTTACCGCATATCCGAAACTTGAGATTACTAGGCCCAACAGAGAGAAAACCACCTCTTGGCTTTACTGTATATCCTACCATTTAACGGAAAGGATTCCTAGGCCCACCGAGGAAACACAATCCTCACTTTACTGCAACCCACAATCTGACTTAGGGGTCCCTAGGCTAGTGGCTTTACCATGATTCACAGTTTGGTTTAGGGACCACTAGGCCATCATCTCTATCATTCATATATCCACCTCACTTAGCTTTGAATCCTTCCGACAATCCAACTCAACCAAAACATGAGAACCCCATCACACCATGGTTATCCAGAAATGAAAAGGCTAGGCTGAAAAGACTGTTACACCTAGGAAAACCCATGGCATAACAATAAAAGAGCCACATGCACTACCATGCATGCAAAATCTAGCAAGGAAACTACACATGAAAATCGATACTTGCAAAGAATCCTATTGTAGTTTCTTGATCCTGCCTTTCCCTGCTTGATCTTTGATTCCTCTTACCTTCTTTTCCTTTCTTGATCTAATGCCAAAATGCTACAAGAAAACTCTAAGTCTCCAAGAGTGTGTGTGTGTGTGTGTGTGAGAGAGAGAGAGAGAATAATGAGATAGCTCCAAACCTGAATTGAAAAACCTCTATTTTCTTCATTTTCCATTATTTTCCTTCATTTTCCTCCTCACATGCAACTTGTGACCTTTCACATTCATTTTATTCTAATTTCCATTGTTTTCATAAATAAATGTGCCAAAAATGCCCATTTTCCTTTCCAAAGCCTTAAAAATTTCCTATGCCAATTTCCTTAGCCATTAATGAACCAATGAACACCCATACTAGGATGTCTTGCCCAACATTCAACTTAGAATAAGTGTCCCATCAACCATGGTTATTATTTTTTCCTTTATTAACTTTTATTACATGGAATTTTCACCAGGGCTATTACAGAACCCTCCCCCTTAGGGGACACCATCCTTAGTGTTCAAGCACAAATATACCTTACCAAAACCACTAAAAAACAAATACATTGCCGATGGATCTTTATAACATAGCTTGATGCAATATTTGCAATGATCACCCTGCTGAAAAGAAAACCAACATGAAAACATAATGACATGACTCCCATATCGCTTACTAGAGCTTTATAACATAGCTCATGGCAGTATTTACATCCATATACATATGTACATACACTAAAACATCACCAAACATATACTAAAGACATATACCATAACACCATACCAAACCTACTTTGCCTCAACCAACAAACAATGAAGGATGTATAGACCACATCTAATTTGCCATCTCCCATGTAGCTTCATTGAGCCCAAAGTGCTTCCACTACACTAACTTTCTCAATTTCTCGGTTCTAGAGCATGAGCACCTTTTTCTTCAATATACACTGAGGCTTCTGCAAGAATTATCCATCTGGTTCCACCTGCAATATAGACCAGTCAATCACATGATCAACATCTTTAACATACTTCTTAAGAAATGAGACATGGAAAACATCATAGACTTTCACTGTCAGAAGCAGTGTAAGTCGATAGGCTATTGGCCCAATCCTCTCAATGATACTAAAGGGTCCACAAAACTGTTGTTCTAGCTTGGCACATGATCCTATCTGCAAGGAGCTCTTATTTGGCTTAATGCGCAAGTATACATGTTCCCCAACATGGAACTCCATGAACAACCTGTTCTGATCTGCATAAAACTTCTATTGGAAATACTAGGGGGGGTGAATTAGTATTCCTTACCAATTGGCACTTATAAGTCTTTTAAGAGGATTATTTAATATTCAATTATTATTAATGTTTATGAAGTAATAAATGTAAATAAAATAACACAGTAGGCACAAGAATTTTAGGTGGAAAATCCCCTTCAGGTCAAAAACCACCGAATGTTTTTCTAATAAATTCTTTAATCTTCAGCCCAACTAAAATGAAAGAAACAAATTCCTAAAACTCTAGAAAATCATTCTTCTCCAGCTTCCACTGGAAGGACACCCAAACACCCTGGTTTCTTTAGTAGTCAATTGAATGGATGCCCCAACATCCTAGACCAACCTACCACCCTGAAGTGTTCACAGGCTCCAACCTGTAGGCGACTTCATGCACCATCCTAGCACCTCCCTACCACCATATAATGACTAAAATGAGACAAGATTGTGGATTCCCATACCAGGGACAATGATCCACAATACAATATGATTTACAATGATTTTTACCAAACACCCAATCACACTATGACTTGCAGCCCAACCATGAAATCATACCAACAAATACTCCTATACCTCCCAATAATTCCTTTTTGACTCTAGGTAGATTGACTCTTTTACAATAATGACTCTTCCAATGATGACTCTTTTACAACTTTACAATGATGACTCTTGGCCTTGAAACTTATTCACAATATACAAATGGTTTTCATGTCTTCAAAGGATGTCCCATTGCAATGATTCCTTTGATTTGATACTTATTCTCTTGAATTCTTGCCTAAAGTTGTACTTGAATCTTCTTCTACCTGCATCCAAAATTTTCCTGGTGAAACCAATTCCAAAACAAAACAAAATACCCTTCAACTTACCTCTGTCTGCAAACACATGTAAGTTCATAATAATGAATAAATACAAATTAAAATTACAATGTGTACCTGAAGTGTGCTTGTCACTTTTGTTGTTGACTTGTTGCAGCAGTAGAAAAGGACTCCCACTCTTGATATAGGACTAGACTCTATGCAAGACTATATCCAAAACTGACCTAAAGATATATATACAATAAAAACTGATGACAGACCCTAGACTTGTGATGGACCAAGTTCTAAGTACAGAAACAGAGACCATTCTATCAACTATGACAAGACAAGTAACATGAAATTACAACATCATATAAATTTACAAGACCTCGTGTAGCATCAAGAATAAGACATCCGAAATGTGGTATCAAAACTAAATGTGACATATGTCAGATATGATACTCATATTTAAAATGTAAACACTAATCATACATACCTTGATGTAGGAGACTTACCCTTGACTATTCATGTGTGGTCCTTACTGCAGTAACCTTGAATTCATGTGTTTTCTTGTCTTCTAGGAGATCGATATTGAATTTGTTGTATCTATGTAATATAGGTTCTTCAGGGTCTGAAATTTCATCCTTTGGTAGCCCTCAGAGTCCTATTTTCAACCCCATAGTTCTAATCAAGATTGGATTCTTCAAGAAAGCGTTATGCCCAATATCCCATGATAACCTAATTATATTCTGGTTTAGTAGAGTGAACTTGTATGAAGTGCCACATGTCACTATTGTGACCTTCAACCCTGAAAACACTACTTAAAAAACTACAGTTCGTCCTCTTCCTGTGACTATTTACAAAATTTGAATCCAATGTTCAGGGAGAACGTTATGACGATTTTCCCAAAGTCACATGTTTGACATGGAATTCGGGAGCCTGCACAAATGTAACCTCCTTAGATCATATCTCTGAACATATACCGAACCAAGATCTGAATTTCAGTCACGAGGTTTATAAAGATTTTGTCTCACATGGGTTTTAATTTTAGCTTCTGAAGCTTTGAAAAAAACACGTTATAGTGAAAATTCCACGATGAACTGTTTGAAGCCAAAAAATCCCTACTAGAGGAGGATATGAGGGTCATTATTTATATGAATGTCTTGAGTTGAGAGGGTTCTCAACAAGTGAACGTTGGAGAGATTTTAGGAGAAAAAAAATAAAAATGATTAATTATTGACTATTCAATGACCACAACCAATTATGAGTGCCCTGCCACAACCCCATAGGGTTTTAGCCCACTAATTGGGGTTACTAACTTCAAACACAAATAACTATCAAACTGTGAAGAACTAGGAGGCGTACCATATATCAAAATAAACATCTTGATGAGTAGAAGCCTTTAGAATATATTTGATGCAAAATAATATGATTTGTCAAGTCAAAATTCTATTGCAAGATCAGGGTAGCCCCTAGTGTTGCTTGGTTTGACATCAATGACAACAACTGATAAAAATGTAGCTTCTAATTCACCATCTCCCATTTAGCTTCATTGAGCCAAAAGCACTTCCAATACACTTTAACTTTCTCAATTGCTCAGTTCCGGAGCATGAGCACCTTTTTCTGCAATATACATTGAGGCTTCCGCTGGAATTCTCCATTTGGTTCCACCTGCAATATAGACCAATCAATCACATGATCAAGATATTTAACATACTTCTTAAGAAATGAGACATGGAAAACATCATGGAATTTCACTATCGGAGGCAGTGTAATTCGATAGGCTATTGTCCCAATCCTTGCAATGATATTGAAGGGTCCACAAAACCATGGTTCCAACTTGGCACATGATCCAATGTGCAAGGAGATCTTCTTTGGTTTAATGCGCAAGTACACCTGTTCCCCAACATGGAACTCCTTGAACAACCTATTCTGATCTACATAAATCTTCTTCCTATCCTATGTTTCCTTTAGATTCTTCTTGATTACCTGGATTTCAAGTTCCATGTTTGCCAAGATATCTTGTCCAATAAGTACACTGTTCATTGGATCACTCCAGCTGATGGTAGTATTACAACTTTTTCCATATAATGCCTCAAAAAGACTCATCCTCAATGGATCCTGATAACCATTTTTGTATGTGAACTCAACCAAGGGAAGATACTCCTCCCACTTTCGCTGCTGATGCACTCACATACATCCTCAACATGTCCCCTAATATCCTGTTGACTCTCTCTAACTATCCATTTGTCTGTGAATGATAAGTTGTATTGAAGACAAAATTTGTGCCCAAACCTGCAAATAAATCCTTCCAAAACTTGAAAGTGAACTTTGCATCCCTGTCTGACACAATATTATTTGGAACACCATGCAATCTGACCACATCTTTGATGAATACCTGTGCTACATCGCTAGCTGAGAATGTAGACTTCGTTGGGATTAAGTGCACAACCTTTGTCAATCTGTCCACAACAACCATGATGGGATCATGTTATCTTATTGTCTTCAAAAATCCTGTGATGAAGTCCATGGAAATGACTTCCATTTCCACTCTCGAATTGAAATCAGATGTAGCAGTCCACCTAGATTTTTACATTATGCCTTCACATGCTGACAATCAAAACACCTAGCCACAAACTCTATTGCATCCTCTTTAGGTTCGGGCAATAATAAAATTTATTCACTTTAGTGAATGTTATCAGATAACCTAGGTGACCCGAATATGGTTTCACATGAAACTCTCCCAAGATCACCTTCTTGAGCCCATTGTTATATGAAACATATATCTTGTCTCTGAACCTAACCAATCCACCTGTTGTAAGGCAATTGTATACATCCTGTGCACCTACAACTGTACCTATACCTGTACCACTACCTGTATCTGTACATGTACCTATAATGTCACCTATACCTGTAACTGTACTACCACATTTACTTGTAACTGTACCTGTACTCTGCTGCAACCTACACGCAATCTCCATATACCTGACATCCTGCTGACCTGCCTGCAAGATCCTATCCTGTAAGTCTGTCCCATAGGAGCTCATAACTGCTAAGTGATTTACATGTACCCGCCTGCTAAGGGAATCTGCAACCCTATTCTCCTTTCCTTTGATGTAGTAGATCTCGAAGTCAAACTCACTAATCCTTGCCAACCATCTAGCCTGACGGGCACTTAGATTCAACTAGTCAAACAAATACCTCAACCCAATGTGATCACTCATCATTAAAAATATTCTTCCCAGAAGATAGTGCCTCCACATCTTTAATGCATGTATGGTCACTTCTAACATCCAATTCTTGCGTCAGGTAGTTCTACTCGTGCTCATTTAGTTTTTGTGACTCATAATGCACCACCTTCCCATCCTGCATAAGGACTCCACCAAGTCCTCTCTTGCAAGAATCTGTGCACACTAAAAACTCTTTATCCAGATATGTAATATGTAGCACTGATACATGTGTCAAAAACTGCTTAAGCTGCTGAAAACTAGCCTCACACTCTAAATGAAAACGGGGATTGCTTTATGTTATAACGGAGAAATGATGCAACTGTGAGAAATCCTGCCAAACCTTCAACATTTCAGACTTCAAAATTCATTAAACATGGCATATATATCTATCGGGTCTACCCTTTGGGTCGCTATCACCTATCGCAAATGGCATGGTCCCTTTATTCCCTTTGTTCCTTTCGTTCCTTGAAATACTTGAAAAAACACAGGAAATACATGAAAAAGGCCTCCCTCCGGACTTCAAATATTATAGATTTCATTCCCAAACCCTTTCGGGTCTGGGCTTCATTGCTATCAGTGCTATCGAGTTCCCCTTTGTATTTCATTATATAATGAAATACATTGAAAATGCATTGAAAATGGGCTTTGTCGGATGTGAAAGATTATATAATTTTCTTCTGAAACCCATCAGGTCCGGGTCTTATCGCATCGTGCACATATACTTGTAAAGGTTGTGCCCCTTGGTTTTCCCAATTGTGATCCGCCGATGCGATGTGGTCCGTCGATCTGCGTGCGCAATCGACGGTCCACGTTGAATCGCTGATAGTGATCACTCATTTCATACTGTCTGCGCTGATAACCTCTAACTTGCCTCCCCGACTGCGATCTGCCAATGCGATATTTGCTGATGTGATGTGGGTCGTCGATCTAATCACGTGATCGACGGTCTTCGTTTAATCGTCGATCATCGTTGCCCTCGCCCCTTGGTTTCTGCCGATTGTGATCCACCGATGCGATGTGCCGACCCAGTCATTGACGATCATTGATGGCAATGTCTTGCAGCTATTGCCATTACCTGCTTGTGCCAATTGTGATTTTCCCCTTAGATCTGGGCTGTTGATCGGCTAGATCTAACGGCTGCTACGATTTGGACTATTTTTCATGGTTTTTCATGGTTTTGGAGTGTTTTCGCCTCCCGACAGTGTATTTCCACCCTTCCAAGGGCTCTTGGAATGCGATGGTATTGACTTTGAATGGTCCTTAAGAGGTTTTTGAAGACTTCAAGAGCATATATGGGTCCATTGGCATGCTTTTAATTAAATTTGGAGACTTTGGGGCATATTTGGATCCATTTTTTGGGCCATTTTACAACAAGGCTAACACTTCCTACACTCTATAATCCTGTCAAAATGGGAAATTACGAACTGAAGCTTCCTCACCATGGGAGATATTATGTGTTTTGAGCCAAATGGAGTCAAGTTTCTTGAAGGTTATCCATAGGTGAAACAACAATTGCAGCAAGAACAATGTTTACAATTCTTTGAAAAGTTTGATGGGCATGATAAGGAGGTTACAAATTCATTTTCTCAGTCATATGATGGGATAGAAGTGAAAATTGGAGATATCAGGTTGGTCTTAACATATTCATTCATGGCACAAGCTACAGGATTGCCGAGAAAAGGAGAAAGTTGGTTTAAAAATCACAAAATCGAAGAGAAATATTGGGAAATATTCCTAAAAAATCCAGGTATGGACATCACCATTTTTAAGAAGGGAATTCCAGTAACAACTTTAAAAAGTAAATGGAGGAATTGATTCATAGCATGTGAGGGAAGGTTTGGGAATATGTTCTTTTACCATTCTCGGTTAATGATGCATTTCATTGATGGAAATGGAATCAATGTTCCCTATTTCTTGCTTTGTAGTTTAATAAAAATGGTTGATAATATTTAAATAAAAATTTAGTCAATTGACAGTGCCCTGTATCATCACGGGTTAGTAAAAATCTTAATTGAAGCACATTTGAAGAGTAAAGGAGATAATTGGGAGGATTTTCTGGTTAGAAAACACTTTAAGGAAGTTGAGCAAGATGAGTCTAGTTCCAGGATAAGGAGAAGTCGTTGAAAAATTTCCTAAAATACTAAGATGCAAAATGAAACAACTACATAGGAAATTCCATAGGATGAGCACGCACAAAATAATCATGATGATGAAATTCCCCTTGCAAATGTTTTAGAAAGTCTTAAAAGGACAAAATATGTTGACACATGTGAAATTCCATCAAAATAAGTAATAGAGAAAAAAACAAACAAGAAGAAGTGCAAAACTTATGAAATTGGCCATTAAATAGTCTCCAGATTTTGTTGATTTAGAAGAAGAAGAAGAATAAATTTCTAGTCCAACAAGGAAAACCCTAGAAATTGTTAGTCTGATGCTAGTCCAATTGCTAGTCCAACATCGAAGACACCAAAAATTGACCCTGTTCAACAAGAGATCTATGACTATATTGAATCTCTCGAACAAAAAGAACAAGGAAAAAATCTTGACTTATCCTCAAACCAAGAAGAAAATCTAAGTGAAGAAGTTCATTTCAATATCCCTCCAGAAGAATCCAAAGTTGAAAATGTTCTTAAACAAGAAATTTATGAATGAGAAGTGTTAAACAAATTTCTGAAGCAAGAGCATGAAGCAATGAAGGTATAGAATAAAATTCAAAGGACTCAAAATGATAATATCCTCTTACATATTTTCCATGGGTACATGAAAAATAAGAAGTTAGAGGTTGAAAATAAACTTCTCAAAGATAAATTAAGGGTTTATAGTGCAAGATTTTAATGAAGAAAACAAGGATGGAAACCAGAAGAAAAATCTGAAAAATAGCGAATACTAACTTAGATTTTCTTGATCAAGCTTCGGAGGTAGCTCAGTGACAAATTGGGTCACAAATTTTGACATTTTGTGAATGAGGACATCCAATATCTTATGTGTAGGGGGATGTTGAAGACCAAAATTGTTTCTTTTTTACACCTTCCCTAAACTACTTACACTCTTTTTTCTTCCTTTTTGATCATAATAACCCCATTAAGGTGTGATATTGCAAGGTTATTAGAAAAAGAAGGTGCGCAATCCTCCTTTATTCATGGTTTCATTGTTTCCTTATTATTTGATTTAATATTTGCATAAGCTACCAGAATGCACCAATTTTGTAGCTAATAATCGATTTTACAACTTACTTGAAGAATCTATAGGTTTTGAAATACCAGTTGAGGAGAGAAATATATGGACATGTAGCTAACAAATTACATAATGATATCCACCTATATTTATGATCTAGTAGGATGATAAGGGTGTCATATGAGTAGGTCAACATGGAAGTCAACCTAGTGGAATAGCAGGCCAAGACGAATAAGGCGAGCGAGAAAAATGATGATAAGAATGAAGTTGATAGTTTGCCTCATGATTTGCTTCTTCGATAGAAAATAATGAATAATAGATATCTCACATTATCAAATGTCATTTTTAGGATTTCTGTTGAGTATGATAGGCGTAAAAACATCTAAACAATTTATTGAAGGAGGTTATAAAGCCTACCTCTCGACAAAATGATGATATACCAATTGTTATTTTGAAAACACTCTTTGCATTTATAAAACTGAAGCTTGATTACTCATCTGTGTATTGCGTTAATGCTTGTTTAAAAATTTGATTGATCATTTCTTACCTTCAATTCACAGGAGGCCCCCCTGAGAGTTGTAACATCTTATTTTGTTTTTAGTTAGTATTTCAGTTTTACATCTTAAATTCTGTAGCACTAGTTTGTTGTTGCTAATCTTTTAGTTTTGACTTTTAGTGAGTGCTTATGACAGTGAGAACAAATTTTGTGATAGAGTTTCCTGAAGACTTCTTTTATAGACTTAATCATTTTGTTATTTGAAGGATGTAGGAAATACATCAAATAGGGATTTATTGTGCACATGAAGAGTAGAATCATTTAAATGCAATTTAAAGTATAATTTTTCCAAGGCTTTGTGAGTGTGATTAAGATTTGATAGTGCGATAATTTATTTTATTTATTACTTAAGAATAGTTTCATGTCTGTCAGTAAGAAGTAGATTTAATTTTTCTAGTGTGATATTTGATTTCTTCAATTTTAGATTAGTTTTTCTTTTTTGTAAATGTAAAGAGAAATTGGGTTTGGTTTTTCTATTTACTTCTGCACTTTAATTTAGTTTTATTTCTATCAATGTGATATTTTCCTTTCTTACATCAGTGACAATTTCTTAGATAAATCATGTGCATGAAAACATCCTAATTTAACTTGACAATTTACTCACATAATAAAGGATCCTAGCATAATTGGTTCACATACACTTCACCAGTTTACAAGCATTGATCAATAATTCATGCAGTAATTTAAACTCAATTAAATTACCAAACATAAGGATTCTTAAATATTCTTACCTTCTTTGATTTGTAGGAGAAATGGTTCAACAATGTCAACCTTTTCTTTGATCAGTAACTCCTTCTGGGATTTAATTCTCTTTCTTAGCCTTTCAATTTCTTCAATTGCACTTACAAACTCTCCTTCTAAATCCACTTCAACATCTTCTTCATCAGAATGAATAACTTTTACTTGCAGATTATCTATAGCCATAAGCATGAATAGTTTTGGACTTTCATCATCTCTATCCTCATTTGAGGATTGGATGCCTTCACTTTCATATGGTTAACTTCTTTCACATAGAAGCTCTTCCTTTTGGCCTTCTTCTTATCCTTTTTCACTCTCCTGAATTTTTCTCTTAGATGATAACCCTTCTTCTTCTTTTTAGGACATTTTGAAGCACAATGACCAACTTTTCCATAATTAAAGCACTTAAAATGTATCTTCCCTCTATATTTTCTTGAGCCTCTCTTGATCTTCCTCACAAAATTGGATTCTTCTTCATTTGTTTCACAATATGAATCATCATTCTCGTCCTTTGGCTTCTTATCTACTTTGAAGGATGACTCTTTTGCTTCAAGCTTACCATTAGAAATTCTCATCTCATAAGTAGTAAGTATGTCTAGTAGCAGATATAGAGTGAGAATGTTTAAATTGGACATCTCTTCAATGGATGAAACCTTGGGATTAAATCTGGATTAAATCTCTTAGGAAGAGATCTAAACACCTTTTGAGCTACTATAGATTCAATAAACTTCTCATCAAGGCCTCTTATGGTGTTCACAACCTCATCAACTCTTAAGAAGTGCTTTGCAATACCTCATTATCATGAATTTTAAAAGACTCAAATTGCATTATAAAACCTTGAAGTTTATATTTTCTTACCTTACTATCAAACTACTCATATTGTCCTAGATAGATTTAAGGTCTGCAGTCCATTACTTTGACAAGTTTTGATTCTGGTAGGCCAAGAAGCAGGGCATTCACGACTTTAACATCACACATGAACTCCATATTTTGATCTTTCATAATAATTGATGGAGGCTTTTGATGTTATTGTTCCACAACATCCCATACATCATCTCCAAGTGATTGAATGTAGGTTTTCATCCTTACTTTCCAAAACAAATAGTTTTTTCTATTGAACAAAGGTGCCCTATTAGTAAATCCTCCTTCTTGGTTTGCCATGGTCCTTGATCTTTCTTCTAGCTATTAAATTGATATCAGGTAACTTGACTCTGATACCAATTGTTAGAAACTAGGACAATACTGGTCGGGGGGGTGAATCAATATTGTAGGAATTTTATAAAATTTCTTTCACTTGTGATGAGATTAGGACACCAAAAAATACTTCAGTAATTAATTCATATGAGCATGACAAGAGATAAAAAAAATTAAAACAAAGGAACACAAAAATTCTTCAAGCTTTTCTTCAATTCCTTCACAAGGCAAGCAAGAACTTATTGTTACAAAATTCTCTGGCTACAACCAGCAGGAAACAACTACTCCTCAATTTATCAGCTACAACTGAAAGGAGATACAAATCCTATGTAGCACTCGCCTCCCACATCTACCCAATTAATCGACCAACCAGGGTAAACATTCGAAGAGAGGCTACTATGATTAGTGTTGGGTCCCTATAATACTAGTGATTACCCCGTTACTATTGTATTTATACCCATTATTTATATTGTTGTGCCCCTATTACCCCCATGTTGTTATTTCTGTGCCCCATAGAATCCCTCTATTGTTATTTTTTTGGCTTTATATTATTATTTTTAGGTCGGCTGGATTATATTGTGACTCCTTAGACTCCTATATATAGAAAGGAGGTTTTGTCATTTGTATCATCAAAGGATTGTTCATTTATGTAATGTAAAGGAGGTTGCCCCCTCGAAGAGGTTGGATTCTAAGGCGTTGATCTATCTTTTCTATCTTTTCTTGAGCTGGTTTCATAACATTTGGTATCGGAGCTTTGGATTCTAGGGTTTCGCTGCTCCAAACAGGTCATCGTGGAATTTTCGCTATAACATTTTTTCTGTGACGTTTCAGAAGTCGCAAAAAAAGCCCATTTGAGAATAAATTGCGCTGAACCTTTGGTCTAAATTTCAGAGATTTTCGCGTGATATTTGCGGAGATATGATCTGAGAAATTTGGTCTTTTTGCAGATTCCTGAATTACATTCAAAACAGGTGACCTGGGGAAAATCGTCATAACTTTCTCTTTGGGGATCAGATTGAAATTTCGTAAGAAGGTACAGAAAGAGGACAGAATTTAGTTTCTTGTATGTGTGGTTTAGAGTCAAAGGTTGAAACAGTGACTCGTGGCATGTCGTACAATTTCACTCTATTGAAATAGTCCAAAAGCAAGTCACTGTGGGATATTTCACATAACTCTTCCTTGGAGAATCCAATTCGGGTCAGACTTGTGGCATTGGAAAGAGGACGCAGAAGGATAATACAATTCGAAATTTCAGAACTGGATGATCTGAAATTACAGAGATACATCAAATTCAATATCAGGCTTCTATAAAGTGAAAAAAGGTGTGTAGTTTTTTTTTAAATTTTTGTGTAAGCTTGGTTTAACGGAATTCAAAGGGCATAGTAAAGCATTATTATCGGTAACTGATGCCTCGAGGAAGGAAAATGCAAACACCTAGTAAGGAACCTGAAAGCTCGAGCATGACTCATGAAGAAGAGGAAGAAATGCTACATGATATATGAAAATTACAAGAACAAGTGCAACAAATGTCACGCTCACAAAAGCTAACAGAAGCTAAGATAAGTGGCGTGGAATCTAAGATAAATGGTGTGGAATCTAAGATAAATGGTGTGGAATCTAAGATAAATGGCATGGAAGCTAAGATGGATGATTTGAAGACAGATTTGAGGACAGATTTGAAGACAGACATGACATATTTGAAGACAGATTTGACAAATTTTCTACAAGAAATACTTACTAATGGTGAAAAGGTTGTAAAGGAAACTCATGATGTGAAAAAAAGTAATGTTAATCATGATTCCATAGATGCTAATGTTGGATCGAAGACCCACCATATTCCAAAAATCGATATGAGGAAGTTTGATGGCAAGGATCCCGCCACATGGATATTACAGATGGAGCAGTTCTTCGATCTTAATAATGTGCAAAACACACAAAAGGTACGTAAGGAAACTGTATATTTGGAACCAAATCAGCTTGTATGGTATCAATGCCTTTTCTCTCGTAAAAAAATTATCACTTGGACAATTTTTACGGAAGAATTGATAGCACATTATGAAGATACAAAAAGCAACACTTTTTTTAGCCAATTGATAAGTCTCAAACAAAAGGGTTCAGTAATGGAGCACATTGAGGAGTTCCAAAAATTGAACATAAGGGTAAAAGATATTCCAGAGGAGCATAGGATTGATGTGTTCATAGGGTCTTTAAAGGATAATATCCAACATGATGTTCGCCTTTGGGAACCCGATTCATTAGAGAAGGCATTCAGGTTAGCAAGAAAAATGGAAAGCAAAATTATGGCAACCAGGAAGCATACCACTCACAACTATAAAGACGGAAGTGTTGTTGCCCCTAGTCTTCCACAACCTATAAGGTTGACACCACAAAAATTGGAAGAAAAAAGAGTAAAAGGGCTTTGTTACAATTGTGATAGCAAATACACTAAAGGTCATAAGTGTGCTGAGAAGAAATTATTCTACATAGATTGTGAAGAGGAAGAAGAAAAGGAGCAAGAAAGGTCAAACGAAGAAGATATACTCCAGGAACAAAGCCTAGATGAAGAAAAAATAAATCCGACCATATCTTGTAATGCATTGGTGGGAATTACCATTCCTCAAACCATCAAGATAGAAGGACAAATCAAGAAGAAAAAGGTAATAGTGTTGATTGATTCAGGAAGCACCCACAATTTTATTCATTGTAGGGTAGCAAAAGAATTGAATTGCTTCCTATATCCAGCACCAGAGTGTCAAGTGATGATTGCAAATGGAGGAACAATAAATTGCTCTGGAAGGTGCCATAATATCAAGCTATCTTTGGGAGAATATGTATTGACTAGCCCAATGCTTTACATTCCAATGGGAGGTGCTGACGTTGTACTAGGAGTCCAATGGCTACAATCCTTGGGTACAATAGCTTTTAATTTTCAAGAACTTTTCATCAAATTTTCTATGGAAGGAAAGGAAGTTGAATTAAGGGGTATTGTAGGGAAACCAGGAAAGATAATCAGCTCTAATGGTATGACAAAGCTTCTAAAAAAGGAGAAAAGAGGTGTAATTGCACAATTATGTTCGCTAGATGTTTCCACATCAGAATCATCTATTTCTCCAGATCTCCAAAAAGTCCTGGACAATCATTCCAAGGTATTTGGTACTCCCAAAGGTCTCCCACCTATGCATGATCATGATCATGCTATTCATCTGATTCCAGGAAGTGTTCCTCCAAACATCAGGCCGTACAGATATCCCTATGTCCAAAAAATTGAAATTGAATGTATGGTTGCAGAAATGCTAGAGGCTGGTATAATTCAACCAAGTCAAAGTTCTTTCTATGCTCCAGTAGTATTGGTGCACAAGAAGGATGGATCATGGCGCATGTGTCTGGATTATAGGGAGCTCAACAAGCTCACTATTAAAGATAAGTTCCCCATTCCTGTCATTGATGAATTACTGGATGAATTGCATGGATCAATTTACTTCACCAAGTTGGATCTTCGTTCGGGATATCATCAAATCAGAATGAAGATTGAAGACATTCCGAAAACAACATCTAGAACTCATGAGGGTCATTATGAATTTTTGGTCATGCCTTTTGGCCTTACTAATGCACCTTCAACATTTCAAGGTTTGATGAATACAATTTTCAAACCATTCCTTAGAAAATTTGTGTTAGTATTTTTTGATGATATACTAATCTACAGCAAGTCTTGGAAGGATGATGTTGAACATGTTGACAGGGTGCTACAACTATTGGAGGAGAAACAATTATATGCAAAAAGATCCAAATGTTTCTTTGGAGTCCAGGAGGTGGAGTATTTGGGTCATATTGTATCTCATGAAGGAGTTAAGGTAGACCCTAGCAAAATTAAAGCCATTAAGGAATGGAAAATCCCCACATCCATAAAGCATCTGCGAGGATTTCTTGGGTTGACAGGGTATTATCGCAAGTTTGTTAAGAATTATGGGAGAATAGCAGCACCTCTAACAACATTATTGAAGAAAGATGCATTTTCATGGACTCCGGAAGCAACAAAGGCCTTTGAACATCTTAAAGAGGCAATGTGCCAAGCACTGGTCTTAGCTACACCGGACTTCACAAAAACCTTTACTGTGGAATGTGATGCTTCAGGAAATGGAATTGGTGCTGTTCTAATGCAAGATGAAAGACCCATTGCTTTTGAAAGTTGTCCAATCAAGGGAAAGTTTTTAAGCAAAGCTATTTATGAGAAGGAAATGTTGACAATACTCCATGCACTTAAGAAATGGCGACCCTACCTAATGGGAAGACACTTCAAGGTAAAAACAGATCATGATAGCCTTAAATACTTTTTAGAACAAAGATTATCCTCTAAAGAGCAACAAAAGTGGGTCACAAAGATGTTGGGTTATGACTTTTAAATCATCTACAAAAAGGGAAGAAAAATGTGGTGGCAGATGCACTCTCAAGAAAGGATGAGGATGTGGAAGCATTGTTGTGCGCCATTTCTATTATCCAACTAGATTGGATAAACGAAGCAAGGGAGGAATGGAAGAATGATGAAGAAGTGTGTGCACTTATTCGAAAGCTACAACAAGATTCCAGTACGTCTGATACATTTAGCTGTCAAAATGATTCATTATGGTACAAAGATCGCTTATACCTCTGTAAGAATTCCCAGCTAAAACAAAAGATTCTTATGGAATTGCACACTTCTACCTTAGGAGAGCACTCAGGAATTTTAAAAACTTACCACAGGGTTAAGAAGGAATTTTTTTGGAATGGCCTTAAATCAGATATTCAAAAGTTTGTGGCGGAATGTTTGGTTTTCCAACAAAATAAAGTTGAAACAATTAAGACACTGGGTCTATTACAACGTTTATCCATTCCAAGCCAACGTTGGGAGGAAGTTTCAATGGATTTTATCATAGGTTTACCCAAGTCTGAGGGAAAGAGTGTCATCATGGTGGTAGTTGACAGACTTACCAAGTATGCACATTTTTGTGCATTATCACATCCATTTAAAGCTAGTACAATTTCTACTGCATTTATGGAAACAATTCAAAAGCTACATGGAAACCCAAAGATTATTGTAAGTGACAGAGATCCCATTTTCATTGGAAATTTTTGGACAGAATTATTTTCTTGTCTTGGTACTCAGTTAGCTCATAGCTCATCTTATCATCCTCAATCTGATGGGCAAACTGAGATAGTAAAAAAATGTTTGGAAGGATATCTTCGTTGTTTTGTATCTGATAAACAGACACAATGGGTCAAATGGTTGCCTCTGGCTGAATGGTGGTATAACACTTCCTTCCATACAGCAACAAAAATGACACCATTTATGGCACTTTATGGGTATCAACCACCATCCATCACATCATATTTAAGAGAAAATTCTAAGGTTCAGGCAGTGGAACATCACATCTAACATCAACAACAAGTCCTCCAACTCTTAAAGGATAACCTCGTGTTGGCACAAAATAGAATGAAACAACAGGAAGATCAACATCGCAGTCAAAGAAGTTTTGATGTAGGTGATTGGGTATTCCTACGGCTACAACCATATAAGCAAATGTCTCTAAAGCAAGCTAAGAAGGATAATAAATTATCACCAAAGTATTATGGTCCGTACAAGGTGTTGCAAAAGATTGGTACTATGGCATACAAATTGGAGCTTCCTACAGCTTCTCGATTGCACCCAGTTTTCCATGTTTCATGTTTAAAGAAGGTTATAGGCAACAAGCTCCCAGTGCAAACAATATTGCCAGAACTTGATGAGGAAGGAAAAATTATATTGGAACCGGAAGCAGTCACAGAAACAAGAACTTGACAGCTACGAAATCGAGCAATTTCAGAGTATCTTATCAAGTGGAAGAACTTATCCGCTGAAGATTCCACATGGGAGGATGAGAATTTTATGCAGAAGTATCCAGAACTACTCAAGCGTTGAGGACAACACTTTTTTGAAGGAGAGGGGCATGTTGGGTCCCTATAATACTAGTGATTACCCCATTACTATTGTAGTTATACCCCTTATTTATATTGTTGTGCCCCTATTACCCCCATGTTGTTATTTCTGTGCCCCATAGAATCCCTCTATTGTTATTTTTGTGGCTTTATATTATTATTGTTAGGTCGACTGGATTATATTGTGACTCTTTAGACTCCTATATATAGAAAGGAGGTTTTGTCATTTGTATCATCAAAGAATTGTTCATTTATGTAATGTAAAGGAGGTTTCCCCCTCGAAGAGGCTGAATTCTAAGGCATTGATCTATTTTTTCTATCTTTTCTTGAGCTGGTTTCATAACAATTAGATTCAACCTCCTATGTGACCTTAAGGAAATGGAACTGACGGAAACACAACATACAGACCTTCCACATCAACTACCCATCCCAACACTTCATGAAACTTTTCCCTGGGTTCCATTGAAGTTTTTAATCACTTAACCTTTGGATTCTCTCATGACATAGGCCTGCCAGCATCCAGGAGGCTCTGGACGCTCTCATGTTATAGGCATGCCAACTTCCAGGGACTATTTTGTCCAGTTCTATGCCAACGTCCCCAGGATTTAAGCCACTTTTTCAAGCTCAGAGCCGATGTCACTACCCAGAATTGCATGACATCTTTAGAACATTAAAATAATAGGAAAATAATGATGCTAAAGCAAATACTTGAACAAGCCCTTAACCAGATCCCTACTAGCCATGACAAGCATTTCATCAAATATATCACAAATTTGTAATCTACAAGCGTAAACAATAAAATTAAGCATAGGGATCTCATAATTATCTAAGAATCACTAATAACCATCGTTCCCTTATACCATTTGTTGCATTATAATCTATTAGGTCATAGATACATTGTCCATTCATTTACAAGTAAAAACATGATGAGAGCCATACATAGCCACTGTCATAAAACACATATATAACCAACATAATAGTAGTAGAAATACCAACTAAATCACAACCATATGATCCACATCTAAACTAGTATAATACTCATATAAATACAAGAATAAAATTTTATTAATGATTTAAAATCCAAACCTAAGATGGGACTACGACATTCCACCCGACCATAGAATGGCTGAGCCAAATCTCTCTTCATCCATTCATCCTCGTGCCATATTCCAACCATGAATGTGGGACTCAAACCAAAGAACCAACTAGGGAATCCTGAGTCTAAACCACCTCACCCTCATCAATAAAAACCGGGCTTTACCATAATCCATCCCGGATCACTAGCCAACCCGATCAATAAATAGGTCATAATAGGCTTTACCATGATCTCCACCCAATCACTAGGCCAAAACGAGCATGGATGCCACTATTTTCTCCTCCTACACTAGGCCCACATCACTAGGCCCTAAATGGAGATCCACTCTCCAAGCTTTACCGCATATCCCAAACTTGAGATTACTAGGCCCAACAGAGAGAAAACCACCTCTTGGCTTTACTGTATATCCTACCATTTAATGGAAAGGATTCCTAGGCCCACCGAGGAAACACAATCCTCACTTTACTGCAACCCACAGTCTGACTCAGGGGTCCCTAGGCTAGTGGCTTTACCATGATTCACAGTTTGGTTTAGGGACCACTAGGCCATCATCTCTATCATTCATATATCCACCTCACTTAGCTTTGAATCCATTCGGCAATCCAACTCAACCAAAACATGAGAACCCCATCACACCATGGTTATCCAGAAATGAAAAGGCTAGGCTGAAAACACTGTTACACCTAGGAAAACCCATGGCATAACAATAAAAGAACCACATGCACTACCATGCATGCAAAATCTAGCAAGGAAACTACACATGAAAATCGATACTTGCAAAGAATCCTATTGTAGTTTCTTGATCCTGCCTTTCCTTGCTTGATCTTTGACTCCTCTTACCTTCTTTTCCTTTCTTGATCTAATTCCAAAATGCTACAAGAAAACTCTAAGTCTCCAAGAGTGTGTGTGTGTGTGTGTGAGAGAGAGAGAGAGAGAGAGAGAGAATTATGAGATAGCTCCAAATCTGAATTGAAAAAATGTTACCAACTAATCCTCATAAGCCTTTTTATTAATGAGACCTCTATTTTCTTCATTTTCCATTATTTTCCTTCATTTTCCTCCTCACATGCAACTTGTGACCTTTCACATTCATTTTATTCTAATTTCCATTGTTTTCATAAATAAATGTGCCAAAAATGCCCATTTTCCTTTCCAAAGCCTTAAAAATTTCCGATGCCAATTTCCTTAGCCATTAATGAACCAATGAACACCCATACTAGGATGTCTTGCCCAACATTCAACTTAGAATAAGTGTCTCATCAACCATGGTCATTATTTTTTCCTTTATTAACTTTTATTGCATGGAATTTTCACCAGGGCTATTACAGAACCCTCCCCCTTAGGGGACACCATCCTCAGTGTTCAAGCACAAATATACCTTACCAAAACCACTAAAAAACAAACACACTACTGATGGATCTTTATAACATAGCTTGATGCAATATTTGCAATGATCACCCTGCTGAAAAGAAAACCAACATGAAAACATAATGACATGACACTCATATCGCTTATTAGAGCTTTATAACATAGCTCATGGCAGTATTTACATCCATATACATATGTACATACACTAAAACATCACCAAACATATACCAAAGACATATACCATAACACCATACCAAACCTGCTTTGCCTCAACCAACAAACAATGAAGCATGCATAGACCACATCTAATCCGCCATCTCCCATGTAGCTTCATCGAGGCCAAAGTGCTTCCACTACACTAACTTTCTCAATTTCTCGATTCCAGAGCATGAGCACCTTTTTCTTCAATATACATTGAGGCTCCTGCTGGAATTATCCATCTGGTTCCACCTGCAATATAGACCAGTCAATCACATGATCAACATCTTTAACATACTTCTTAAGAAATGAGACATGGAAAACATCATGGACTTTCACTGTCGGAAGCAGTGTAACTCGATAGGCTATTGGCCCAATCCTCTCAATGATACTAAAGTGTCCACAAAACTGTTGTTCCAGCTTGGCACATGATCCAATCTGCAAGGTGCTCTTCTTTGGTTTAATGCGCAGGTATACATGTTCCCCAACATGGAACTCCTTGAACAACCTGTTCTGATCTGCATAAAACTTCTATTGGAAATACTATTGGGGGGGGTGAATTAGAATTCCTTACCAATTAGCACTTATAAGTCAATTAAGAGGATTATTAATATTCAATTATTATTAATGTTTATGAAGTAATAAATGTAAATAAAATAACGCAGTAGGCACAAGAATTTTAGGTGGAAAATCCCCTTCAGGTCAAAAACCACTGAATGTTTTTCTAATAAATTCTTTAATCTTCAGCCCAACTGAAATGAAAGAAACAAATTCCTAAAACTCTAGAAGATCATTCTTCTCTAGCTTCCACTAGAAGGACACCCCAACGCCCTGGTTTCTTTAGTAGTCAACTGAATGGATTCCCCAACATCCTAGACCAACCTACCACCCTGAAGTGTACACAGGCTCCAACCTGTAGGCGACTTCATGCACCATCCTAGCACCTCCCTACCACCATATAATGACTGAAATGAGACAAGATTGTGGATTCCCGTACCAGGGACAATGATCCACAATACAATATGATTTACAATGTTTTTTACCAAACACCCAATCACACTATGACTTGCAGCCCAACCATGGAATCATACCAACAAAGACTCCTATACCTCCCAATAGTTCCTTTTTGACTCTAGATAGATTGACTCTTTTACAATAATGACTCTTCCAATGATGACTCTTTTACAACTTTACAATGATGACTCTTGGCCTTGAAACTTATTCACAATATACAGATGGTTTTCATGTCTTCAAAGGATGTCCCATTGCAATGATTCCTTTGATTTGATACTTATTCTCTTGAATTCTTGCCTAAAGTTGTACTTGAATCTTGTTCTACCTGCATCCAAAATTTTCCTGGTGAAACCAATTCCAAAACAAAACAAAATACCCTTCAACTTACCTCTGCCTGCAAACACATGTAAGTTCATAATAATGAATAAATACAAATTAAAATTATAATGTGTACCTGAAGTGTGCTTGTCACTTTTGTTGTTGACTTGTTGTAGCAGTAGAAAAGGACTCCCACTCTTGATATAGGCCTGGACTCTATGCAATACTATATCCAAAACTGACCTAAAGATATATATACAATAAAAACTGATGACAGACCCTAGACTTATGATGGACCAAGTTCTAAGTACAGAAACTGAGACCATCCTATCAACTATGACAAGACAAGTAACATGAAATTACAACATCATATACATTTACAAGACCTCGTGTGGCATCAAGAATATGTAGCATCAAGTGTGTAGTATCAAGAATAAGACATCCGAAATGTGGTATCAAAACTAAATGTGACATATAGAGACATAGAGATATAACCGAGACGTTGTATATACTTATGTTGTCCTGCAAAAACATATGTCGGATATGATACTCATATTTAAAATGTAAACACTAATCATACATACCTTGATGTAGGAGACTTACCCTTGACTGTTCATGTGTGGTCCTTACTGCAGTAATCCTTGAATTCATGTTTTTTCTTGTCTTCTAGGAGATCGATATTGAATCTGTTGTATCTATGTAATATAGGTTCTTCAGGGCCTGAAATTTCATCCTGTGGTAGCCCTCGGAGTCCTATTTTCAACCCCATAGTTCTAATCAAGATTGGATTCTTCAAGAAAGCGTTATGCCCAATATCCCATGATAACCTGATTATATTCTGGTTTAGTAGAGTGAACTTGTATGAAGTGCCACATGTCACTGTTGTGACCTTCGACCCTGAAAACACTACTTAAAAAACTACAGTTCGTCCTCTTCCTGTGACTATTTACAAAATTTGAATCCAATGTTCAGGGAGAACGTTATGACGATTTTCCCAAAGTCACATGTTTGACATGGAATTCGGGAGCCTGCACAAATGTAACCTCCTTAGATCATATCTCTGAACATATAGCGAACCAAGATCTGAATTTCAGTCACGAGGTTTATAAAGATTTTGGCTCACATGGGTTTTAATTTTAGCTTCTGAAGCTTTGAAAAAAACACGTTATAGTGAAAATTCCACGATGACCTATTTGAAGCCAAAAAATCCCTAGTAGAGGAGGTTATGAGGGTTATTATTTATATGAATATCTTGAGTTGAGAGGGTTCTCAACAAGTGAACGTTGGAGAGATTTTAGGAGAAAAAAAATAAATATTATTAATTATTGACTATTCAATGACCACAACCAATTATGAGTGCCCTGCCACAACCCCATAGGGTTTTAGCCCACTAACTGGGGTTACTAAATTCAAACACAAATAACTCTCAAACTGTGAAGAACTAGGAGGTGTACCATATACCAAAATAAACATCTCGATGAGTAGAAGCCTTTAGAATATATTTGACGCAAAATAATATGATTTGCCAAGTCAAAATTCTGTTGCAAGATCAGGGTAGCCCCTAGTGCTGTTTGGTTTGACATCAGTGACAACCACTGATAAAAAATGTAGCTTCTAATTCACCATCTCCCATGTAGCTTCATTGAGCCAAAAGCACTTCCAATACACTTTAACTTGCTCAATTTCTCAGTTCCGGAGCATGAGCAACTTTTTCTGCAATATACATTGAGGCTTCCGCTGGAATTCTCCATTTCGTTCCACCAGCAATATAGACCAATCAATCACATGATCAAGATATTTAACATACTTCTTAAGAAATGAGACATGGAAAACATCATGGACTTTCACTATCGGGGGCAGTGTAATTCGATAGGCTATTGTCCCAATCCTTGCAATGATACTGAAGGGTCCACAAAACCATGGTTCCAACTTGGCACATGATCCAATCTGCAAGGAGATCTTCTTTGGTTTAATGCGCAAGTACACCTGTTCCCCAACATGGAACTCCTTGAACAACCTGTTCTGATCTACATAAATCTTCTTCCTATCCTATGTTTCCTTTAGATTCTTCTTGATTACCTGGATTTCAAGTTCCATGTTTGCCAAGATATCTTGTCCAATAAGTACACTGTTCATTGGATCACTCCAGCTGATGGTAGTATTACAACTTTGTCCATACAATGCCTCGAAAAGACTCATCCTCAATGAATCCTGATAACCATTGTTGTATATGAACTCAACCAAGGGAAGGTACTCCTCCCACTTTCGTTGCTGATGCACTCACATACATCCTCAACATGTCCCCTAATATCCTGTTGACTCTCTCTATCTATCCATTTGTTTGTGAATGATAAGTTGTATTGAAGGCCAAATTTGTGCCCAAACCTGCAAATAAATCCTTCCAAAACTTGAAAGTGAACTTTGCATCCCTGTCTACCACAATATTATTTGAAACACCATGTAATCTGACCACATCTCTGATGAATACTTGTGCTACATCGCTAGCTGAGAATGTAGACTTCGTTGGAATTAAGTGCACAACCTTTGTCAATCTGTCCACAACAACCATGATGGGATCATATTACCTTATTGTCTTCAAAAATCCTGTGATGAAGTCCATGGAAATGACTTCCATTTCCACTCTCGAATTGAAATCAGATGTAGCAGTCCACCTAGATTTTTACACTCTGCCTTCACACGCTGAAAATCAAAACACCTAGCCACAAACTCTGCTACATCCTCTTTAGGTTCGGGCAATAATAAAATTTATTCACTTCAGTGAATGTTATCAAATAACCTAGGTGACCCGAATATGGTTTCGCATGAAACTCTCTCAAGATCACCTTCTTGAGCCCACTGTTATATGAAACATATATCTTGTCTCCAAACCTAACCAATCCACCTATTGTAAGGCAATAGTATACATCCTGTGCACCTACAACTGTACCTATACCTGTACCACTACCTGTACCTGTACATGTACCTATAATGTCACCTATACCTGTACCTGTACTACCACATTTACTTGTAACTGTACCTGTACTCTGCTGCAACCTACACACAATCTCCATATACCTGACATCTTGCTGACCTGCCTACAAGATCCTATCCTGTAAGTCTGTCCCATAGGAGCTCATAACTGCTAAGTGATTTACATGTACCCGCCTGCTAAGAGAATCTGCAACCCTGTTATCCTTTCCTTTGATGTAGTAGATCTCGAAGTTAAACTCACTAATCCTGGCCAACCATCTAGCCTGTCGGGCACTCAGATTCAACTAGTCAAACAAATACCTCAACCCAATGTGATCACTCATCATTAAAAATATTCTTCCCAGAAGATAGTGCCTCCACATCTTCAATGCATGTATGGTCGCTTCTAACATCCAATTCATGCGTCAGGTAGTTCTACTCATGCTCATTTAGTTTTTGTGACTCATAACGCACCACCTTCCCATCCTGCATAAGGACTCCACCAAGTCCTCTCTTGCAAGCATCTGTGCACACTAAAAACTCTTTATCCAGATCTGTAATATGTAGCACTGATACATGTGTCAACAACTGCTTAAGCTGCTCAAAAATAGCCTCACACTCTAAATGCGAACGGGGACTGCTTTATGTTATAACGGAGAAATGATGCAACTGTGAGAAATCCTGCCAAACCTTCAACGTTTCAGACTTCAAAAGTCCTTAAACATGGCATATATATCTATCGGGTCTGCCCTTTGGGTCGCTGTCACCTATCGCAAATGGCATGGTCCCTTTGTTCCCTTTGTTCCTTGAAATACTTGAAAAAACACGGGAAATACATGAAAAAGGCCTCCCTCCGGACTTCAAATATTATAGATTTCATTCCCAAACCCTTTCGGGTCTGGGCTTCATTACTATCATCGATACCGAGTTCCCCTTTGTATTTCATTATATAATGAAATACATTGAAAATGCATTGAAAATGGGCTTTGGCGGATGTGAAAGATTATACATTTTGCTTCTGAAACCCATCAGGTCCGGGTCTTATCGCATCGTGCACATATACATGTAAAGGTTGTGCCCCTTGGTTTTCCCAATTGCGATCCGCCGATGCGATGTGGGCCGTCGATCTGCGCGCGCAATCGACGATCCACGTTGAATCGCTGATCGCGATCGCTCATTGCATACTGTCTGCGCCGATAACCTCTGACTTGCCTCCCCGACTGTGATCCGCCGATGTGATATCTGCTGATGCGATGTGGGCCGTCGATCTAATCGCGTGATCGACGGTCTTCGTTTAATCGTCGATCACTGTTGCCCTCACCCCTTGGTTTCCGCCGATTGTGATCCGCCGATGCGATGTGCCAACCCAATCATTGGCGATCATTGATGGCAATGTCTTGCACCTATTGCCACTACCTACCTATGCCAATTGTGATTTCCCCCTTAGATCTGGGCTGTTGATCAGCTAGATCTAACGACTGCTATGATTTGGACTATTTTTCATGGTTTTTCATGGTTTTGGAGTGTTTTCGCCTCCCGATAGTGTATTTCCACCCTTCCAAGGGCTCTCGGAATGTGATGGTCTTGACTTTGAATGGTCCTTAAGAGGCTTTTTGAAGACTTCAAGAGCATATATGGGTCCATTGGCATGCTTTTAAGCAAATTTGGAGACTTTGGGGCATATTTGGATCCATTTTTTGGGCCATTTTCCAACAAGGCTAACACTTCCTACACTCTATAATCCTGTCAAAATGGGAAATTACGAACTGAAGCTTCCTCACCATGGGAGTTATTATGTGTTTTGAGCCAAATGGAGTCAAGTTTCTTGAAGGTTATCCATAAGTGAAACAAAAATTGCAGCAAGAACAGTGTTTACAATTCTTTGAAAGGTTTGATGGGCATGATAAGGAGGTTACAAATTCATTTTCTCAGGCATATGATGGGATGGAAGCAGAAATTAGAGATATCAAGTTGGTCTTAACAGATTCATTCATGGCATAAGCTATAGGATTGCCGAGAAAAGGAGAAATTTGGTTTAAAAATCACAAAATCGAAGAGAAATATTGGGAAATATTCCTAAAAAATCTAGGTATGGACATCACCATTTTTAAGAAGGGAATTCTAGTAACAACTTTAAAAAGTAAATGGAGGAATTGATTCATAGCATGTGAGAAAGTGCCATTGATGCATGCAAGCCCCAAGGTACTGGAAGGGTGTTTCGAAGTTAACTTCTTGGATAATGTGCTGATGTCAACAAGAAGTGACTCGTCGCAGGAGGGCCTTGATGTATCCCACATCAATGACACAAAATGTGTGTAGTGATTTTAGAGATGGAATTTGATTAATGACATAAGGTTAAGGAATGGCAGTCATGAAAATGAAGGTTTATGGTATTGCAAAGGATGAATTTTGACTAAACGAACTCTCTTGAACATGTTGGTGACACTAAAATGAATTGGTAGCATTGACCCAAAACAAAGTGATGGATGGTATGATATACCAATGGTATGATAACCATCAAGCTAATAACCCAACCCAAATAGTCACTGTGATGGAGTGAAAGTGTCATGTTCAAGAGCGACCTACTACCATAAAGTGGTTTTCCCCTCTTTCCCATTTTTCCCAGACATTTCTGACCAACATCTCTTTATTTTTATCAAGCTTGAGGAGGATAACATATTCTTGTTGTATAATTTCACCCTTCGGGTGAATCCATCGCTATTTGATGTTTTAACGAGTCTAGCAAAGGTGAAACTCAATCTTGTCTAGATGGACAAGTTTGTTGTTATTTTATGTTTTAATGAGTTTAATGATAAAGATAACTTGGTACTTTTCATGTTTAGAGAGTTTGAAAAAGGGAAAAAAGAAAACTCCACAAGTTCGTTTTCGTAAATTAATCTCTCAAGCTCGAAAAAGCAAAATAATACAAGAGAGATACCATTTCCAATCCGTTAACAAGTTGGAAAGGACAAGCGCTCGGTAATATTTTCATGTTTAGAGAGTCTGAAAAGAGCTTAAAGAGGGCTCCAAGGGGGTTCCTTTTTCGTTTTTAACAGAGCTCGAAAAAGAGAGAAAAGTGTGCTTTGTGGTCAAAGGTACAATTTACAATCAAGCATGTCGAATTCTGTAAGTCAGTTTCAAAACCTACTCAAAACACCACCAAATGGATTAAAAATACCTGTTTCATAAGCAAAAATAGGCGAATACTAATGTTTACTAGATTAATGAACATGAAATAAACATAAAACAAGTTTTTACCATGACATTTTTACCATTTGGAACTTACCATTCAGTTTTGTGGCCCAAGCTAGTTTTTTTACCTCGAACTTCATCAGCTGATTGTGAGAGATTCTGTGGACCATTTTTCGAGCCATCTAGACCAGGTAGGAGCTAAACCTCTCTTATTTCTTTTTAGGTCATTCTTTTGTCATTTCATGCAAGTTTTATGGTTTTTTGGGGCCCCTGGAGTTTCATTTTTTCGCCCTGGGATCAACACAGGCTTTCACATAAAAAATTGCGTTGAATAGCACCCAGATAGAAGGCTACATGCTTTGCAGTGCACTGTCTCTATGCATGGGCTGCGCTGGGTGAGTTTCCCAAGTTTGATTTAGATGTTTGCTACAAAATTTATCTTGTTTTTTGCATGGAAAGGATCCTAACTAAGCTTATGATCGTGTTTCAGGATTTCTCGAATCAGAATGTCAATTACATTGTGAGAAAGAGAGCACAAAGATTAAGACATGGTTGCCCTAAACAATACCGGTACTGTTGAGGCTCTCAAAAACTGTGGGTTACTCAAATACTTCAAGTTGTTCGGAATGAGGCAACAAATAGAACTAATGTAGTTCCTTTTTCATGCATGGGATCTGATAGATCAGAATTTTCACATTATGGATGAGATGGTCCCTATTACCATTTATGATATTTACTTTCTTACCGGACTATCGAGCCAAGGTGCCCCCATCTCACTTTCTGGATTTTCCCATGGAGGTGAATCGGTGAGAGATTATATTAGACAATTTTTGTCAGCCAGGTACACAGCCTAGCAAGGATGAGAAAATAAACATCAGGGATGTAGGTGATTTTCCTTTGAGAATGATCCTCTTCAAAATCAAAAAATTGGCTGGCAGTGTGACACTACATCTAGCGAATAGATCATATATGCAATATGCAATGGAGTGTCTAGAGCAAAAAGTTTTGACCTAGTGTGAGGTTGTGCTTTCTTCACTGAATGAACAACTGACCAAGGTAAAAAGTGGTAAGACAAAGAATTTTTTCTATGGTTTGATCTTAATTTCTTTTACCTTAGAGATAATCTCATTTATGCAATCACAACATGTATCACTGGGTGTAGCTGGTCCTAGAGATCCATGGATGCAGAGGTGGGTTGAATTGATGGCTCGACATGCGGGTCAGTCAACAATAATTTTTCCACTACATTCTTCAGTTGGCTCGAGCAACATCACCTTGTCATTGACGAGCAATCATACTAAGGGATGGATTTTCGTGGCGATCCAGATTTGATTCTACCAGTTGGAGCACAATGGGGTGCTATGGGTAATTGTTTGAACAAAAGTGTTTTTTGATTTTTCAAGTCTCTACATGTTTTTTGTGTTTTTAATGTTTCCATGACTAAACTAAAATCATTCTTATGCATGCAGATGTGGGTACTGTTGGACCTGTGGGGCACCAACAGGTTACAAGTGGGCCAGGGCGGAGAAACTTTGGGAGAACAGTTCTCCAGGACTTAGATTTGGCCAAGAACTTAGCAGAGTTGCAAGATCAGATTAGGGACAAGATGGTACCTATTACCATTGATGATATTTACTTTCTTACCAGACTATCGAGGTGAGGTGCCCCCATCTCACTTTCTGGATTTTCCCATGCAGGTGAATTGGTGAGAGATTATATTAGATAGTTTTGTCAGCCACGTACACAGCCTAGCAAGGATGGGAAAAAAACATCAGGGAGGTAGGTGATTTTCCTTTGAGAACGATCCTCTTCATAATCACAAAATTGGTTGGCAGTGTGACACTACATATGGTGAATAGATCATATATGAAATATGAACTAGAGTGTCTAGAGCCAAAAGTTTTCAACTGGTGCGAGGTTGTGCTTTCTTCACTAGAAGAACAACTAACCAAGGTAAAAAGTGGTAAGATGAAGAATTTTTTCTATGGTTCGATCTTAATCACTTTTACCTTATAGAGAATCCCATTGATGCAACCAAAACATGTATCATTGGGTGTAGTTGGTCCTAGAGATCCATGGATGCAGAGGTGGGTTGAATTGATGGATCGACATATGAGTTAGTCAACAATCATTTTTTCCACTGCATTCTTCAGTTGGATCGAGTGACAACACATTGTCATCGAGGAGCATCCATACTCAGGGATGGATTTCCTTGGAGATCCAGATTTGATTCTACTAGTTGGAGCACAATGGGGTGCTATGGGTAAGTTTTTTGACCAAAAGTGGTTTTTGATTTTTCAAGTCTCTACATGTTTTTTGTGTTTTTAATGTTTCCAAGACTAAAATAAAATCATTCTTATGCATGCATATGTGGGTACTGTTCGACGTGTGGGGCACCAACAGGATGTAGGTGGGCTAGCGCGGAGAAACATTGGGAGAGCAGTTCGCTAGGACTTAGATTTGGCCGAGACCTTAGCAGAGTTGTAGGATCACATAGAGGGATTAACCCTTGGTATTCCAGATGGCCAGATCATGGAGTTATGTATGAGGCTGTAGCACCACACTATTGGTGTTCCTAGTTGTTGGGTAAGGCTTTTGTGCATGATAGCATAGGCTATGACCCGTTATCATGAGAACCACTAGATCTACTTAGGATGTTTTCCATGCATTTTGAGTTCTTTGGGTCAGATGACCCAACGTGTCTTGGACAAAAATTTTGTAAAAACTTTTAAAACACCTATCTATTTTACTTTCAGAGTTTTCTATGGTTATATGCAATCCTATTCAACTCATGATGTGAATTGAAAATATTACTTTTACATGTGTCACAAATGTCTATTTAACACATAATTTGCTAGAGAATCAGTTAATGTGTTAAGATTTCTAGAAATATGTTGATATTGAATGTGTTCAAAATACCTTTCCAAAATACGAACTCTCAGGAACATACGAAATATTGTTGGATTTCAGACAGTATAAATGTTCATTAGTTGTAGTACAATGAGTTGCGAGTCCAACTTAACGATGATTCGGTGAATGCCAAGTGAAATGGCATCAAAGAGAAGTTCAATCATCACGCTATACTCAGCAATGTTGTTCATCGATCGACCAATACAAATCCCTTGAAAACTCACTAACTCACCACTTGGAGCGAAAATAACCCATGCTACAGAAGACAAATTCTGCATACTATGACTAGCACCATTGGCATAACCAACAAAAGGTTCTGAAGACTCTAACATCTGAAACAAATTGATCTGAAATGATCATAAACTAAAAACTTATGTAGAATTGATTAGCCATTAATGAATTGAATGTTAGCTAAAAGTACGCAAATCGAGGAAAACTGCTTGAAAAGAACACTTTACGACAGCTCATTAAACATAGAATTGATGCATATTAGAAGTACAAATAGCAAAACAAAAGTGATACTAGAAAGTAAGATTGATGACGGAGTTCGTCCCTGATGGACTACGTCTCCAGGTCCGCTTTCAAGATGGGCAACCGTTTTTATTACGAATGAGAATAAGGTGTTGATTACATGGAGAAAATGATAGACTAAATGTGCATGTAGTAAATTTTTATCATTGTCATCAGATAGCCCTCTGAACTAGCTTTCCAAAGCTTCTTACGGTTTCCAAAACCGACCTCGGATGCTCCCGTAACACTGAAAACAAAAAACCACCTATGTCCTCTAGAATCTACATATAAAAGTAAAAAACCACTCTCTCCTCAATGAGGAAAAAATCCACCTTTTTAAGGTCTCCAGGTTCATGAAAACCACTTTTACTAAATCCATGGTGAATTTTTTTCTTCAGGATGTGTTTACAAGCTCGGTGTAGTTGCAATTTTCCACATAGGCTAGGGTTTCATGACCTTTGAATTAGTTTTAACAAACTAAACCTTTTTAAACCCAAAATAACTTTGTATTAACCAATAAACCATTTGTGGTTAGCTTTAACCAGGTGGGGTTGGATAGCTCATGTGAGCGGTGACTGAACCTGCGGTTTAGGCACTAGGAGTTCTGCTGACAGTTTCAACTGGCGATACCCGGCTTGCACGTTGTTCACATGTCACCTCTAACCTCGACAGTTAACTTTTCCACTGCGGTCTACCCTTAATCCCTGACTGCAACAGTTTATTCATAACCATTCACATGTCAACCTGACATGGTAACTGCTAGCCTCCACTAATTGACTCTGCTCACATGAGCCGCATTCCCACTACGGTTTATGGATGGCAGTTAGGGGTCTGTGGTCAACTCCGACATCTAACTCTGGTCCTGTTCACATGTCCTCCTCTACAGCAGTCTCCATACCCGCACGGTTTAGGACTGTTATTGTAATGTTTTGTTATTATTAGACAAGGAGTTTAATGGTTAGGGTTAATACTTTAGGTGTTATGTTTGCATGAACAATGTGATGGGTAGGACTTAGAACTAGGTCTTAGGTGATAGGTTCAACACTTAGTTTTTGTATTTTCTATAGTTTTGCTAGGTTTAGGTTTTATATGTAGGATTAGGGTTTTAGGATTTTGATCACCCATTTACAATCATTTGTCGCTAAGCGACATTAGTGACATTTTTCGCCTAATGACGAACTTGTCGACAATGTGACAGAAAACCACACACATCGACGACTCCAGCTACCTTTGCGACGGAAATTGTGACGATGAACCTATGCCACAGACAACACCTCATGTCGAACCCAATCTTGCAATTTGAATGGCAAGACACATCTTGTCTTCCAATCCTGGCGTAACTGTCGATGAACAAAAGTCGATAGCTAGGTGCTAAACCCATATCCACTTAAAACGCCATATAAACCATAAACATTACCTGAGCAACCTAATCCATAACCAACACTGTCGAACTGTCGAAGCTGAACTGAAGTGACGACGACACTGAACACTTGTGCAACTGAATCAACATAATCCTCTTGGATCATTCCTCTCCACTTGAAAGCTTTTGGACCACAAAAGATTGACTATGAAATTAGTCGATGAGGGTAGAGCTCCCTCTCTTTCCACCTTGACCTGACGATGTACCAATACATTCGATCAATCACCTCCAATTGATGACCCTGATGATGCGGACCATGGCACATTCCGAGTCGGTGACCTGTTTCATCCATCTGTAGTATACGCAACTTGGGACAATGGGAAAGCAACTTGTTATCAACATGGCAATTGAATTCTTTCCACGAATAATCATGAGTTAGTGAATCACAATCTTTGAAAATAGTCTATACTGAATGTTGTTTAATACCATCAACATGTATAAACAATCTATTTTGCGGAATTACAGAGACAATCAAAGATACTTTTGACATCAAACCAACTACTTGAATTGACATACTTTCCTGCTTCTTGATTACTAAGTGAACTTGTTACATTGAACCTATCCAACTGTAAGGTGAAATTTGCTGCAACTTAGTTTGATTCTGAAAGTATTGATTTCGTTGTTGATTTGTTTGAATCACTTTTAAATGATGTTTCCATTGATTAACACTTTCCTCTGATTCATAATTTCCCATTAGAAATTTTGACACTACCTTAGAAAAGGATTTGATATGAAAACAAATAGGTTTCCTCTCCACTTGAAAAGAGGTTTCCAATCTGTTTTAGACATGACATGGCGACACAATACAAGAGAAATTGAACACTGACTTTCCCCAATACTGACCTGTGTCCCTGTAACTGTTAGGTTCCAAACTTAAACTGTATTGATTCATTCTAACATTAGGAAGAGGATATTTAGGCATAAACTATAATTCATGTTGTAATCCCTGCTTATGAATAAGATGTTTGGTTTTACATAGAATTGGAATTGTTTCTATCTCTTTAAAGAAACCATCTTTAAGCTGAGTTGCATAACTTAAACAAGAATCATGTTGATTGTTATGTTGATCCTTTACACACATGATTACAAATCACTTGTTTGAACTTATTAATCACTTCATCTGATTAACATTAACTGAATTCAAGTGATTTTTACTTTGATGTGTGCTGATAATAAATTCAACCCCATCTTTATTAAGGTGATATTTATGTTCTCTCCTGTAAAATACTGCATCACGATCATAAAGATAAGGACTTCCTAAGACAACTCCACATATGTCTATTGGAACCACATCTAATTCCACTTCATCAATGTAATTAGCTATTATGGCAAATCTTAATCGACACTGTTTGGTGACTTTCCAAACCCAAACTTTTAACTAAATATTCAGATATTAAATTCGCCTGTGATACACTCTCAAACATTGTATCTATCTTTGTATGCTTAGAATTTATCCTTATGTTAAACAATTCAACTCTTTTATCCTCATGTGGAGCATTTATGCTTGAAGAATATGCAATATTTTTCGAACTTGAACCAGTTTCAAAAGTTTTACTTGTCATAACCATGGCTGTTATCCTCCTTTCATCACCTGAATCTGAACCTAGATCCTGCTAGACTGCTGCAATAGCCTTCTTTTCATCCTTCTCCTTAAGGAAATTTTTGGGCTCAAGTTCTAAATGAAGTTTCCAGCACTTCGATTCATCATGACCGATTCTCTGACAATGAGAACAAGTAGGTCTTTCTTCCTGAATGATCGCTGATTTCTTTCTCTTCGAATTGTTCTTCCTCTTGCTGTCACTGGAATATTTGGTTTCCAACTCTTTAGGTGACTGCAATGAAAACTTGAATGGTTTGCCACCTGATTCAATATGTGTGGCCTGAACACACACCTCATCAAAATCATCAGGATTAAACATCAATAAATTATGCTGCAAATACGAATGTAAACTATTGATGTATTTTAACAAAGTTTCACGTGTATCCAATGAAATACCAAGCACCAATGCTTTCTTTCTAAACTCCTGAGTAAACTCTTGAACACTCTGCCCTTTACCTTGCCTTAGATGCTTCCAATCAATAATAGCTTGTTGCATGTATCCTAAAGGATAAAACTGTTTCCTAAGAGATTTTAAAAACCTAGACCATGATGAGATGACTTTTCCTTTACACTTTACATCTAGTTGGGTTTTACTTTCCCACCAGAGTAAAGATGTTCCCCCCATTCTAAGTGTAGCTAACTGAATTTTAGTTTTATCATTAGAAATGTTCTAAATGCGACAATACACTTCTAATTACTTTATCTAGTTATCTAGATTTTCAGGATTCATTTCGCCATCATAAACATGTAACTCAAATTTAACATCAAGTTTCAAAAGAGATTTTTTCTTACATTTCTTTTCTGTTTCAGACTCTGCACTAGAAGAAGAAGAAGAAGAGGATGACAGAGGTGATGGAGGTGAAGGTGGTTTATCAGTTTTCCCTTTACCTTTTTCCTTCTTCGATGCCTTTGAAGAAGAAACTGCATATCTCGCCTTCTTGTCTTCGTACAATTCCCCCAACATCTGCTGCATAGTCAAGAATGCCTGCTGAAATTATTCTTCACTCATCTTTGTTTCAGTGTTTTCACCTGCATTGGGTCCTGACATGGTTGATTTATGATTGAATCGTCGCTTTCCAATCTCTGGATTGATCTGCTCAAGGATTCTTTCTTCTCGTTGCGACTTTGACCTGGTTAACATTCAATGGAAAATTCTACAAACGTAACCTACTCTGATACCAAATTATATGATTTGAAATGATCATAAACTAAAAACTGATGTAGAATTGATTAGCCATTAATGAATTGAATGTTAGCTGAAAGTATGCAAATTAAGGAAAACTGCTTGAAAAGAACACTTTATGACAACTGATTAAACATAGAATTGATGCATAACAGAAGTACAAACAACAAAAACATAGCGATACCAGACAACAAGATTGATGACAGAGTTCGTCTTTGATGGACTATGTCTCCGGGTTCGCTTTCAAGATGGGCAACTGTTTTTATTAGGAATGAGAAGAAGGTGTTGATTACACAAAGAAAATACCAGACTTAATGTGCACATAGGTACTTCTGATCACTGTCATCAGATAGCCCTCTGAACTATATTTCCAATGCTTCTTACGGTTTCCAAAACTGACCCTAGATGCTCTCATAACACTGAAAACAAAAAACTACCTATGTCCTTCAGAATCTGCATACAAAAGTAAAAAACCACCCTCTCCTCAATGAGGACAAAATATGCCTTTTAAAGGCCTCTAGGTTCATGAAAACCACTTTTGTTGAATCCATGGTGAATTTGTTGCTTCAGGATGGGTTTACAAGCTCGGTCTAGTTGCAATTTGCCACATAGGCTAGGGTTTCATGACCTTCGAATTAGTTTTAACAAACTAAGCCTTTTAAAACCCAAAATAACTTTGTAATAACCAATAAACCATTTGCGGTCAGCTTTGAACGGGTGGGGTTGGACGTCTCATGTGAGGGGTGACCAAAACCATGGTTTAGGCGCCAACGGTTCCACTGACAATTTCAATTGGCGATCTCCATCTTGCACGTTGTTCACATGTCACCTCTATCCTCGACGGTTAACTTTTCCACTGCGATCTACCCTTAAGCCCTGAATCCAATGGTTTATTCATAACTTTTCACATGTCAACCTGACACGGTAACTGTTATGTTTACTACTAGCCTCTGTCGGTTGAATCTACTCACATGAGCTACGGTCCTGCTGCGGTTTATGGATGGTGATTAGGGGCATGTGGTCAACTCTGATGGCTAACTCCAGTCCTGTTCACATGTCCTCCTCCGCCACGGTCTCCATACCTGCGTAGTTTAGGATGTTATTGTAATGTTTTGTTATGATTAGGCCGAGAGTTTAATGGTTAGGTTTCAAACTTTAGGTGCTAGGTTTGAATGAACAATGTGATGGGTAGGACTTATAACTAGGTCTTAGGTGATAGGTTCAACACTTCGTTTTTGTATTTGCAATAGGTTTGATAGGTCTAGGCTTTAGATGTAGGATTAGGGTTTTAGTAATTTGATCACCCATTTACAATCATTCGTCGCTAAGTGACATTAGTGAAGTTTGTCACCTAATGACAAACTTGTCGACAATGTGACATAAAACCACACACATAGTCGACTCCAACTACCTTTGTGATGAAAATCTTGACGATGAACCTTTTCCATTGATGACACCTCATGTTGAACCCAAATCCTGCAAGTCGAACAACAAGACACATCTCGTCGACCAATCCTGGCGGAACTATCGATGAACACAAGTCAACAGGCAGGCACTAAACCCATATCCACTTAAAACGCCATGTAAACCATAAACATTAACTGAACAACCTGATCCATAACCAATACTTTCAAACAATCGAAGCTAAATTGAAGTGACGAAGACACTGAACACCTATGCAAATGAATCAACAGAATCCTCCTGGATAAAAAATGCAAAGCAGATTACTAACCAGATAAAAGCTCTAAAAGGCACACATGCACACATGCAATGAAATCATATATACAATGAGTTTTACTACACTCAATCAAGTATAGTAACGTTTGAGGTACAACCCATTTTGAGGCCGTGATAATGGAATCCCATCGTAATCTACTAACTCATAGGCACCTTTTGCCAGAAAATGCTTGAGAATATAAGGACCCATCCACATTGGTTTGAATTTTCCTGCTCCAAGTTTATCAGCTTCCTAATCGTAAAGAAAGACCAGGTCTCCTTCTGAGAAGATACGAGGCTTGACATTTCTATCATATTGCGCCTTGATTCATTTCTTATGCACTTCGTTAGCCAATGCAGCATCACGACGGGTTTCATCCAGATGGATTAATTCCAAGAAACATACTTCTTCATCAAAAGTGTTGGGTAACAGATCAATCGCAAGTTTGAGAGATGAAATTTCACATTGTATCATTAAGATTGCTTCCAAACCATACACCAACTGAAAGGGTGTGAATCCAATTGCATTTCTCACTGAGGTTCAATATGCCCACAAGGCAGAATATAGGATTAAGTGCTAGTTTCGATTATGAACCCCTATCATTTTTTGCAACATCTACTTCAGGAATTTGTTCGTGGCCTCAACTTGTCCATTCACTTGCAGGTAATAAGCGGTAGAACTATCATGTGACAATCCTAACTTAGCAGTCAACTTAGCCATAATGTGATTGTGAAAATGCAACCCATGATTTGTAACTAAGGTTTGTGGTACGCCAAATCGGGCAACCACATGGTTAAAAAAGAAAAGAGAAGTTGTTTCGCCACTGTTGTTCAATGTTGGCATCGCCTCAGCCCATTTGGTAAAATAGTCAACGACGACTATAATATACCCATGCCCCTGGCCAAGGTGGGGTTACATGTCATGAAGTTGATACTCCATTTGGCGAATGGTCCAGCAAAAATGACTAGATGCAATGGTGCAGGTGGTAATCTGGTTTTTCGGTCATATATCTGCCATGCGTGATAGATTCTGACAACAATAATACAATGTTTGAATATAGTTGGCCAGAAGTAACCGGCATGGAGAATTTTCTGTGCGGTTGCAAATCCAGATAAGTGTTCACCACAGGCAACTGAATGACAATAATTCAATGCTTTCTCGGCTTCCTTATGTGTGAGGCACCTCCGTAAAATCATATTGATACCACGATGGTATAGAGTGTCGCCAATGATTAGATAATCTTTGGCTTGGTATCAAATACGTCGATGTTGTGAGCGAGAGGTATCAGGCTGGAAAGTTTGGGTCTGGAGATAAATCAATATATCTCCATACCATGCATCAGATGATGATATCAAAAACATAGATTCATCCAAAATTGATGGTTTAGATGTTGAATCAATGGAGGTCAAGGGAAGGTCACAAAGTAACTCTACGAAAACTAGAGATTTCTTTGATTTGGACTTGATGAATTCCAGATCAAACTTCTACAAAATGACTATCAATTTGGAGTATTTTCCCCCAGAAATTAACGTGACAAAATGTATGTCATGGGGTTGCAATATGAAATGATAGTTTTTTTTCTGAAGCAAGATGTAATGGCGAAATGTTTGAATAGCTTGCATAGCTGCCAAAGCTAGTTTCTCTACATAAGAGTACTTACTTTCTGTATCATTGAGATTACGGCTCAAATAATAAATCATATGTTCAATCCCATTTTCTTCCTGGACTAAAACCATGCCAATGGTTGTATCTGTAGCGGCGAGATACAGGTAATAGTTGTTTTGATAATTTGGAGAGTACATTAATGAAGCTCTAATCAAGGTATCTTTAAGAGCATCAAAGGAAGCTTGTGCAACCTGATCCTAATGGAAGGGTATCTCCTTTTTCAAAAGACGCGTAAAACCTTTAGCCATCTCGGCGTAATTAGGAATGAAACCTCCTTAGAAAGTTTGCCTTCCCTTGGAGTCTCTGTAAATGTAAAAGATTTGAAGGTGGAGGCAAATCTAGAATTGCTTGAACCTTTAATGGATTGAGTTGAATCCCCTCTCTAGACACTACAAATCCAAGCAATCGACCAGAACCAACACAAACACACATATGTGTGGATTGAGTCATATCTTGTAGTGTTGGCACCGTAAAAATATTGCTCTCAAATGTTGCGGGTGGCCAGTCCACTTTCGTGAATGAGCAGGTAAATCATCAAGGTAAGGTTGAACAATGTGCTTGATGTCATGGAAGGCATAGTTCATTTCCCTCTAAAATGTTGCCCCTACATTCTTCAAACTGAATGGGAGTTTCCTATATGCGAATATGCCCCATGGACAAATAAGAGCTGTTTTAGATTGGTCCTGTGGGCGGATATTGATTTGATTGTAGCTGGAAAAACCATCCATAAATGAGAATATTTTGCATCCGACACATTCGTCAATAATCTGGTCGATAAAAGGAGTAGGATAATTTTCCTTTGGACATGCCTGATTTACATCTCTATAATCGACGCACACTCGAATTTTCCCTTGTCTCTTCATGACATGAACAATGTTGGAAATCTAATAAGTAAGAGCTATAGGGTAAATGAAACCAGCACACAAAATTTTTTCAAATTTTGCTTTAATTGCAGCGGCTTTCTTTGGATGAACAGGTCGAAGCTGTTGTTGTACTGGCTTGACATCAGGGTACATTTTGATTTCGTGTTCAAAAATACTAGAATCAATGCCTAGCATCTCCTCGTAAGACCATGCAAATATATCTCTAAATTCACGAAAGAGAGTATGATAACTACCAAGTTCTCATGGAGAACAATATTTGCTGACATGAATGTTCTCTACAACATTAGGCTTGGTCGAAATATTAGTAGAAATCATTTCTTTAATATTTGACAGGTTTCGCTCAGATTCTATCGTGTTTATGAAAATTGAATTCGAAAGGAAATCAACAACTGAATGGTGGTTTAGTTCTTTTGAATAATCTTCGATGTCATCTGGAAGAAATGGGAAAAATGATGATAATCTTCCCAAGGTTATTCTCCTATCATCATTGGTTGGACGATTCCTTCATTCGTAGAATGTATACGTGAGAAAGGATCTAAAGAAGTACCATATTCTAATGAACGGTCTACCAATACAATTGGTGAATGTGGATTTGGGTTTGCCGCACAAGCCCGGAAAATTGATTGCTATGCTAGCTCAATGGGGCTTATCAGCATAATCTGAGTATTACTATCAACTTCAGAATTGTTGGTAATCCTCCTTAAATCAGATGAGGTGGAGGAAATCATGTTCCAATTCTCTACTCTTGCCACTTTCACCAAATCATATGGTGACGGTAGTGTAAAAGTACCCATTAGGGAAGGATCTTTAAAGAGACCTACTCCAACACTTTGAAGTGACAACGGGGGTCCATGTACCAATGGAATGATTCTCGTAGCCTGTGAACTATTGGCAAAGAAGGCAAGCTAATTGATAATTGTGATTCCACCCTTATGAGGGAATGCAATAGTATGAAAGTACGTGAAACCAATAGAACCCATAGCATATACCCATGGCCTTCCTAGTAAAATGTTGTAATCGAGGGGTCTGTCAACTACCTTAACTTCAACAGTAACTTTTTTTCCCCCTAGTTCGATTTGTAGGTTACTCAAAATCTCACAAGGAGTAAATGTTCATCCGTCAAAAGCTTTTAACATGGTTGGTGATCATGACAATGACAGTGAACCAAGTTTTTTCCAGTAGCTCATTGACATAATGCAAGTAGATGCCCCCTCATCAATAATAGTTTGGTGAACATTCTTATTGAGAGATTTTACTTGAATTAGGAAATCTAACTATGCTAGTAACTGTGGTGTATATCCTACATGGTTAAAAAACACAAGATTGGAATCCGTAGGATCTATTCTGCCAAATGCTAATAGTAAAGCTTACTTCTGGGAGGGACATTTTTGTAACACCTTGAGTGTTGACATAGTAGAAGGTGATTGAGCAAGATCTTCCACTATGTTATAGTTTTGAGTTGCTCAAGCTAGAGGGTTAAATGTTGATTTATGCACAACTCCCTTTAGTGGTTTTGTTGTCAATTCTGGTGCAATAGGTGGTGGAATATTTTCAGATGAAGTCAAAGTCAAAGGATTAGGTTGAGCAGTGGCCTGATTATTCGACAATGGTAGTGGATTTCTGTAATCTTTATTTCTCTTTGACACCAAAACTTCGTTTTGTGGCTTTGTGATGGATAACATGAGTACTTTGGATGTGGAAGCATGGTTTGTCGCAACCAAATGTGTCTCCGGGTTAGGAAACAAATCAGTCAACGTTGCAAATGTGTTAGAAGTCCTTAGAAGTTTAGAGACCTCTAAGTTGTGTGGACAATCTCTTGTAAAATGCTTGTCATTACATATTAGAAATGGATAACGAGGTTTCCTTGCCGAAGTAGAGGAATTAGATGATTTCTCTTGAGGGAGTTATCTTGTTTTTTCTTGTGATTCCCCTTCTTCTTGCCTCCTAGTTGCTTTTGATTTTTTCCTTTGTCATATGACATGACATTAACTTTGAAAGAAAGATTATTTTTTAATGCATTGGTAGTTTGATTGGTAATGGCAAGAGTTTGACCAGATGGTCTTCTTATCGTTTGTGTGCTTGAAGAACTGATCACACCATCACCGACATGAGAGTCCTACTCGATTGTGGAGGAGGAGGAATAGTGAAAGCTGGTGAGGGTGCATTGGGAATTTTGTCGTAGAGTGTGCCAGATTGTGTGTAAATCAAATCCAAGTATTGGGCATGCGAAATTACTTGCTCTTCTCTAATAACCCCACCTTTTGCCACATCCTCGGTGATTGATGGCAACAAGGATTTTATGAACCACTCAACCAAAAGCTGATCAGCAACATATGTCTTAACCATTCGACGACGCCGCTGCCACTCATGAATATGATCCAATATATGGGTAGCAGTAGTTTGTTTAAAGTTGGTTAGGAGTTCCGTTCCAGTCTCGTATTTGATAGGTAACTAGAAGTGGGTTAGAAATTTGATGGCTAAAGTCGTAAAGTTGTCGAAAGAAGCTCTTGGGAATTCAATATACCATTTAGTAGTCGGACCAGTAAGTGTTCTTTCGAAAAGATGGAGTCTAACCAAATCATCATTTAAGGAGTTTGATGAACACCACAAATGAAAGGTCATGACATGATTTGATGGGTCTTCTCTGGGATTTCCATTGAATTTCGGAATGTCAGAAGGTAACTTATGTGGAATCACCAGCCACCAAGGTGCATAAGATTGGATCATTAGTGAGCCAATTTAAATATAGTAATTCTAAAGTTGCTACAAATGGAAACTGTCGGTTCAGGTTAGGTTGAGCATACCCAGGATATGATGGAATTGCATGAGCAATAGGTCTTTGCATACCAACATAGGGCATCTGCATTTGGTAACCTTAATAAGGTTATTTTTGAAAAAAATCCAGCATAAGGTGGTTGTTGATAACCAGGTTAAATTTGTGGTTGTCCATAACCTACAAAGCCTTGTTGACCAAGACCTTGGTAAGCTTGATACTATCCAAACCTAGGTTGAGACTGTTGAGCAATTCCAAATTGGGGTTGGAATTGCTAGAATTGAGGTTGTTGAAATTGGGGCTACCACGGTTGTTGAATCAACTGTTGTTGTTGTTGGCCAGCAATGAAAGGTTGGCCAGGTTGTGAATAAACTATACCAGTGTAAGCCTGGGTCAGTCCAGATAAGGGTATACTAACTTGAGGTTGTTGAACCCTGAAAACAAGTGGTTGTTGTACAAAAACCTAAGAAACTTGAGCTTCTTGACTCAAAACTTATGGTTGCAAGATATAAGGGCTAGTTTGTACTGGTTGAGATACAACAATTTGAACATGTGACTGTGGTACAGTAGTAACAACAGGTGTAGTATGAATAGCTGACACAATTTGCATTGGTTGTGTTGGATACACAAGCCTTGGTTGAACTAGCATTATTGGTTGCCATTGACAAAATCGAATTCCAGGCTGACCTGAATACTGCGGGATACTACCATATGACGGTCCTCCATAGGGAGGATAAGGTGAATAAGCATATTGCTCTCCATATGGTGGAAATCCAGTATTTAATGGATACATAGGTCTTTGTTGACTAGATTGCCCAGTTTGATATTGATATGCAGGATCACACTGTTGACTTCCCGTTAAAGAAGAAGCAGGTAAAATTCCAGTTGAGGACATGGGTGATGACCGTGGTGTAGAAGAAACCCCTGAGTGGGTTCTAGATAAAGATTGGTAACCAACCGAGACAGACGATTCACCATACAGGTGCGACTCAGGTGTGGTAGAAAACATCGATGAATTTGCAATAGAAGATTCTACTGCCACTGCATCAGATGATACAGTTTGGGATGTTGATGGTTGTTCAGCCATAGTTAACAGAACCAAAAGTTGTCCTAAAGAATCGACGGGTACTTGAAAATAAGTAGGATCAAATGAAGTAGTAAAATGAGGAGTATGAGGGTAAAGATAAAGCCCAGTTCCAAAGTGGAATGGGGTTCCAGGTGTAGAATCTTCTTCCAATTCTTCCTCGACAACAATTAAACCAGGTGGAAGAACTTCGATGTCTGGTCCGTAAAAGATTTTTGGTGTTGATAAAGTGGAAGTTTCAGTAGTTACTGATGTCTGAGGGGTAATCAATTGATCGTCTTATGATAAAGTAACAACTTCTGAATGTTAAAATTCAAAGTCTAGATGTTCGGGTAAAAGAACAACAGTTTCAGAAAGAGGTTCCTAAACAACTTCAGGTTCAAGTGTAACTTCTGTTTGAACTGTGATAGGTTCTAGATGAACTTTTGGTTGAACTGATTCAAGTTCAGAAGTAATTTCTTGTTGAGCAACTTCAAGTTGAGGATCAACTTGTTGTTGAGAAACTTCAAGTTGAGGATCAACTTGTTGTTGAACAACTTCAGTTACTGTTTCACTAGGATTAGTACTAATGTCCTTAGGTAATTGTGAAACTTATTCTTCAGAAACGGATGTACCAGAAATAGTTGGAGTAACTGGAGTCTCAGTACTTACTGAAATAGATGTTTTAGGTAATTAAGATGAAGAACTAGGAGTTCTTGATGTACTTGACTTAGTTAAGTGAGACCGCTTTGACCGAATAGGTCTAGCTTCAGGTGGCAAAGGCGGTTTACTCACTATTCTCCGTGAATGATGGGGTAAGGGTTGATGTTCCTCCACGATTGTTGATTAATTTTACTATCAAAAAGGAAATAAACAAAAAGGGGTAAGCTAGGCAAAAGGTTTACCAAGCAACTGTGAACTGCAAAATACCTCCTGGTGAACCAAGAAGTATGGGTAGGCAATCTCCTCGAATGTTGTGTTTGGTGTATCACAGTGTACAAGGCGACCGACTCAGTCACCTAAGGATGGATAGAAACCTAGTGTTGTCCTCCCATATATACCCAAAGGTACGTGGAGGCCCAGTCCGTATAAGTGATGTCTAATGCAAAACTGCAGAGTGAAAGAATTCCCATATACTTTACGTACTGTAACACCACCCTATATACCCGAAGGTACGTGGACGAGCTACGATATACTCACGTACGTGGAATGAGGTATCACACTCGGGATGTATTGCAGACAAGTTAGTGACAACTGCTTTGTTTTACGATGCCGGAACACCTATCTATCCTAAAACCACTAAATGTTCTCATTAATGACAATGATCCATTAGGTAAATTGATGTTCATTTTCAATTGATCTTGCTTAGGAATTTTCCGTTCAAGTTCAACACGTGATGTATTTTGAAATTCCTAGGAATGAAACTATCATGATAAGCATTCTTTCCATTAAATTTAATGATGAAAATCCTAGATACTTAGGGATAGAGCAATCAGATTTATTTCGACCAAAAAGAAAAGAGCACAATCTAATGAAATTTCCCTACATTATTCCTATGAGAACACACAAACTTTTTCAATGCAACATGCATGTATTTCTTTTCTATTTCCTTAATGTGAATATGAACAAAATGAAACATGCACATACAATCAATAAATATTTCATAAGAACAAAGACTTTTACGATAGTTCTGTTTCGAAGGAAAAGAAGACTTTATGACACTTTCTTTTGAACGAAGATTAATCAACTATATTCTAACTTTGACTATGGATTGATAATGAAAAAGAAAACATTAAAGAAACATTAACCGATCAACTCAAAGTAGGGTTAGACAAGGAGATAGAAACTTGTTCTCTGAGACATAACATTCATTGATCAATTAGCAAACAAACAAATAGAGAAAAGTTGGCAAAAACACTTTCCAAAGGTGGGAAATTGACCCTAGGAGGATTAGCGTAGCCATGAATGGGAGACAGTGTGCTTTAGAGCACTGTCCCTAATCCAGGGGTGCTTTGCAGCACGTTGTGTCCCTCACAAGCCTGCGTTGGTGACTGTGAGCCATTTCAAGAGGCAATTTGACACAATTTTGACCAAATTTTCAATGCAAAGAGCTGAAGTACAATCTATGAACATAAGTAAGGTCTGCAAGGATGTCCTAGGAGGTGGATAAGCTACTATGAAAGAGGATCTTCCCCAATGGAGTCGTCAATTTTTTTTGGAGAATTTGGTATCTACAGATAAATACTAATTCCCTATATAAGTAGCCATATCTAGAACAACAATTTAAAGTGTTTTAGTCTTTTCCTATAAGCAATAGATAAGATGAGAAGATGAGAAGACCTACTTGTAGTTCTACTTTCCTCTCGTCTCCTTTGTATCGTTGTTGTTGCTCCTTCCTGTACTTAATACGCTTGAGAAGTACCTGTAAACACAACAAAAAACAAATAATCGATCAAAGAAAAAGATATATTGAATATAAGTGAATGGAATCAGATACATTTTACGCATATAAGCATTATAAAACAATACAAACATATGGGAGAAAGGTTCAAACACTTTATTTAATAGAATAAGGAATTACAACCATTTGTGTCTGATTCAAAGCCATCCTCCAACTTGGATCCCATCCACATCACATCAAAAGCATGATAAAATTGTAGAATTACAATACTTGCTTCAAAGCCAAATCTCATAGCAACATTATCCCCTTACAATTCAACATAATCTAGCCCCTGATCACTTAGATGAGTGGTCAATTTATAGGAAGATGAAGGAGGTTTTGTCATAAATGGTGGAATTGAATGGCCTTCCATACTTAGAATTAGTTCCATGGAGGAAGGTATGAGAATATAGGATGCATCTTAACTCATTCCTCATCCATTTTCGAGCTCATAGGAGTTGATAAGTGAGGGAACCTTCTAGATGACTCCAAAAGATAAGAATATTCCCCAAACCTTATGTGAATTTTGCTCAATCTCACCCAATGTAGGTGAAAGAAAGCCTAAGTGCTCTGCAGAGAACCCTAGCATGGACTTGATTGCTTTGCAATGCACCCTTACATGGGCCTACCTATGCTGGTCCCTTTAGAGACTATTTCATGAAACTGTCTGGGAAGGAGGCATTCAAAGGGGTGACTAGTTTAGGGCATGTTGCAACTGAAATTAGGGTTTGATGAGCCCTAAAACACTGATCTCGATGCTGAGATTGATGTGCCCAAGTGGATCTATAACATCATCCTGTATGGTTCTTTTGATGTTGGAGTTGCCCCTAGCACTAACTCAATGGAAACGTTTACTTCCATGTGAGGTGGAAACTCTGAAATGTCCTTAGGAAATACACCCTAAAGATATTGTAAAACTAGGTACCTCCTCAAAACATTTGTATCCTCAACTTCCTTACCCTTTTCACTATAAATGTGAATTGTAAATAACATACACCCTTTCCTGTGACTACGCTTTTCCTACATAACTGTCACCATCCTAACTGATGTGGCTTTCTTTTTTCCCTGTAAGAATCTTGGTTCCCCATTGTCATCAACACACTCAATGGTTTTGTCATAAGAATCTACCTTGGTTCTATGAAGATATAACCAATCCATGCCCAACAACATATTGTATGATCCCAATGGTAATACATTCAAATGTGTTGTGATAGGCATACCATTCAAATTAAGTGCATAAGCTCTTACCCAATGATGAACTCACTTCTTTGTACCTGTAGCTAACTGCACTAATCAAGATTCTCATGCAATTCCTTACTCAAACCACACTTATCCACCAAGTCAGGACTAACATAGTTATAATTAGATCCAGGGTTATTCAAAATAGAAATAAACTGATCACAAAGCTTACCGTCCATCTCAATGATAGATGTATGATGGTATGCTTGTTTGTTATCCAATGCTTGTAGAAAATATTTGTAGGTTAACCCGATAATGAAATATAAATCAAAGTAGAACACTATAACCTACTTCTACTATCAATTTTTAGAAACTTAAAGATCGAGTTGAACAATATAACTAGAAGAAGAAGAATCATTGACACAATACACATGAAAATACTTTGGGGAAAGCCTCATCTAAAAACCCCACACTATTGTATTATCATACACGGTGGAAATACATAGGAATTATACAAAGCCTTAGCTCTCACAGCTAGCCAGATCTCAGTACAATCCTCATAGATGCTCATAGGCAATCTTGGCTTCTCTCTAGCCTTCCTCTCTACCATCCAAGCTCCTATTTCCTTACGCTATTCCTTGTGGATGATTCTCCTGTTACCAAGTGGATGATATCCTTCAAAACTATGCTATCCTCAAGGATTAAATCCTTGACTGCATGCATGAGTTTTCTCCATGAGAAAACACATGCGACTGATAATAAAATATCCTTGAATTTAATCTCAACTGGGTCTTTCTCAGAATGGACATGCATGAGTTTCTGATGAGGGACTATTTAGTTAGCTGGAGTAGCACTAGTTGAGTGCATGCAAGCATCCACTGACTGTTAACTCACTATTAGTTCCTCAAACAATTTAGAACTAATTTAATTGGACTTAACTCAGTAAATTGAGTTAACTAATTACAACTCAAATATAACTCAATCTTATCTCCTTAATTTAAGGGATAACTCTTGCATGACTTCAGAAAGACTTCTAACTTGAATTTCTCCAACTAATTAATTTAAAATAAATTAATTAATTATTTCCAAGTAGCTGTTAAGACTAAATTCGATTTTAATTCACAATTTATTTCAAGGAAAAATTAAATTGGAATATTCTTGTTTCCATATTTCAACACTCCCTCTCAACAAGAAATGGATTATCTGCCACCCCGATTTTGTCTCTATGGAACTCGAATTTACACTTTGACAATGCCTTTGTCAAAATGTCAGCATCTTTCTCCTCTGTCGAAATATACTGCAGCAACATGATCCTCCTCACTACACAGTCTCTGAGATGATGATACCGGATGTTGATGTGCTTGGACGTATCATGAAATACTGGATTCTTAGAGAGTTTTATACAACTCTGATTATCACAATAGAACACAGTTGGATCCATCCTCTGATCAAACAAACCAACTATGATTTTCTGCATCTAGATGACCTCACATGTTGCCTGACTTGCAGCCATGTATTCTGCCTTTGCTGAGCTAAGTGCAACTGACCTCTGTTTCCTGCTGTACCAAGAAACTGCCACTGACCCAAGGTTGAAAATCCCTCCTGATGTGCTCTTCCGATCTAATGGACTCCCTGCCCAATCCGCATTAGTGAAGCCCTATAGCTTCACTCCCTCTGTCCTTCTGTATCATAATCCATACCAAAATGTGCCTCTGAGGTATCTCAATACATGCTTTTCCGCCTTCCAAAACATCTTGGTAGGCTGAACCATCGCTTGACTCAACTGGTTCACCGCATAGCACAAATCTGGTCGTGTGTTCACCAAATAAATGAGTGAACCCACAAGCTGCCTATACATAATAGCTTCCACTACTTCTCCTGAAGTAGCATCCTCCTTCCTTCAGTTACCAGCTAGAGGAGTCTACATGGGCTTGCACTTCTCCATGTGGAATCTCCTGAGTATCTCGTTGGCATACTTTCCCTGAGACACAAAAAACTCCCCATTCTTTTGCCACACTTCCATGCCAAGGAAGTAATGCATGAGACCCATTTCTTTCATATTGAATTCTCTTGCAAGGTCCTCCTTGCAGGACGCGATCAACTGATCATCACCAGTCAATATGAGATCATCAACATAAAGTATGATGACCAAAAACTTACCTTTCACCAAAATGTGGTATAGGTTCACATCCGCTTCACTCTTTGGGAAGCCCAACCCGGTGAAGTAGTTGTATATCCTAGTGTACCAAGCACAAGGTGCTTGCTTCAGCCCGTACAACGCTCTCTTGAGTCGGCACACATGTGACTCACGATTGAAGGTCTCAAAACCTTCTGGTTGCTCTATGTACACCTTTTCCTCAATCTGGTCATTTAAGAATGTAGTCTTCACATCCATCTGATGGATCTTCCAACCCATCTGTGCTGATAGTGCCAACATAGATCTGATAGATGAGTACCTTATGACAAGAGAAAAAGTCTCATCATAGTCAATCCCCTCAACCTGTGAAAAGCCACAAGCAACAAATATTGCCTTATGCTTCTCCACACTACCATCAGTAGCTTGGTTTACCTTGTAAATCCAACGGGAACTCACAACTGACTTGTTCTCTAGTCTGGGAACCACGTCCCAAACATTGTTACGAACTATGGAATCATACTCCTCCATCATAGCATCAACCCAAATTGGCTGCTGCACTACCTCCTCAAAGGAATATGGTTCGGTCTCAACACATTCCCTAGCAAGGGCCATGTATCTAGTGTACCTCTTAGGTGACCTCCTCTGTTTGCGCTGAGAATATGGTGCTCCCACATTCTCTCTTGCATCCTCCAACGATCTGCCAGCTTCTCTTGTGCACTTTTGTCCATCTCTGGAAGACTTTGCTTGAGTGGATGTCTCCACTCCTGGAACCTCTGCATGTGGCTGCTCCACATCAGTCTGATGCTCCTCCTTCGTAGGAACCAATAGTTCCTCCACAACCTGTAGTTGGAGCTCCCTCTCAAGGGAAAATCGCATGGCCTTCTGCTCATCAAACTTGAGATCTCTACGCACCATTTTCCTCCAACTGGTAGGCAAGTACACTTGATAGTTGTGAGGTGTATTAGTGTACCCCACAAATATCGCCAACTTTGATGTCAGCTCAAGCTTCTTCCATGCATCCTTTGTCACATGGAAATATACCGATGAGCCAAAGATCCTGAAGTGACCCACATTTGGTCTCTTAATGGAGAAAGCTTCCTCTGGTGTCTTCATCCCAAGTATGCGATGTGGGCTTCTATTCTGTAAATAGACTGCTGATTTGCATGCCTCAGCCCACAAGTGAAGTGGTAGGCCTTGGTCATGCAGCATTGCCCGTGCTGCCCCTACAATAGTTCTATTCTTCCTCTTGGCCACCCCATTCTACTGTGGGTTATGAGGTGCCGTCAAATCTCGTTTAATTCCTTCCACTGCATAGAAGTCCTTAAACTCTTGAGAGACATATTCTCCATCATTGTCACTTCTCAAGGCCTTGATCTTCTTCCCTGACTCTTTCTCGACCAAATATTTGAACTCACAAAACTTTGTGACGGTTTGGTCCTTCTTCTGCATGAAATAAATCCAGCATTTACGAGAATAATCATCAATGAAAATCACATAATACCTTTGCTTCACTGTGGATGCCATCGAGAATGGTCCACACACATCAGTATGAACTCTCTCTAAGATAGCCTCTGTTCGAATGTCTCATTCATGAAAGGAAGACTTGGTGTACTTTCCCAAGGTACAACCTTTGCATGTGTCAACTTGCTCAAGTTTACCTTTGGGAAGTCTTGTAGATATCTGCTACATTATCTTCAAAGCCCCATGATGCAAATGGCCCAACTACCTGTGCCACAGCTCGCCAATGTTTTGGCTTTGCACCAATTCTTCTTTCATACTCAATGCTTCACAATCATCTACCTCTAGTTTATAGAGATTCTTCACCCGAATCCCTATCCTCTTGGTCTGATCTATGGCTATGTGTCTTAGGAACACCTTTCCTTTACTGAAGACAACATTGTAGCCTTTGTCCTCCAAGATCGCGATCAATACCAAGTTCTTCTTCAGTCCAAACACATACATCACATCTGTCAAGGTGAGAGGAGCTCCATGCTCCCTCTGAAAAGCAACTGTGCCCACTCTTGAAACACTATACCTTCCCTCGTCACCCATCTCTATGTGCATCTTGAGGTCTTTCTCCTCCAAGGCACTGAATAATTTTCTATCACTACTCATGTGGAATGAGACTCCACTGTCAAGATACTAGACACAACCCATCATCGATGACACCATGCATGCGATGAGGGTAAAGTCCATTTCGAATTGAGAGGCTAATGCCTCACCTTCAGATCCTTCCAAGGATCCCTTATTGGACTTCTTCGATGGGAAATTAGTCACATAATGTCCCATCTTGTGACAATTAAAGCATCTTACTTTAGACATGTCACCCTTCTTCCCTCCATGAGAAGAGTTCAATTTGAAACGGGAAGCCTTCCCCTTCCCTTTCCTTGCCTTACTTATTAAGGTCAGATTTTCTTCATCATCATTCTTGGATGAAGAACCATCTCATGTGCTCCTCCTGATCTCCTCCCGCATAAGATCTGACCATACTTGTTTCGAATCCAACAGTTTCGCCCTTCCATTCACAGAGTCCTGGTAGCTACTCCAACTCTTTGGAAGGCCAAGCAGAGCGAGGCTCACCATATCATCATCAGTAGTAGTTATTCCCACACTGCCAAGCTCATCTCTGCAAGTGGTGAGCTTGTTTAGATATGTGGAAATAGTATCGCCCTTCTCCATCTTGATTCTTCGAAGCTTATGCTTGAGCGCCAATTTCCTCTAGTTGCTATTGTTCTGGTAGAGGTCCTTCAATGTCTTCCACATTGAAAATGGAGTATCCTGCCCATGGAGACTCAAGACAATATGGTCTCGAACTCCCTCAAGGATGATCCATCTCACCTTCACCACACACTTCTTTTACTCAGCCAACTCTTGTGCATTAGTTGAAGCTGGCTTTGGGATTTCTTGATCAATGAATTCCTTCAAGCCATTGTCTTCTAATACAACCTCCATTCTATCTTTCCATGCTATGTAATTCGAGCTACCTTCCAAGGCATACTTGAGTCTCAAGCCATAGAACGACATTAGCCAACCTTGAAGTATGATATGAATTTGACTTGCACCTACAGCCCCAAACTTCAAACTTCGAATTCTCTTCTTAGTATACTGTTCACAACTCTGATATCATGTAGATAATTTCTACAAATCCAGCTCTGATACCATGTAGAAAATCTGTGTAGGTTAACCCAATATTGCAATATAAATCAAAGAAGAATACTATAACCTACTTCTACTATCAATTTGTGGAAGCTTAAATATCGAGTTGAACAATATAACCAGAAGAAGAAGAATCAATGGCACAATACACATGAAAATACTTTTGGGAAAGCCTCAGCTAAAAACCCCACACTATTGTATTATCATACACGGTGGAAATACATAGGAACTATACAAAGCCTTAGCTCTCACAACTATCCAGCTCTCAGTACAATCCTCACAGATGCTCACAGGCAATATTGGCTTCTCTCCAACCTTCCTCTCTTCCCTCCAAGCTCCTATTTCCTTGCGCTGTTCCTTGTGGATGATTCTCCTATTACCAAGTGGACGATCTCCTTCAAAACTGCACAATCCTCAAGGATTAAATCGTTGACTGCATGCATGAGTTTTCTCCATGAGAAAACACATGCAACTGATAGTACATTATCCTTGACTTTAATCTCAACTGGGTCTTTTTCAGAACAGACATGCATGAGTTTCTGATGAGGGAATCTTTAGTTAACTAGAGTAGCACTAGTTGAGTACATGCATGCCTCAACTGACTGTTAACTCACTATTAGTTTCTCAAACAGTTTGGAACTAATTTAACTGGACTTAACTCAGTAAACTGAGTTAACTAATTACAACTCAAATATAACTCAATCTTATCTCCTTAATTTAAGGGATAACTCTTGCATGACTTCAGAAAGACTTCTAACTTGAATTTCTCCAACTAATTAATTTAAAATTAATTAATTAATTATTTCCACATAGTTGTTAAGACTAAATTTGGTTTTAATTCACAATTTTTTTCAAGCACAAATTAAATTGGAATATTCTTGTTGCCATATTTCAACAATGCTGCATAAATACGAGGAACGCTCTGACCAACATCCCCAACAGTCTGTGCCTCCTATGCACTATATATCTGAGGAATACCACCCTAATTCTATGGACAATATCTCTTAAGGTGCTCCTTATTGCATGTCCAACACTCCAACCAACCAGTACCCTCACCACTATGTTGTTGTTGTGACCCATGTCTCTATCTAGCAGCATTGAACATCTTTTGTGGTGCCACATTTTCTACCTCGTCTACATTCCGAGACGTTGTTCTTTTTGGAAGCCATTTCCATTTACCTTTGTCTTTCCCTTTCCATCCTTGCTGAGATTCATTATTACGCTTTGAATATTCATAGAAATGCTTCAATTTCCCAATAAATTCCTCAAGTCACCAAGGCTCATAATACTCAATCTGATCTCTAAATGCTAATGGAAATCCATTAACAAATCGTTGAATTTTAGCCTTCTCATCTTAAGATACAGTACATACCTCAATAGCTCTAGAAACTTAGTCGTATACTCTTCATTTTTCATTGATCCCATCTTTAGCTCATAGAACTCTTTGGCCTTACTGTCGTAGTACCTTTCTGACAAATATTTCTTCCTGAAAATCCTCTTAAACTCATGCCAACTCAAGTCATATGTCGTAATGTCTCTGACCCACTTCAAATCTTCCCACCAAATGTATTCTTTACCTTTCAAGTTGAATATTGCTACTATGGCCTTCATGTTATCTATGTAATTATGCAACTCAAAGAATTTGTTTATCCAGTATCCAAGCCTCTGCATCTTCCAACTTCTTCACATCTACATCAAAAGTAGGTGGCTTTTCTTTCTTAAAATCATTTGGAAAGTATCACCTATCACTCCTCCCATAAGGATGATAATGATGACGATCATGGTGTCTATCAAAACCAGAACTACAATAGTACCTATATCCATCACCTATCCTATCCAAAGTATCCAATAATCTACCATCTCTAATAGTGTCATCTTTGTCTAAAATGTGACCACCATGAGCCCTACTGCCATATGCCCCATTAGTTTTGTCCTCTTGTCCATGGTTGATCTGAAGTGGCCCTTGTCATTGCAATTCTAACAAAATATGAATAATTATAGCATTTACCTCTTCTTGTTTCTCTTGTTTCTGTATGATTATGTCATTGTCTTCCTTACAACTCCTTATTTCTTCCTTCAAACTTCTCATTGTGTCAGCTAAATCAGAAGAGTGCCCAACACCACACTTCTCATCTGATTCATAGGGAGATTCTTTGTAGTCTACCATCTTGCTAGCCATTTGATCTTTCTCCTGCAAGGCAAACTATGTCAGCTAAACCAAAACACAATAAACCAACGTACCTTAACATAGCTCGGGGAGGATGTCTCATTTGCAAGGTCATCAAATCAACGTGATACATGTATAACATAATCATGATAACATATGGAAACACAACACAGAAGCATATAACCATGCAACAATCATTTTAGCTAGGGTCTAGTCATCAATGCATGACCTTATCAATTACACATACCATGAAATCATGCATGACAATAACCATTGCGCCACTCTACACATGGCCACATACAAACCTCAACATGCATAAACAAATCATAACCAATCTCACACATTCATAAACATATGTAATCAAGCATAAATGAACAATACTTGTAACTAACCTACAAGAATGATACACGTAACCAAGCATACAAGAATATAACCAAACATATGAGAATGTAACCAAGCATACAAAATGATACATTTATGAGACATATAATAACATGTAACCAATCATACACTCACGACGATGTACTTCACAATGAAAACATGAAAACATCAACTTCCACATGAAGACATCACTACAACCATGATCAACATTATGAAAATGCAACTAGCACATGGAATTCAAGTGTAAGAGACATACATGCAACTGACATGCATGCATGACCAACACATAGCTCATCCAGTTTGAGGGGTGAACCATGCTATGATACCACTCTGTAGCACCCTCCTCCCACATCTACCTAAGTAATTGACCAACCGGGGTAAACATGTGATGAGAGGATACTATGATTAGATTTAAACCTCCTGTGTGATCTTAAGGAAATGGAATTGATGGAAACACAACATACATACCTTCCACATCAGCTACATGACCCTTGAGGACCATCACAATACTTCAGGAAGCTTTCCCCTGGGTCCCACTGAAGTTTTTGATCACTTGACCTTTGGATGCTCTCATGACATAGGCCTGCCAGTGTCCAGGAGGCTCTAGACGCTCTCATGCCAATGTCCAGGGACTATTTTGTCCAGTTCTGTGCCAGTGTCCTCAATATTTCAGCCACATTTTCAGGCTCAGAGCCCACGTCACTGCCTAGAATTGCATGACATCTTTAGAATAGTAAAATAATATGGAAACAATGATTCTAAAGCAAATACTTGAACATGCCCTTAACCAGATGCCTACTAGCCATGACAGGCATTTCCTCAAACATATCACAAATATGTAATCTACAGGTGTAAACAACATAATTAATCATAGGGATATCATACTTATCTGAGAATCGCTAAGAACCATTGTTCTGCCATACCATTTTTTGCATTATTATCTATTAGGTCATAGATACATTGTACATTCATTTACAAGTAAAAACATGATGAGAGGCATACATAACCATTGTTATAAAACATATATATAACCAACAAAATAGTAGGAGAAATACCAACAAAATCATATCCATATGATCCACATATAAATCAGTATAAACTCATATAAATACAAGGATAAATAACCTTTCGTTAATGATGAAAAATCCAAACCTAGGATAAGGCTACCATGTTCCACCTGACCATAGAATGGCTGAGCCAAATATCTCCTCAGCCATTCTCACTCATGCCATATTCCAAGCATGAATTTGGGACTCAAACAAAAGAACTAACCAGGGCATCCCGAGGCTAAACCACCTCACACTCATCAACAGAAACCATGCTTTACCATAATCCATCTCTGATGACTAGGCCAACACAATAAACATGTAATAACAGGCTTTATCATGATCTCCACCTGATCACTAAGGCAAAACAAGCATGGATGCCACTAGATTTCTCCACCTACACTATGAGGAATTTTCTTATCTCCTACTCTCTTAGGCTTTACTGCAATCCAAACCTATATCACTAGGCCCTAAACCGAGACCCACTCTCTAGGATTTACCACTTATCCCAAACTTGGGATTACTAGGCCCAACAGAGAAGAAACCACCTCTTGGTTTTACCATATATCCTGCCATTCACTAGCAAGGATTCCTAGGCCAACTGAGGCAATACAATCCTGGCTTTACCGCAACCCACAGTCTAGCTCAGGAATCACTAGGCTAGTGGATTTATCGTGATCCATCGTCTGGTTTAGGGACCACTAGGCCATGTGCTTTATCATTTGAAGATCCACCTCACTTAGTTTTGAATCCATTTAGAAATCCATCTCAACCAAAACATGAGAACCCAATCACACCATGGTCATCCGGAAATGGAAAGAATGGGCTAAAAACATTGTTACACTTGGAAAAACCCATGCCATAATAGAAAAAGAACCACATGCAATGTCATGCATGCCAAATCTAGCAAGGAAAATACACATGCAAATTGATACCTGCAAAGAATCCTATTGTAGTTGCTTGATCCTGCCTTTGCCTATTTGATCTTTTCTTCCTCTTGCCTTCTTTTCCTTTCTTGATCCAATACCAAAATGATCCAAGAAAACTCTAAGTGTCCAAGAGAGAGAGAGAGAGAGAGAGAGAGAGTAATGAGAGAGCTCCAAAACTGAACTGACAAAAGGTTACCAACTGATCCTCAGTATCCTCTTTATTAATGAGGCCTCTATTTTCTTCATTTTCCATTATTTTCCTTCATTTTTCCTCCTCACATGCAACCTGTGACCTTTCACCTCCCTTTTCTCCTAATTTCCATGATTTTCATAAATAGATTTGCCAAAAATGTCGTTTTGTCTTTCCAAAGCCTTAGCCATTTCCTTTTCCAATTTCCTTGGCCATTAATGAACCGATGAATACCCATACTACGATGTCTTGCCCAACATTCAACTTGGAATAAGTGTCCCATCAAATGTGGTTATTATTTTTTCCTTTATTAACTTTTATTACATGGAATTTTCACTAGGGCTGTTACACCCTAATCATTTAACAACATCTATTAGAAGTAGCTACAACCCATGGTCTACAAGCTACAACTTGCCTGGCCCCAATGATTCATCGTTCATCCATTTTCAAACTACAACCATAAATGAAAAATCCTTACATAAACAATTAAATATGTCTCTCTAAACACTAACCAAAACACTTTCAACAATCTTTAATTACTTAGAAATCCACCATCCACACCAGTAGCCTCAATTCAACCCAAGTCACACACTTCTACAATGCATACTAATTTTCTCAATCGAATATGCTTATAAAGAATTTTGAATGGTATTTTTAACTTCTTTTATTCTTATTTAACTTGCACTTTAATCCTTTCAAGGATATATTATTTTTTCTTTATCTAACTTTTGTAAGATTATCTGAATGTGTTCTTCAAGATTTCATTCATTGATATGCTATTCTAAGCTTAATCTCTGTGTTTTTCTATCGATTCTTATTATTTTGGCACTTTACAAGTTTTAGTTGGGGTTTTAACTATAGTGTTAACTTTGGCTAACTGCTAAACCTAGCCAACATGCCAAATAAGCCATCAAAATTGTCCTTGCCTCTAATTTTCCTCTTATTCTATCCATGTCATTGATCTGTTGCTAACTCATCCATCCAAATATGGCATAGCGCTAAATTTATCTCGTCAAATTGTTCCATGCAAAAACACTTCCAAATATAGCTTTGTTAGCCTATTTTACCTTAATACCAAGATTCAAGCCTTTGACCTACTACCATGTGGCCTGACCGTTGCATCTCGAACCTTCTCCCTCTGCGCACACTTTAACCTTACAAGGTATTACCCATCGGGATGAGTTGTATAAGAGATCCAATATACGGTCAATATAAATTATAGTCACTTGTTGTTGTCAGAGCTATGTTTTCTTGTATGTCGGAGAGAACCATTTGGTGGTTTATGCGACCCCTCCTACATGGTTTGTGGTATTAAGGTAGAGGGGCAATGAATTTCATCTTTTCCATCGATCTCAATAGCAAGGTATTTGCAAACCACTTTGCGCCACCCCCTGTGTGCTAACAGTAGAGTGTGTGGACCCCGTATAATTTCTCCGATGTGTCGGTGGGGACATGTGGTGATAGATCCACCAACATACTTGCTCTTTGTTTAAATATCAGGTTCCACTAGCATTTCGCTAGCTTCTCCTCCAGCTTTGGACTCACCACCAAACCTAACTGTTACTAACACCACCTCCACCATATTTAGCTTTGCATACTTTGACTTTTTGGCCTTCAACTTTGATTGGCCACAATTTTCAATCCAAAAGGCCATTTATGATCTTCCACATACCACTAAAAAGTTATTTTAGAGCTCTTTTCATCTAAGTGGGTTCCAACTATGTTTGATGTGATCTACTATCCAAGAATTTACTTCATAATCTCTGCACCTTTTCATTATCCATGTTCTACTCATCTTGTTCACCAATCTGCTTGAAAGATTTACACCACCTTTGTCACTCTTTTTCATCCTTTGCCATCAATGACAACATAATTCCAACACCTATCTTAGTAGCTTTCATTACCACTAAAGCACCCTTGGACAATTTTAATGCTCCACCTTGACCTATCCACTTATAACCACCAGAATCCAACACTTCCAAAGAAATTAGTTTTTTATTTAGTTTAGGTACATGTGAGAACATGTCTCACATCTATTAATGTTCTCAGAATATACCATCAAACATCTTGATTTTGACACTCCCAACCCTGAAAGTCTTGCAATAAATATTATTAACAATAAGGACAAATCCACCATTAACAACTTCAAATGTTGAAAACCACTTTTTATATGGAAACGTATCATGACATGTGCCAGAATCTAATAGCCAATCTTCATAATATTTAAGAAATTACAAATTGACAATACTTCATTGATTATAGATGAATCTAATTTAACTGGATTTTCCTCCTTTTTTAAAATTCCAAGGATTCTTGTCTTTTCCAACAGTCTTTCTTGAGATGCCCTAACTTGTTGCACAACCAACATCTCATTCTACTATTTTTTCCTTATGATTTTGACTTGGATGTACCTATTGATTTATCTCCTTTCTCACTAGAGTGACCTTTAACAACCATTGCTTCTAGCATTGAGGTTTTAATTCTTGATTTTCTCCTTACCTCTTCAGATAATAGAACTCCAACAACAACATCAAATTCAAGATTCTCCATTATGCTTAAGCTTATGGAAGTTACAAAATGGTCCCACGATTTAGGTAGCAAATACAACAATGTAACTGCCTTATCTTTGCTACTAAGTTTGATATTATACAATTTAAATGGAAAATAATAATATTAAACACATTTAGGTGATTTTTGTTTTTTTTTAACCTTGTTTCATATTCAAGCTATACAAATTCCTCTTTAAGTAGATTTGGTTTGTCAAAGATTTCATCATATATGGACCTTCAAACTTGCTCCACAGGCCCTCTCTTCTCACTTCTCCAATAATGTTTAATAAAACATCATCAATAGGACAAAATTGAATTGTACTAAGGGCTCTAGCATCCAAGTCGCCTCATTCCTCATCAATCATCGTCATAGGCTTCTTTCTCCTACCACTTCATGACTTTGCAAACCCTATTGTACAAGCAAATCTTCTACTTTTAGTTTCCATACCTCAAAATTAATTTTCACATTAAATTTTTTGACTTCAAATTTTGCATTTTCCATTATTCTTAACATCGGCTCCTCTTTTATAAAAATAATTAATGCCACAAATTGAAAATAATCACTTCCAAAAAACCCATTTAGAAACCCTTTTCAAACATTTAGGTCCTTATTTCATAAAACTTACTCTATTTTTTTTTTATAACTATGTTTCAAAAAACCCATTTGAAACCCTATCTTTCAAAAAATTGTTCATAAGGTCCCATATTTCATAGAAAAATTTTCTCTTCAATTTTTTTCAAATTTTGTTTTATAAACCCCAATGAAATTTGTTCTTAAAATTTAGCCTTAGTTTCTCAATTTTTAAGAAACCTAGTTTTTTTTTTATAAATGTTTCAGACTAAATCACTCTAAGAGATTTTCCCCCAAAAGAATTCTTTCAAGGTCTGTTGTCACTTTTTTACCAATCTTCACAAAAAAAAATGAAGTGTACTCGATGGTAGCTTGATTTTGGATTTGTGGTATTCCATGGGCTTGTAGGTCTGTCACTATGTCGGCTTGCATTGAGCCAGGTGGATATTGGTGGCCACCTACCAAGTCCACCTAGACCCCCACCATTGTCTTTCTCAGCATTTTCAGTTTCTTTAATTGTAGCACAACTTACTATTTTTAGCAGTTTTTCGGGTCCTGAACTTCCGGAGTCGTTTTGAGGCCCTAAACGACGTTTTTTTGGGAATCCAGGGGCAACATGGGTCCATGGAATGGGGTCCATGGAATGGACCGATGTTGCCCGTTCCAATAATGATAGTGCTCGGATAGATCTTTCTAATGAGCTATTGTACGCATCAAACGGAGATCATATGCCAAAGTTACGACCCCGGGAAGTTGATGTACCAATTTACCCCAAATGGGGCCCACAGTTTGGCATTTCATCTCCTAGGGTTAGGTTTTGGAATGTTAAGGGTTTTCCATTGTTTCTCAACAATAAATAGGCCTTCGAGCCTCATTGTTACACAGTTCAGAGGCATGTAGCCATCACATCTCTTCTCAGAGATAAGCTACCATCGCCCTAGCTGGTTATTTCCATTTTCTGGTTGTAAGCATATTTCAGTATTTTCCATTAATGAAATGAAGTATTATTTCCGCTGCATCTTTGTGTATATGGTTATCTCTGTAATTTGTTGCGTTCCTGTTTAAATCCGGATCAGTGGTATCAGAGCAGTCTGCTTTTTCTCTGTTTTTCTTTGCATGTCCCCAACAAGGTCGGGATATAAGGAGTTAGGGCTTGAACTGGTTGAACCTTTGCAAGACCAGCCTCGCAAATCCCAACGGCCTCCCATGGCGGACGAGAAGAAAGACGAGGGGGCAGGAGATCCCATCAAAATCTTGCTCGAAGAAGCCCTCCAGCGACAACGGAACGCGATGATGGACAGCTTTGCCCAGATCCTTCAGCGGCTACCCAGAAGCGACGCATCGGCTTCCAGCAGCTACTCTGGAAACGCCACACCCTTTAAGGTACAAGTTAATTTTGAAATCCCCATATTCGAGGGTCAGATAGACTCAGATGCCATAGATAAATGGTTAAATCTGCTAGAGGGTTATTTTTCTGTTCATGAATTTTCGAGTCGAGAAAAGATTGTTTTTGCTCTTCTCAAAGCAGCCCCCCACGTCAAGGACTGGTGGGAAACCTACTGCGAGCAGAAGGATGAAAGTACTGGCTCACTATTTTCAGCCACACCCACCTGGGATTCGTTCCGGGATGCCATCAAGGAGCAGTACTACCCTGTCGGAAGCTATGAGGATGAATACATAAAGTGGACCACGCTGCGGCAGGGAAAGGACCAAGACGTGCCGGAGTTCACCAATCTTTTCCATACCCTTCGCACAAAGTTGGGTATCAATGATTCGGAGCAACATTTGATACTCAAATACCGTGGCTGCCTGCACAAGTACATCCAGGAAGAAATACAATTCCTAAACATCCCCTCGCTCGGCGCAGCATACCGATATGCCGTCAAGGTCGAGCAGAAGTTTAAACAAAAGAAGCGAGACTTTGGATTTGCGAATCCAAAGCAGGGGAAAGGTGCCCCTAAACCACAGAACAAAGGACAAAGCCAAGGCAGGACAACCCAAGACAACCAGCCGAAGCTGCAAGCAAAGAATAGCGCCGCGAAGCCGAGAAAGGACACTGGAAAATGGTGCGAGTTCCATAAGAGCTCCACTCACAACACAAGTGAGTGTCGGGCCAAGCAGTCACTGGTGGCTGAGCCTATGGTTTCAGAATCAGATGCATGTTCCGACTCTGAGTCAGAACCCGATAAGGTGTATGAAAAAGGGAAGCAGATCATTGATGCGGATCCCAGCGCCACTGTTGCTACCACAAAGATCCAGAAAAATGAACCCGAAGATCCAGAGGAGGAGGAGCGTCTCTTCTACTCCCAGATGTGGGTAAAGGGCTCCCCGATACAGTTCATTTTTGATAGCGGGAGTCAAAAGAACCTCATTTCGGCAGAGGTTGTGAAGCGGTTGGGCTTACCGACCACAACACATCCACAACCATACACCATTGGGTGGCTTCACCAAGGACGAGATCTTTGCGTGAGCCAGCAGTGTTGCCTTCCATACAACATCAAGCCCTTCACGGATGAGGTAGTGTGTGACATTACTCCCCTTGAAGTTTGTGATGTATTACTAGGACAACCATACTTGTGGAAGCGACATGTTGTGTATGAATCAAGGCCCCGTGCTATTATTATTACATTGGGAAATAAGTTGTTCAGGATACCAGAGGTAGCACCACCTGCCACCATCTCTTTGATTACTGCAAAACAATGCAGTAAGATCATTTCCAAAACCAGGAAATTTGTTTTCCTGATGATATGCCCTCAAGGGAAGAAGAAGACAATGGCCGCGGCCTCCAGACGAGGTCCCTCTGCACGACAACTACAGATGGACAAGATTGTGGAGGAGTACGAGGACATCTTCACCTCCCCGACAGGGGTTCCTCTGCACTGTCAAGTCAAGCACTCCATCGATCTAACCCCAGGTGCGCCGCTACCCAATGGACCAATTTATCGGCGCTCCGTTCTGGAGAACAATGAAATCAAGAGGCAGATTCAGGAGCTCCTGCAGAAAGGTCACATCCGTCCGAGTTCATCGCCCTGTGGGAGCCCGATCGTGTTGGTACAGAAGAAGGATGGGATGTGGAGACTCTGTATTGACTATCGGGTGCTGAACAAGATCACTGTCTGTAATAGGTACCCAATCCCGTGGATTGATGACCTCCTAGACCAACTAAAGGGGGCGAAATATTTCAGCAAGATCGATCTGAAGTCAGGATATCACCAGGTACCAATCGAACCCTCTGATGTGTGGAAGACTGCCTTCAAATCCAAGGAGGGCCTCTTCAAATGGTTGGTCATGCCTTTCGGATTGACGAATGCTTCTGCAACCTTTATGAGGCTAATGGATGACATCTTGCGGCCATTCACCAACTCCTTTGTAGTAGTATACTTGGATGACATTCTGATGTTCAGCCAGAGTTGGGAAGATCACCTCGACCACATCCGACAGGTTCTCCAAACACTGCGGCAACACAAGCTATGTGCCAATTTGGAGAAATGCACTTTTGGCATGACCCAGGTTCAGTATCTGGGATACATCATTGATGAACAAGGGGTGCATGTCGATCCAGCCAAGATCCAAGTCATTCGGGATTGGCCCTCTCCAACCACTCTAACAGAGCTCCGCAGCTTTCTAGGTCTTACCAACTTCTACCGCAGGTTTGTGTTGGGGTTTTCTCATATTTTGTGGCCCTTGAGTCAAGTCACCAAGGGAGGGGCGAAAGCAAAATTCTTTTGGTCTGAATCTCAACAGAAGGCATTCATGGAGTTGAAGGATCGCCTCTGCACGGCACCAGTGCTCGCGTTACCAGATTTACAACAACCATTTGAGGTTGAGACAGATGCCTCTGACTATGCTATTGGGGCAGTCCTTACTCAACATGGACATCTAGTGGCATATCATAGTGAAACACTTTCAGACACAGTCCGGAAGTACCCCACTTATGATAAAGAGATGTATTCCATTGTACAGTCCTGCCGACAATGGAAGCATTACATTTTGGGGAAGGAAACGGTCATCCACACAGACCACCGACCCCTACAGTTCATACAGACCCAAGGGAAATTGCAGAATGATCGCCATCAGAAGTGGTCTACATACCTGCAACAGTTCCACTTGAATATCAAGTATAAAAGGGGCAGCACCAATAATGTTGCAGATTCCCTCAGTCGACCACCGATCATGGCGCTAACCACCGTGCTCAACTCTTGTGGGCACGAGACTTCTGATTGGCCACTTCTCTACAAAAGCGACCCAGAATTCGACCACACATACCAGACACTCTTGGAGGGTTGGCATGTTGCAGATTTTCACCTCCAGGATGCCCTATTATGCCACCTCGGTCACCTTTGTGTTCCTTCAAGCGAGCGTGTCAAGATGATTTGGGAAGCACACTACAGTCGGGCTGCTGGGCATTTTGGGGTCGAGAAAACAGTGGCAGTACTGCAAAATTATTTCTATTGGCCGAATCTTCGACAGGATGTTGGGAAGTACATCCGATCATGTACTGCCTGTGCCATTGCCAAACCGACCATTAAGAAGCACGGCCTCTATACCCTGTTGCCTACCCCTAGTCGACCTTGGGAATCCATCTCCATGGATTACATGTCAGGCCTTCCTTCCACTAAGCATGGAAATGACTGTGTTTTTGTGGTCGTCGACAGGTTCTTGAAGATGGCCATTATGGTGGCCTGCAAGAAGAATATCACAGCAGAAGCCACTGCTAAACTCTTCTTTGAACGAGTGTGGGTGCACTTTGGGATCCCACAGTCTATCATCTCAGATCGAGACAGTCGGTTTCTCAGCACATTTTGGTCCAGTCTCTGGTCAATGCTGGACACCAAACCCACGAAGTCTACAGCCTTCCATCCTCAAACTGATGGCTAGACAGAGGTTGTCAATAGGATGATTGTGCACATTCTGCGCATGTATAACTCAAAAAATCCACGCACATGGGACGAGAGCCTCCCCTATGTTCAGCACAAATACAACCGAGCTCTTCACAGCTCCACTGGCCATAGCCCTTTTCAGGTGGGTTTGGGATTCCAGCCACTATGCCCCATTGATGTGGCCATGCCACTTGCAGCTACTCACATGAATTCAGCTCATGTCCAGTCCGAAACAGATAAGGCCACCAGCTTCATTGAGCGCATCCAACATATTCGCCAGCAGGTCCATGACATTCTTGAGAAATCAAATGCTAAGTACAAGCAGCGACATGATCAACATCGAGTGCCACACAAGTTTCAGGTGGGCGACAAAGTCTGGTTGCATTTGCAAAAGGAACGCCTTACTGGAGCCTATCGGAAATTGAGACCACTCCGATATGGTCCTTACACCATTACTAAGGCTATGGGAGACAATGCATTTGAGCTCGGCATTCCCCCATTCCTTGGCCTGCACCCAGTGTTCAATGTGGACCGCCTTCGGCCATACTTTCCACCATTGCTAGACACATCCAACATTGCAGAACAGCTCAAACCCACAGAATTAAATCCAGATTGCATGGAACAAGCTGCAACTGATCGGATCATGGACACACAGATCAAGAACACTCGCCAACAGAATATCCAACTGTACCGAGTTGTCAAAGAAGGCCAACTCCTTCAGCAGGGCAAGTGGCTCACCAGGGAACAAGTTCAGCAGAAGTTTCCTCATCTCATGGAGGAGCTCAACGCAATGGGGACCATTGCTTCCTAAGGGGGGAGGAATGATCCAGGTGGATATTGGTGGCCACCTGCCAAGTCCACCTGGACCCCCACCATTGTCTTTCTCAGCATTTTTAGTTTCCTTAATTGTAGCACAACTTACTATTTTTAGCAGTTTTTCGGGTCCTGAACTTCCGGAGCTGTTTTGAGGCCCTAAACGACGTTTTTTTGGGAATCCGAGGGCAACATGGGTCCATGGAATGGACTGATGTTGCCCGTTCCAACAATGATAGTGCTCGGATAGATCTTTCTAATGAGCTATTGTACGCGTCAAATGGAGATCATATGCCAAAGTTACAACCCCGGGAAGTTGATGTACCAATTTACCCCAAACGGGACCCACAGTTTGGCGTTTCATCTCCTAGGGTTAGGTTTTGGAATGTTAAGGGTTTTCCATTGTTTCTCAACAATAAATAGGCCTTCGAGCCTCATTGTAACACAGTTCAGAGGCATGTAGCCATCACATCTCTTCTCAGAGATAAGCTACCATCGCCCTAGCTGGTTTATTTCCATTTTCTGGTTGTAAGCATATTTCAGTATTTTCCATTAATGAAATGAAGTATTATTTCCGCTGCATCTTTGTGTATATGGTTATCTCTGTAATTTGTTGCGTTCCTGTTTAAATCCGGATCATGCATCTTCCACTACCTACGAATCTTCTTCCTTACATCAACTGCACTCAAGTTTGTTTTTCTGGCCAATTGCTACTCCAACATATTTTTGAGATCCAAAAATAATTGATTGGTCATTTTTCACCATGTGTTCTCTATATTCACTTCTCTGCGATAGCCCCATAGACCATGGATAGTCTCACCCTCTGATGGCTCAACTTTTAATGCTAACTCGATTAGGGTTATGTTGGATGTTCTGCTCTCACTATTTAACATGCAAAGCTAGATCTGATTCTTCAACTTGTCTTGATAATGAACCACACTGGTTTGTTCGAAACGCGTCAACAAATGAAATATCATGTGACTTATGCCAAAAAATCTCTCATAAATAGATTTTAGCTAAATTTTAAATTATTAAATAGATAATCCCTTACCACTTTTTCTTAAAACAATATTTTACCAACGACTAGTTTTCAGCGGCTAACTCTGGGCAATGATGCATCCATGCTATTGATTCCTTTAGACTGGCCCATGTGTATACGCTCTTTATACAGGGAAAAAAAGCGTATGGGATTTAAAAAATTATTTTTTAGAATTTGGACTAAGTCTGGAAGGGAAGGGTTGCCCTAGGCCATAACACAAAGCATCAAATCTACCAAGGGTGGTAAATGGTGCTATAACATGCTTCTAGAAGATATGACTATCAAACCTTGGAGAGAATTGCAAGGAGTGAAGGATGAAAAACTTGTCAAAGAAATATTATCTCATGTGAAGTTAGGGGAATTATCATTGGAAGAAATGTCTGAGAAATTTCAAAAGTAAGTTTGTTGAATTATTTTTACTTATTTCTAGATTATAGTTTTCTTTAAAATACAACATATTTTTCTTAGTAGTATTTGTTTTACATATCATTATATTAACTTTTTTAACTTTATCTATTTAGTCACAAAGTTTACATGAAAATACAAGAACAAATTGTTAAACTGTTGAATGAAGATAGTTGGGATGATGTTGTACACAACTACCCAAATTCAAGTTCTACATCAACACTAAAAGTTTTTTATCTTGCATTTAAAAAGGTATGTTGATTTATACATTAATTTTTATTTATCTGTATACTATTTTTATTTTATAACCTATATGTATATTTTTTTATTTTATTAAAGATGACGAAGGATGCAAATGGAGCATGAGATAGTTTTAGAAGCTTTATTGAAAAAATTAAGATCAAAAGACTAAGAAAGCAGTGTCTTACGAATGTTGAAATTGATCCAAATCTTACTCATTTCATTTGGAATGGGCTTGACACTATTAAATATCAAGTAATATAAGGCGACTGTGAAGATATTGCTAAACTCATACTTAAAAGAGATTATTTCCTAGTTATTGGAGATATTCCCCATGGTTTCAATATCCTAAACATTGACTATGATAGTGACCCTTATACTTATCAAGCTCTTAGTAAAGTGGTTGCTGGATTTGTAAAAGTCACATCATCACCATTATGGAGATTTGTGACATTTCATTCAGACACACAATTGACGATGTTATTGACAAGCTTCAAGGGGAAAGCAAACTCAAGGATGCAACTTACATGATAAAACGTTGAAATTATATGTTTGATTAATGTTAAAAATTCATTTATGTACAAGTTAATTGGACTTTTACTATTTCATGTTACAGTCAAAAGTCAAATCTTCTTAACCGTGAAGATCAACCAATTATAAATGATTGTGAGTTCATCCATACTGATAGTTGGACAAACGATGATAGCTATAAGTCTATGCTTCTTAATCAGGTAGATGGATAGAGTCATAGCCAAGTACTGGTTTATGGTGTTGTTGTGAAAAAACTAGCATATGAAGATAAAGAAGCAAAAGGAGAGATAGTTAACATTTATCAAAAACCATAGTCGTTGATTAACTATCTTATAGACTTATGTTCAAACGAAGGAGATTGGGTTTTGGATTTATTTTCAAGCTCAGATAAGTTTTATTATATAGAGTTGAGTTCATTATCTTCTTTCTTAATTTATATGGCATTATACTAATTTACTTCATTATTTCTTTTGTGTTGGATTATTATGTATAACACTAGCATGTTGCCTATAAAAATGAATAAATTGCATTGCCATTGGAGAAGATTCAATATAGTGCAAATTTATTCAGCAAAGAATTAATGCTCTTCAATTTCTTCCAGATGCAATGCAAAAAGTTGGGTTGAAGAAAGGGGATTTTAATGAATCACGTGTGGCAAAAAATGCAAAGGAACCTCAACCACCATTAGATGGAATTATTGGAAAGGAATACATTGGAAGATTCACAAACATCAAAGATCCATTGGAAAAGGAAAATGAGCAAAATGAAGCAGAAAATATTGTGGAAGAAGAGAATGATGAAACTTTAGAGGATGAAGAGTTTGGATTACGTGATATTGTTTATTAAATTTAAGTTATGCTTAGAAATCAAACTCATTTTTTGTAACTATTAATTAGTTATACTTGCAATGTTTTGACTTTGACATTTTATGAGAAGGATAAGCATTCAATTAATGTTGTTATATGTTCAATATTTGTATAATGTGATTTTCGCTTTAATTTTTATGTGAATCGTTATTTTTTGAAAAAAACTGTGATTATTATTATTTTTTGACATGAAATTCATAAAAAAATCTATTATTTAACCATTTTTTGTTAAATTTTTCCTATAAAAATTGTGATATTGACATGTCATTTCTAGCAAAAAATTAAAAAATGTGTAATTTTTTAGTTTTATTTATGTTCAATATGTTTATTTTTATGTCAATTGTTAAAAATTATTGTTTTTTAGAGACAAATATTTGATGTGCATTGAAAAATTAATTAATGATATATAAATATGTAGAATATCGAAACTTTAAAATATTGACCTTCTTCTTTAACTATGCAAAAAAATAAAGACCCCACTACAAAAAAAAAAATAAACAAAAAAATTATAAGAAAAACAAGAAAATATGAAGAAGAAGACCACTTCAAAAATTGTTAAATTTAGAAAATAATTATTCACATTTAATACATTAGAAAATTTAAAGTAAAAAGACAAGTCTTTTAAAAAAAGGGGCCTCATGCAGAATCAACACTTTTTAAAATCAACATGCAAATCACTAACATTCTAAAAACTAATGTACATAAAAAAATTTAAAGTGTTAAAAACTATGCTATATCTATATGTATGTATGTATGTATGTATGTATTTTTCATCACCACTTTTCAAATTTGGCACCATTGAATCCAAGGTAACCTCACATGTAAAAGCAGGGAGTTAGAATTTTTTACACAAATTACCCACAAATAATTATCCAAATCACTACACCACATTCCTCATTAACCATTAGACATAATGGTCATTAGTACATAAAGTAAATTTCAATAGAGGAGAGTAAGTTGCATAACCATTGACAACCACTGTTGTAGTATATTAACATACATTGTCTCATGAACCTTGCATCCATTTCATGATTCCCTTAACCATATTAATTAATCACATACTTGACATTATGATTATCACATCAAATAAGGAATCAACATCATCGAATTGACACAATAAGCAATCACATCATTGAACACTGATATACCCTGGAAACCCCGTAGGGTGAAAACCAACAAAAGTTTACTTTTATATTTAAACACTCGTGAGGGTTTTCACCCCTCACTCAATGGCTTATAAGGGATTCCATCCCTTATCCATTGTTATAAAATATTACAAAGAAATTTCATTAAAATATCACATAACTAGCTAAACGCTATTACATTTTTCATGAAAACCTTTACCTACATATCACCACTCTCTACATCCTTGCGGCATGATTGCTCTATCAATGTACGATCCTGCAACTTGTACTCATGAGCATGGACCATTAGTTCTTTTTCTACCACAATGTTTAACATAATTTTTCTTTGGCATGAACCGCCATCGTTTCCTGTCATTGTTGTTGTCAACAAGATTAGATACAATATTAATCAATCGTTAGTCAGTCTCTAAAAGTGATCTTTTAACATTTATTCATGTGCATGAGTTGTAAATATAATATCACAACATGCTTCTTCTAACAAAATTGTGCATGTATAAACAAATACTTATCAAGCATGTCATAATAATTACCACGTTTCTATGATCATTCTCCCAGTAGCACATGTTCATATCCAAACGATACCATTGTAACCATTCCTTCCATTAAAGGATACTATAAACTTATCCTTGTTTTTCATTCATGTAATTAGATAAAAACTTATTCAAAGAGAACTAACCCCTTAGCTTCTTCTTTGTGCATGTAACTAAGTAATCTTTCCAATACAATAGATATTATTATAATACATAAAAATGCATATCTCTTATAAGGAAGGACTAACATGATAGACATTATGCAATTACAAGTCCCTTTTCGAAAAGCATCTTTCCCAAGATAGAGCTATTTACAAAATCTATTGTATGCACAAAGATATGCATTGCTCTAAACCGGAACTAATGTGTTAGTCATTATTTTTTTCATACGGATATATGTATTTTACAAAGGAAAACTAGTACATTTATTCAAGTAAATACTTGTTTTACTTTTCACAATACTTGTTCACACCAATGCATATTTCTCTTTAAAAGATCTAACCCAATAGTTCTACAAATCCATGTTTCTCTTTAAAATATATAACACAATAGTTATATCTTCATACATGTAATAAACTAATGTTTCTATGCTTTTTCATATGTGTTCTTTTCACATAGTTATTTTTCAAGAACCCAACGTAGTTTTTCTATCATATGTACAAAGTTATTATGCATTTGTTTCCATGAAAGTACCATAACAAAGTTCTCATGCATTATTTTTCAAGAAAGTATCATAATCAACCTTTCTTTTAGGCATAAGAACTAAGATAACAATATTGGTAACCCTTTATGCATTAAACCATGCAATTAAATCAAACTATCCAATATGCAACACACAAATCATTTATCTTTTTTTCTCACAACATGTAAGTCTTGCAAACTCTTGCAAAGGAATTAACACAATTAACTTATCTTTCACACACAAGAAAAACATATTCTTTCCAAAGAAGTTTCCTATGACTTATATTATCTCTTTGCATTTCATCTATGCATAGGTTATTATATTTCTCATAACTAAGTATTCTTTTCAAAAGAACTCTCTTACCCATGAGAATATTTCACAAATTACCCTCTTTAATTTATATTCATTTCCAAGAAAATGACTTGGATTTGTTATTCCTTTTTAAGAAAAGAGCATACATACATCCTATCTTTTCTTAATAGGATGCATATGAAATGTTATATAAAGACAAGAAAGTTTACTTATCTTTTAATGCTGCAAATAACAATCTTTCTCTACCTGTAATAATATATTTTCTTTACTAAGGAAAATATATAATAACAATCTTTGTAGTAATATATTTTCTTTACCAAGAAGGATATATAATCTTTATCTACATGTAGTAATATATTAAATTACCCATACTAAGGTTATTTAAGTAAAAACCATCTTTAGGTTATTCAAGTAAAATCCCTTCTCTTCTCTGCATTCTACGCATTCTACTCATCCATTAGAAGAGAAAACTAGAATTGGAAAGGGTAAAATACTCATTATTTAGTTTGCAATAGTTTAAACCATTAAAACTAAAAACATATAAACTTACCTGTGCATCATAAATTGTCATAACTCTACACCTCAAATTAAAAGGCACCATTGAATCCAAGGCAATCGCCATTCTGAACATCCATTTCTCTGTGGTGTTTGTTGTTAGTCCCATGGTGTTTGTTTACAGTCCCCCACGCAAACAGTCCCATGGACATGCCTGCCTGGTGTTTGTTTATTGCTCCCCACGCAACCAATCCACACAAACAGTCCCATTCCAATCATGGTGTCCATGCTCAGCGCCACGCAAACCTCTTCCTCTCCGATTGTCGAGTGAATGATAGACATATCATTCTCCCACCATTTTTCCTCCTTTTTTTTTTTTTTTTTCTCCCACCATTTTTCCTCTTTTTTTTTTCAACCATAACATTAAAAATACAAAAAAATGGAAAATTTTCAACCACAGAATTAAAAAACTTGTTCAACACATTTAAACCATGACATTATGAACAAATTACATGACTAAATTAATCAAAATGTCAATACTTGTAGTTTGAATGAAACATAAATTATATCTCTAAGTTATTGTTGCATTGTAGATATTCTAAACAATAAAAATCATCATAATTAAAACATATAATCCACCAAACATAAAAATGACTCATAACTTCATTTAACACCATATGGAAATAACTTCTTTTATTTCAAGATACGATGCAAACATCAGTTATATAAATTGTCTTAGACAATTATTCAAAATTGCTCATATTTTCTTGCACACCATCAGAATTCACATCTTCAGATGAATGAATGAATGTAGATGAAGATGTTCCATATTGTTAGATCTAAGACTTTTGTGATCCATATTGTAGACATAAGTCTTTTGGATTAATTACATCGTTAGGATTTGGTCGACATTTCGAACCAACTAATGTGGTTGATCCTCAGGACAAGGTGAGAAATCAATCCATCTAAAGGAATCAATAGCATGGATGCATCATTGCCCAGAGTTAGCCATTGAAAACTAGTCGTTGGTAAAATATTATTTTAAGAAAAAGTGGTAAGGGATGATCTATTTAATAATTCAAAACTTAGTTAAAATCTATTTGTTATGTGCTAATTAATTATTTAATTTCGATATTATAAAATAATAATGTAATGATATCAATTTATATGGTAATAGTTTATTTATATAATATACTTTGACTTCTTAAATAAAATAAATTCGGTTGAAAACTAGCTGTTAGGAATATATATATATATATATATATATATATATATATATATATATATTTTAGTGATAATTTCACTATATTGTTGGCATTATGATACATGTGTTGTCCTTGATGGCAACTCACACAGATGACAATTCACAGTGCAACAGGTTAACAACAAAGGACTCCAGAGATTGAAGAAAGAGAGGTATATGCTAGTTCACTTTGTCAAAGTAGCGTATACATGTGGGAACACAAAATAAAAAGAGTGTATACATATACACACACTTTCACAAAAGGAAAAGCGCGTATGGGATGGAAAATCAAGGTTTTGGTCCAAGGTATTTGGTGTGTGGTATTGACCCTAGGTATTTGGTCCAAGGTATTGGTCCTAAGTGGTTTTGGTCCAAGGTATTGGTCCTATGTGTTTTTGGTCCAAGGTATTGACAAAGGGCCTAAAGCTATATAAGGAGGAGAAGATCATAAGGCCACAAAGTGCAAGCAATACGATTCAAAGGAATACATCTATTTTATGTTGCAGGGTTAGGTTTGGGACTAGATTTGAAATATTTATGTGCACCTTGAGTTCAATATTGGATCAGGACCATGAGACCTGAAATGACTTATTCTTGAATGATATGATATTGGTTGAGACTATATCTAATGTTTTGTGCCAGTTTTATTCGTTATCTATCATGATCTGGGTTTTCTTGAAGTTTGTAATTGCAGCAAAGTTTTGAGTCAATATTTGCAGATCTGTACGTAGGTTTGTCTTGGCCAAAGAGCGTATACACATAGGTTATGTTCTTTCAAATAGCGTATACAAAGGAAAATATTCCTTTTCAGATCTGACTGATTTATATGATCAAATTTTGTTGTTTTACTACTGTTTTTCAATGAAGTCTTCTTAGATCTGAATGTAAAACTGAATGCATAAGGAGACTGGCATTTGATTGATTGATTGTATAAGTGAGAAGAAGTGATCTCTGTCCCTGCCTGTGTAAAGCTCTGTAAATTGACAGTAGATATTCTGTATATTGCTGGTTGGTACAGACTTGATACAAAATTTTATGTTTGCAGTAGTTTTGAATGTATACACAGGTTTGATTAATGGAAGTAGTGTGTACAAGTAGTTTGGGTTCAACCAAGTAGTGTATACACTCTAATGCATGATTTTTGAGGTTACAACTAGTTCTGAATGATGATGCAGGGTTCTGGGTTCAACACAGTGTTCTAGTGTCAATGATCTGATTGTTCAGAATAACTGAATGTTGGTTGATGCAGTTTAAGTTTAAAAAGTTTGTATGGGTCCAATATGAAATTGGATGAAACGTGGTCTTCAGATTGTGGTGTTGTGATCCAGGAGCATCTAGTCTAAAAATTCATGAAACGTGGTCCCTGGAGGAAGAAAGAAGGTCGTAGCCTTTTGTAGGTCAGTGCTTACGTACTAGTAAACATATTGGCTAGTACAAGAGCTAGGGGGTTGCAGCTCCTTCCTAGTAGAAGCTGGAAAACAAGAGAAGGTTGTAGCCTTTTGTAGGCGGGTGCCTGCAACTTGGTATGAGTCTGCACCAGTACAAGATTGTAAACATATTTTCTTATTATTAAAAGAAGACAGAGACGACAACAACATGTGGTTTTCACCCACATTGGGTTTCCACCTTAAATCTTGGTGTTCATGTGTGATGCTTTATTCTGCTTTTACAACACTGTCTAATAAGTTATTGATGTACTCATTTAAGAGCAACACATGATAAATTGTCTAAATCACAAGTTCTTTGGATATACGCTGGTTCCTTTAATCACAGTTGCGTGTACACACTAGTTCACTTCACTGAAGTAGCGTATATAAATCTGTTTGGGAAATAAAATTATTGATCTGATAATACTGATTCAACCCCCTCTCAGTATTATTTCCAACAAACTAGTCATTGGTAAAATATTATTTTAAGAAAAAGTCGTAAGGGATTATCTATTTAATAATTCAAAATTTAGTTAAAATCTATTTGTTATATGATAATTAATTATTTAATTTCAATATAATAAAATAATAATTTAATAATGTCAATTTATATGGTAATAGTTAATTTATATAATATAATTTGACTTATTAAATATAATAAATTCGGTTAAAAACTAGATATATATATATATATATATATATATATATATATATAGATAGATATATATATATAAGAAAAATAAAAAACTAATTTCACTATATTTTAGTGATAATTTATTAATATTATCAATTTCTCTAATAAGAACAATTTATTAATGTTGTCCATTTAATATGATTATTCCTAATTAAAGGATAACTTGTCCTTAAATAGGAGGAAAGCAGAGATAAATGTAAAGGTTAACTGAAATATTAATAGCTAAGTATATTATTCAGCGCAAAATGAAATCAAATTGCAAAAACAAAAATGGATGTTAAATATATATATATATATATATATATATATAATAAAATGATAATATTAGACAAGTGGAGATAAAGAGAATTAAAAAGGAAAATAGGGGATAAGACTAGAAGAGGAAAGAAGAATAATTAGGGGGAGACGGAGGGAGAAGGGAGAAAAAAAGAAAGAAGAGGAGGATTCATGATGAGAGGGATGGAATCCAACTTTTACTTAATTTCCACCCATCATCCTTATCAAGGTTACTGGCATGCCTTTCAATTTCAATCGCTTCCCTAAGTTTCTTGTGGTGGAAATGATCAACCCTAGCAATGAATTTGGAATATTCAATGCAGACGTGGTGTTTCTATTTCTCTACATGTTTGGAAAGGTCTGATGTACGGGAACAATTGTGTCTAATGTCAGCAGCATGCTCATTAATCCTTTGTTTAATAGACCTACCTATTTCTCCAATATAGGGGATACCACAGGAGCAAGGAACAAGGTAGACTCCTTTTGTGTCTTTAGGATCAATAGGGTCCTTAACAGATCTAAGAGAATTCTTAATGGTATTGAGAGGTTTGAATGAAGCAGAGACATTAATATTCCTAAGAATATGGGCAATCCTATCCGTGGTTCCTTGGATATATGGGAGATGAAACTTAGAGATAGGATCAGCATGAGCAGGTTTAACTCTAGGCGCTTTGTTGGCTCTGTGAAAGGCCATGAGGGTTAGAGGTCTGCTATACCCATTATTTTTAAAAAATTCAAGGAGATGATATTTCTCCTGTTCAAGGTGGCTATCATCAGAGATTCTTAGAGTATGGGTGGCAAGAGTGCTGAGAACCCTGAATTTCTGAGCCGCAAAATAATGGGAACTCGCATGAAGATATTGTTTAGTGTGAGTCTTTTTCCTAAATACTCGGTGACAGATAGAGCCATCTTCTCTCCTAGAAAGGAAAATGTCAAGAAAGGGAAGGAAACCATTCTCCTCAACTTCCATCATGAGCTTGATGGAGTCTGATTGAGAATTAAGGTGGTTAAGAAACAGATCCAATTTCTCACAACCATGAGACCAGATGACACAGGTATCATGAACGAACCTTTTCCATTTTTTAGGGTGAAATTGAGTAGTGGCTAAGGCATTGGTCTCAAAATATTCCATAAACGAGTTAGCAATGATGGGTGAAAGAGGGGATCCCATGGACACACTGCAAGTTTTCTCATAAAATTCACCCTGGAATTGAAGAAAGTTAAAGTGAGGCAAGGACCAACTAACTTGGTAGCGTCTTTGTCGGAGATGCAATTTATGATGTCAATGACTTCTTGGATGGGAATTTTGGTGAATAAGGATATGACATCAAAACTAACCAGCAAATCTCCAGGTTCCAATCTGACATCTCTCCACTCTTGAATAAAGGAGCCAATGTCTTTAACAAAATAATTAGTGTGTCTAACAAGAGGTTTAAGCTTTTGAGAAAGGAATTTTACAAGAATGTAGGTAGGTCTACCTATTGTGTTAACAATAGGTCTTAGGGGGCCCCTTGTTTATGAATATTTGGTAGGCCATAGATTCTAGGGGTGAGGGGATTTCTCTTAATGAGATTTTGGGAGAGAGGATTAAGAGATGGAAAAGCTTTAATAGCGGATGCTACCTCTTTGGAAATGGACTTACTGGGATTCTTCTTAAGCTTGATGTAACTCCCACTACTAGATAGATGGTCTACCATTTTTTGGACACAGTCAGACTTATCAAGAATGACAACAACTCCAACTTTGTCCACTCTAAGGATGACAATTTCGGGGTTGTACCTTAGGGATTTAAGGGCAAGAAACTCAACCTTTCTCAAAATTTTCCTAGGAAGCTTGGCCTTTCTAAGAACAACGGCACAACCTTACCTAATATTTTCCTTAATGCCATCTGGAAGGTATTTAATACCATACTCAATGTTCCATATTCTTATATTTCATCAACTAGTTCCCCATCTGATTCCATGTGCATGCCCACCATTTCAGGTTTCAAAATTCTTCTGGATCTACGACTGGTTTCAGCAAAATCCCATCTCGACATTGTTCCTTCTAGTAACAACCTCTTCAGAATCTCTATCATCTTGAATTGAATAGTTCCTCTCTTTGTTAAATTGAAGTCATAAACAAGTATGTCAACATCCTCCAATTTTAAGAGGTCTGTGCGGCAACGATTTATATTTGTACCCTTTCTTTTTCTCTTTTCACCAATTTTTTTATCATCTACCATGTCTGGCTTGTACACACCATTGAATGGGTGTGTATTTGTGGCATACCAATGTACTTCAACACCTGCAACATCTTCATTTTATGTAATGACCTTTATAACCTTAGCAACCCGAAATGGATAGCCATTGGGATCTCCATCTGCTAGCACTACGATCATGCAACCCTCCTTAACATCATGTAATGAACCCCTGTAAAGGTCTTCCATGGCTTCACTTTGTGCACGAGATCTTCTGAAACCAATATACATTTCTCTTTCCTCTACCGGTGAAGAATTAATAATACCTTTAGATTGTTGTTGTTCAACAATGTTTCTTTCCTCATGTTCATTTGACACATTTTGTGGCCAAATAAATGGAGTTTTCAAAGGTATATCTTCATTTGTTTTCCTTGAAATGATATCACTTTGATTATTGAAAAAAGACTCCCACCAAACTGAACCAACAATATCAAAGTACTCATATGTATATGTAATACATTTTTTAATTTCTTCCAAGCAAACAAAATAATTTATATCTCTATTATGCCTATGTTCATTATGAACTTCAGAAACTGATTGTAATAACAATATATTTGACGCAAATATTGGATGATCTGGAATGAACTTCAAAAATGCCAAACTTGATGATGGTGCCCATTCTGCAGTAGTTGAATACTTCTTTCCCCATATTAGTGTTTTCCCATCAATTTTTTTGATACGAAATTGATGTTTGAAGCTAATGTCATTAAGTTTTTAAATGAATTTCTCCTCACCATGTGATCCCAGAATAGACCTTCGCATGCCAACAATTTCTTCCAATACATCAAAAGTAGGCAGGGCATGTATGATTTCTTAATACATTCAATTAATGATGGAAAGATCCCAACTTCCTTCCTCCTCAATGTGACTGAAAAATGATTGAATATCTGATCAATATGGTCATTAGTGTGCCCAACAAGAAGGAAACCAACCTTTACCTTCTAAAAAATTATTAATTCCACAAGTATGTTTAAATATCCAAAAACAATCTGATTTTTGTTTTCACGACAAGTGTTGTCCAATTGTAGATAAAAAACTTCAGGAAGACTGCCAGACCAATGAGAAAGCACATCATGAATTATGGTTATTGTCATATTTTCATCATTATGAATATTTGGAGCTATGAAGTATACCCTTGGCAACATTTTCCCATTGAAGACCATACAATTGACCAAGTGATACTGAATAAAAAATTTCTCCTGTAAATTTTTAGGTGTGCGAACAAAATGTGGTAGAAGTGTTTTCTTCTGGTCCATACCATCAATTATCAAACCCAAATATTTATTTGGATTATCATAACACTTCTTTCGATGATTGTACAACTTTTTCCTTTCACTTGTTTGTTGTTTTTTATGCTCTTGAAGCACTTTGACAATGGAATCTACACAACATAAAAGAAAGTCATTAATAAATATGTTTTCATAGTTGATAACTATGCAATTTTAAAAATTAATTTTATGAATGCTTACCTCTTTCCGTCCCTTCACATTTATCCCCTTTTGATTTAAGATAAGCACATGTACTGCAAATCCCAATCCTTGTCTTCTTAGGAATACATACATTGTTGAGTTCTTTCTTCCATATCTTCACAAAATATTTATATATAATAAATCGACCATGTCCTTCAACACCTTCTGCATATTATTTGTATAAGTTGTAGATTTCATGTCTTGAGAAATTATCTAGAATATGTATTGTCTCTCTATTTGGCATATACTCTCCATGCTTTGAAAACAATTCTTTCATCCATGACATTGAAATATTTGATAATGGCCCAAACTATCATTTATGATGTACTTCTGAATAAAATGTGGGATCATTTTCCAAATTTTCTTGGATTCTTGATAGACAAAAATTACCCATTGAATGAAAAATTTTGAAAGCCTTTCTACAAATAAATAAAGACCCAATACGATAATCATAACCTGACAATGTAGATTGCATGCACCACACTAAATATGAATTTTGCATGCTTTTATTCATTGACAAATATATCTTCCTTTTCTCTAATGCAAACTTGAAATCCATATGTTTCAAGCAATATTTTTGACAACATTCACTTGAAATGAGAGCACTGGTAGAACTTCTTCTCATCAGATATTCTGATCCACCCCTTGTATAACTATAACATCTTGGATTGATATGAAAATTTCTACTCGTACTCCTCGATACAATATTTTCTGGCAACATCTTCATCATTGGATCATCATCTGCATAAGAATTTTCATCATCATTATGAGGAATATTATCCCGAATATGATCATTTGTTCTTTTGAAATACTAACTTGGAGGATATTGTTCATCTTGCCCTTCTTCAATGCTAGCCTCATAGTCCTTAGAATTAGGACTAAATGGAAAATTTGACTCGATGTTTATTGGATATTCTTCATCATGTGCATTTTCAGTGCTACTCTCATAGTCCATAGGATTAGGACTACGTGGAAAATGTGACTCTTTACTTACTAGAAATTATTCATTTTGCCCGTCATCACTACTGCTTCATAGGATTAGGACTAAGTGCTTCATCCTGCCCTTTGTCACTACTGCTCTCATAGTCCTTAGGATTAGGACTAAGTGCTTCATCCTGCCCTTCATCACTACTGCTCTCATAGTCCTTAGGATTAGGACTAGGTGGAAAATGTGACTCTCGATTTATTGGAAATTCTTTATTCTGGCCTTCATCACTACTGCTCTCATAGTCCACAAGATTAGGACTAAGTGGAAACCATGACTCCCTATTCATTTGAAATTCTTCATCATGCTCTTCACCACTGTTTATCTCATAGTCCATAGGATTGGAACTAAGTGGAAACCGTGACTCTTTATTTATTTGAAATTATTCATCATTCTCTTCATCATTGCTGCTCTCATAGTCCATAGGATTAGGACTAAGTGGACACCATGAATCTCTATTCATTTGAAATTCTTCATCATGCTCTTCATCACTGCTGTTCTCATAGTCCATAGGATTAGGAATAAGTGGACATCGTGACTCTCTATTCATTTGCAATTATTCATCATGCTCTTCATCACTGCTGATCTCAGAGTCCATAGGATTAGGACTAAGTGGAAACCATGACTCTTTATTTATTTGAAAATATTCATCATGCTCTTCGTCAGTGCTGCTCTCATAGTCCACAGGATTAGGACTAACTGGAAACCATGAATCTTTATTTATTTGAAATTCTTCATCTTTCCCTTCATCAGTGCTGCTCTCAGAGTCCTTAGGATTAGGAATAAATGGAAGATTTGACTCTCTATTCATAATGGAAGAATTTAAATTATATTCATCAATATGAATAGAGTTGTTATGCGACGAAGATGTTGATTCCTCACAAAGAGAAAAATCACTATCAGAAGAATCCATGCCTTTCAAACATAAGAGGTTTAATAGTACAAATGCACTCTCTCCTAATGATAATATATAGCTTAAATAATGAAAATTTCCCTCCAAAGTTTCCCTCTAAATTTTTTTGCCGAAATGTTTCCCTCCAAAAATTTTGTTTCATGTATTTTCCTCCATAATTTTCTTCTACAATTTATTGAAAAAATTTAACTAAAATTTTCTTATGAAATTAATCTTTTAAACTAAACCTTTAAATTAAAACTATAAACTAAATATTTTACCTAAATTATTTTTTTACTTAAACTATACAACATTTAGTAGACAATTGAATGTTTTTTTTCATTTTTATTATATCTTATATCACACATTTGAAATAAATTGGTATATCGCCATAGCACAATTTATATGTTAAGTTTTTATATTAAAAAAAAAAATTAATACCACATTCACCATGTGGTAAAACAATTTCATAATGGTCGCTTTATTATAATTTACTATATCGCCATAACAAGATTCATATGTTAAAGATTTTATAAAACCAAATTAATCCCACATTTACCATGTGGTAAAACAATTTTGAATGTTCGCTTTATCATAATTTACAATATCGCCATAACAAGATTTATATGTTAAATTTTTTATAAAAAGAAATTAATCCCACATTAACCATGCGGTAAAACAATTCTGTAATTTCTGCTATATCATAAATTTCATTATCACTATTCCTCACATCATATCAAGGCTTTTCAAGGTTCATTAAAAGACTTGGAGCGATTTTGTGGAGCAGCTACATTGTTATCAACAACGTATGCAACGGAAGATTATCACATTTGAAAGGTTATTTTCCCTTTTATTGTGCGAGTTTTAAAATTCAATAGGTTTACTTGTTATATGTCAGTTGGGTTGTTATTTTCGTGTAAAATACCAGAACAAAAACATATTCCAGTAAAATAGTACTTAATTTTTTATTAACGAAATTTAGACTTTTTTTACAAATTAAAAATATAGATGAGCCAAGCTTACCTGACAACCCCATGGAAATAAGAAGGCCACTATATCCACAGTGGGTGTGGTGGGCTCGGTCGTGCCCGCTGGTTCCACCCATCCTGTGGCCTAGCCCGCCAAGGGTGAGGGTCAATTCTTAGAATAGAGCCTCCACCCCCACGGGCTCGTTGGGCTGCGAGGGTGGGGCGGGAGGGGTTGTCGAAGCCCCCTACCACTCCACCCCTGTTGCCCAACGGGCCCATGGGGGTGGAGGCCCGATTCTCAAAATCATGTCTCCACCCCCACGGGCCTAATGGGCCACAAGGGTGGGCGCACAGCCCCTTCGCCCATCCCCGTGGCCCATCAGGCCCGTGGGCGTGGAGGTATGATTCTTAGAGTCGGGCCTCCACTCCCACAGGCCCGATGGGCCATGGGGATGGGGCAGAGAGGAATTGGGCCTCCACCCCCATGGGCTCGATGGGCTGCGGGGGTGGGGCGAAGGGGCTACACGAATCAGGCCTCCACCCCCACGGGCCCAATGGGCTACGTAGGTGGGGCAGAGGCGCTGCGTAAATCGGGCCTCCACCCCATAGGCCCTATGGGCCTATGGGGTGGGGTGGAGGGGCTGCGCAAATCAGGCCTCCACCCCCACGGGCCCAATGGGTTGCGGGGGTGGGCCAGGAAGGGGCTGAATTTTTTAATATATATATATATATTTAAAGGTTATGTTTTACAAAATTATTTATGATTTATGATTATTTATCGTTTTTAGATTTTGTTTTGTTTTGTTTGTTTATTTAAGCTATTGTCTTTTTGTAATTTATTGATTTATATATATGTGTATATTTTTTTGCAGGAATATGGCATCAAAGAAGATTTCTGTGAATCTTTTTGGACCAAAGAATGCTAAAATTAAAGGCGTATCCTCAAAAACATTGTTGAACGAACCAAACTTGAGTTAATAACTACAAATCTATCAAGTGCCTCAAATGATAAGAAGACGATTTCATACTGGAAGAAATCGAAAGAAGTGAAGCTTACTAGAAAATATATGGTATGTGAAAGATAGAGAAGGCGAACAACAACTGCAGAGATATCTATATGTTGATATCCCTAACGATAGTAGACTTTATGAGGTGCCGGGAAAATACATAGACATTTGTTTGATACCAGACACTGAAATTGTTTATGTACTTACAAAACCGCCCAAGTCGCATGTCAAGATTAAATATTAGTTATCATTGTCAATGTATGACACGACAAAGGAATCTACAAAGATGTGTAAACAAATTATAAATGACATTGCACAAGATATGGTAAGTATTGTTATTTATATTTATGTTTTGCGTTATTGAAACTTTATCATTATATTTTTATTAATTAGTTTTTATAGACATATGATATTTTGTTTGAATTTTTTTTATTGAAATTATTTCAATTATGTTGGGATCCATTCATTTCATAGAGAAAGATATTATGAATATTTTGAGCAGTTTCTACTCAAGGTTAGAAGAAGATATGAAAAAAAAGCAAAAAATAGTAATTCATGATGCTACAAAACTACATCCAAGGGATCAACAAAGAATGTCTATAGTGGATAAATCTAGCAAAGGTAGACAGGTTAATTTTGAAGATGAGGAAGTTGAAATGGATGCTGAAGAATATGTTTCCATTACTAAGGATGACATTATAACTAATGTTAGAAAGGAGAAGAGCCATAAAAGACCAAAAGTAACAATGCCCAAGAATGTCTCTGTTCTAGTTAATTATGAGAATGTTAGGAGGAAGAAAATGAAAGTTGATCATTCTCAAATAGTCAAGGCCAACAGTGAAGATCTTAGTGAAAATTCAAAAGAAAGCAGAGAAATCATTACACCAGGAGTTGATTTAGAGGATGCCATTATTAAAACAAAACAAAAAGCAATTTGACATAACTTGACAAAGAAAAACTTAATTGAGGGTGGTCGTACATTTCAACTCAATGTGAGACAAATCTATAAGCCAAGTGAAGGACAATCTAAATATCAAATAAAAAAGACACACCACCTACATGTTCACAACTTGAAGACATTGATGAGGTACAATCCATATGCTCATGTGGTTAATTATGTGCTTCTTGTTGATCCAGTTCAACTTCCCAACAAAGAAGCATTTGATAAGTCAAAATGTTTTGAATACAATTATTATGTGCTTGGGGGGAACCATTATGTAGAAGCTCAAAAGCAATTGATGAAGGAATATCCCATTAACCCATGTTTTGAAACAATGAAATGTATCATTTATGTTGGTTTATCAGATACATAAGAAAAGTTATTGTCATGGGATCATAATATAGATAATGAATATATGATGTCTATGACTTTCATCCAGAGGGTTAGATTTATTCATAATAAATTTGAAGAAAAATGTGGTGGGAATAAGATAAATGTTACTCTAGAATTTCGAAAGGAATGTTGTATGGAAATAAGCTATCAAATTGAGAAGAAAATCGATTCAAAATGCGACAAAGTAAATATGATATATTCATAAGTATTGATAACATTTTCCAATTGGCATTTAGAACTGGAGAGATATGGGAATTGATTAATGAGATTTGTAGCATGTGGGAGAACATTGGCATTAAGGACCAGAAGGTCAAAAAGTCTAAACCATTGATATGTAGCAATAGTAAATCAGGTCCTGAAATGAAGAATCTTATTATAGCACCATTTACCACACTTGGTAGATTTTATGCTTTGTGTTATGGCCTAGGGAAACCCTTCACTTCCATACTTGGTCCAAGTTATAAAAAAATGTTTTAAATCCCATATGTTGTTTTGCCCTGTATAAAGAGTATGTACATGTGGGTTAGCCTATACCCAACCCACGTATATGTGTTAAAACATTAAAAAATATATAATCTCCTTAAATTTAGGTGGAGTTTATGGGTTTTACTTGTTACTCACCTGTTGTAGCCCATGGCCCAACTGTTTCCCAACTGAAAAAAAAAAAAAAAAAAAATAAATAAAAATAAAAAATTTGGAGAAGTATAAATAAACCTCCTTGTAAAGGCATAAAGGAGGAGAAAATATTACATATTGATATTATAGTTGATTACATCCCTGATCAAGTCTGAAGAAATCCATGTGCCTTATGCACTCCTAAGTCATAAGAAACCTCTATTTCCTTCTTGAGATGTCCTTCATCCCTTCATGACATCCTTATGTATACCTATGGAGGAGGATTGCTGAGGCCTAGGAATGACGGTTTCGCTTGGAGTCGGTGGAAGACTCAGGTGTTCTTCCATACTTCTTTAGTTTACATCAATAAAGAGGCGTTGTCTTGTTCTTGATGTTTATGGTCTTAATGTAGTAATCTATGTTATGATTTTCTTATGAAATCTCATGTTAATGCTTATTTTCTTACATGCTTATATGACCTAACACCTATATCATGAACATGCTTTCTATTACTACTATTGTATATGCTTTGCTTGAACGAGTTGTAGGTTCTAAAGCATTGGAATAAGAAGAGGGTTTGGAACCTATGGGAATGACCTGAAACATAGGCCCTCTGAGTAATACCTCTTCTTCCTAATTCAATAGTTTAAGTATTAGGACTGCCTGTTTATATGTCTCTTTATGTGGTATTCCCTCTGCTCTTTTGGGGTTATCAATCCAAGACCCTAGGGTGATTCTACCCATACAAAAATTGGCGACTTCACTAGGGAAACTATTCTTGTTTTTCCTATATTGGGTTGTTTCTTCTTGATCACGGCCTGTTTTATTGATTTCTTGTTTTTATAGTCTCTGTGACCTGTTTTCTTCCTGAGAATCAAGTCTGATCTTTTGGATCAGGCTTGGATTTTTTTTTTCTTGATTGAGTTTTATATACGCACTTCTCAAAGGATATAGTAGTGTATGCATGCTAGTTTATTCAAATAAACTCGTGTATACGCAAGTTTCCTCTATTTCAGTCATGTATACATGATTTTATGTCTTTACAAAGTCGCTTATACCTTATTTTGAATTAATTTTTCAAAATCTTTGGCCTAGTTAAGATTGTTGCCTTGTGGTTTTTGCTATTTTCTGGTCATTCACTATCAGTGAAGCTCTGCTTTCTTGCAAGTTGTCAATTTCTAATCTTCTTGTTGAAAAACCTAGTTAACCTAGGGTTTGATTTTTGAGTAAAGTTTCAGTTTAGGTTTTGGGTTCAAGGTTTCTTGTGGAAGTTCTTGGTTGTTCTAACTTTTTGGAACAAGAAACTGATTGCAGTTTTGTTTATAACCCGATTTTCAGATTGATTTGCTTTGCTTTCCTTTTTGGTTGACCTATTTTATTCTTCATGGTTTTTGAGTGCCTCTTTGGCAATCCTGGAAGTCTTCCTTGACGTTATTTTGGTTTGCTGAAGTCCTTGATACCTTTGTTCAAATCAATCTATGCAAGTCTGTAGTCCTTTATCATTTCAAGTTTCAAAATATTAATGATGTGCATAACTAGCGAATTTTGGGACTCTTTATGCTTGTTTTTGGTCTTTGAAGTTTAGTAGTCTTTTGTGGTCTCAAAAATTTCTTTGGGTTATTTAAAAAGGAAAAAGAAAAGAACATATTTCTTTCCTTTCTTTTTCTTTTCATTTTTTATTTTTGGTTTCTTCGTTATTTTTGAGCAATTGTGGACTTTTTTCGATTGGTTTTGCTTAGTTTCAAAGGAAGCTTTTCATTGAATTTATGTCCACCTTGCAGTCAAGTTGGCCTATTGATCTTGTGATGGAACACATTTTCTTATTGTATGAGTAAGAATCTTGCACCACCATTCTAGTTTGCATTGCAAGAATTTTAGTCTTTTTGTTAAATTTTGAGTGTGTGGAGCGTGTTTTCTGGAAAAGATTTTCTTTTTTTTGCTTATACAATTTTATTTGTAGAACCCTATAGAAATATATTTTCATCGAAGAACAATAATTTTTTTTCATATAGATAAGTTTATTTGATTCCTTTTGCATCAAAACACCATAAGTTTCACTCTCATTTTACCCGTGACCTAAAGAACAACCCTTTAAAATAAATCACTTAATTAAAAAGAACTAGAACATTTTTTTATTTGTCATTAATTACATCAACAATTATAGCTCTTTAGGGCCTTGGAATAGGTGAGTGGAGAGTTAACTCTCCAAGGCCACTCAAATTGTCAAACATAGATGTTGAATAATGAGTGAAACCAATGTCATTAGAAATACCAGGAAAGCTCTGTGACTGGGATTCAAGCACGAGGGAGAGTGAAGACAAAGAAAGAGAGATAACCCCTCTCCTACTTGTTGGATCCCGCCCTGAGACTATTCCGCCTCTCTTTTGATACAAAATGGTGTCCATAGTTGCTATTCCTAGGGACCACATAGGTCATTGTGGAGGGAAATCACGTGGAACTTGATGCAGACATTGCATCACGTTCATTAGTACTTTTGGAGGGTAGCCTTGCGAAGCTCGGGTACTTGTATTGGCAAACGATTTTGTTTGGAGGTCAACATAGTTGTTTTTGTTACCTTTACTGGTAGGCTTGGGCTGTTATTATCCCAAACTATCTTTGGAAGGTCCCTTAATTTAGTTTCTTATATTTTGGTGTCTGGTCCTCATCACCCGGAGTGGAAATACTTGGAAGTTGCTTGATCGGTGGCATCTTTAGGGACTTTATAGTTGGGTGATATTTTCTCTTTGTATTTAGTTGGCTTTAGGTGTATTTTTCTTTTCACTTTTGGACCTTAGATTTTGAGTGACTGACCTACCCCTCCACCAATCCTGAAAGGCTTTTGATCTTTCTTTTCAAAGTTGTGGTGTTGTCTCCTTAAGGGAAAAGGTTTTGATTGTGCATCTCTCTTCCTTGGAAAGTCATTTGTACATTCTTGTAAGGGAAGGATCTACGAATAAGTTTGGTATGGCTAATATTACTATGGAGGCCAACCAAGGTACCGTTCCAACAGGGTATCCTTTTGATTTTCCTTTCTTTGGAAATGTTGGTACCCCCTTGATGGCCACTTTGAATATTCCTAGATTGAATGTTGGACTACCAATTTGGTTGCGGTCCACTTTGAATATTCCGAATGTTCTTTAAGTTTCTTAGATGAATTCTTTATTTGAAGGGAATCAAAGGGGTGTTAATTATTAATCTTCTTCAAAATATAAATCTAGGTTTCCTCTTTCTCCTCCCTCTTGTAATGAGAGATCTAAACAGAAGCGAAAGAGGAAGAAGAAGAATAATAATTCTATCCATGAATCATCACCAACCTCTGCTAGTCATGTTGGAGATGAGCTTTCAGCGACTGCAAGTCACGCTGGGGGCATAAGTCTAGTCACTTCAAGTCATACTAGCAATGAATAATCACCAACCTCTGCTAGTGATTGTGGAGATGAGGTTTCAGTCACTGTAAGTCATGCTAGGGGCATAAGCTAGTAAATACAAGTCATACTAGCAATCGGTCACCTACCTCTGTGAGCATATTTCTGTTGACTCACCTACTTCTCTGAGTAGGGATGGGGTCACACATCCTATCTCTCTTCAGAAAGAGTCACTAACGTCTACGAGTCATGTTGGGGACTCTCCACCAACCATTGTTACTCATATTGGCAGAATGGATGTTGATCAAAAACCTAGGCGTAGAAGTTTTAAACCTAAGTTCCCTTGTAAGATATGTAAGGGAGACCATCTTACTCATTTGTGCCCTAGTATTATAATGGTACAAAGGATATGGTCTGAGTCTGAAGGTTCTTCTACTCCTGAATCTGTTATGGTTTTTCAACAGTCTCATCAACCATTGGTTGATGAATTGGTCGAGCCAGTGCAATCTTTGGATGATTCCACTCCTCTTTTGGGGGGTGAAGTGCCTAACAACAGAGTCTTCTTGATTTCTAGTATAGAGTCTTCTCGTCTAGGGGGAATTCTGGTCTCTCTGAATGTACCCCCTCCAAGTTCTAAGAGTGTCTTCTTTGATTGGGATAATCTTGTCAAGCCTCGTCTTCCTTCGGCTGCACCTTTCCAAATAAAGGTTAGAGTTAATTCACAAACATCTATCAATGTATGGTGTATGAAGGATCCTCTGCAAGTATTATATCCTCCTTGACTTGGAAATATTTGGGTTATCCAAAATTTTTGGCAATTGATAGTCAGTTGTTAGCCTAAGATAGAAGACCTAGTGAATCTATGGGTGTTCTTCCTCAATTGCGTATTAGTTTAGGTGGGAAGACTGTCTTAATCGATATGATGGTGGTTGATCACCCTTTAGACTTTAATATGCTAACTGGGTGTGATTTTGTCTCTGCTATGAATTTTGTGGGGTCTTCACTCTTTCGAGTGATGTATTTTTCTCATAACGAAATTATTGTCACTATTTATCAACTTGCATCTATTAATCACTCTCCTAATTCAAATTTATTACAAAATACCCCTTGGTATGTTCCAAGTGTTCAGATAGACTCTACCCAGCCATAGGTGAACTATGTGGCATTGAATCCTCAATCTTCAATTGTTTCTGAGAAGGATACTTTGAACTATTTTCCTTCTCGAAACTTGGTCCTCACAGTTGACCGATTGATTTATTCTATGGGGATATGGGACCCCTTAATTCCCTCTTTTGAACCTTCTAGTTCTCATGATTTCTTGGAAGCTTATTTTACTTCACAGGAAGAACTTTTTGAAGCCATGAGTTTTAACTACCAAAAGAGTCCTTGGCCTGAGCCCCACAAGGGGTTTGTCCTAAAGAACTATTATGTGTAAGATGTAAGGCTACATGGTTCCCTGTACAATATTGTACATATAAGGTATGCATTTTCAAGTTTTTTATTCTATAACATAAGATTTTATTTGAAGTTTATATATGGGATGTACTAACTTCTTGTCTGTGTTCCTAATTATGTCTATAGAACTTGGAAGACTTCTCCTTTGGACATTCTTTTATGGTCGATCCACTCTAACAGGTATTGGTTCTCGAAACTAGCATATAGGTTAGGTTTTTCACCTGCATTATGCATTTATCAGTTTCATTTCCCATTTTGGCCTTAGGATCGACCCCACCAAGATATGACACAAGACCTTTTCATTGCTTAGAAGTGTCATAAATTGTGTGGTAGAGCCTACCTTATCATGGGCGCCCTAGATAGTACCTTGTTGTCACTTGGCACCATATTATATTCACCAGTGGAGCCGCCAATTATCTTACAGGTAGAATCACCCTAGGGTCTTAGGCTGAGAACCCCAATAGAGTGGAGGGCATACAACATAAAGAGACATGCAAGCAGGAAATCCTAATACTTAAACTATTGAATTAGAAGGAAGAGGTATTACCCGGCGGTCCTACATTTAAGGTCGTTCCCGTAGGGTCCAAACCCTCTGCTTCTTCCAATGCTTTAAAACTTGCAACTTATTCAAGAAAAGCATATACAATAGCAGTAATAGAAAGCATGTTCATGATATAGGTGTTAGGTCATATAAGAATGTAAGAAAATAAGCATTAACATAAGATTTCATAAGCAAATCATAACATATATTAATGCATTAAGACCATAAACATCAGGAACAAGACAATGCCTCTTTATTGATGTAAACTAAAGAATGTACGGAAGAGCTACAACCTGAGTCGCTCGCCAGCTCCAAGCGAAACTGTCCTCCGGATTCGTTTGCCAAGGCCTCAGCAATCCTCCTCCATAGGTATACACAAGGACGTCATGAACGGATGAAGGAAATCTCAAGAAGGAAACAAAGGTTTCCTATGACTTGGGAGTGTAGAAGGCACGGGGATTTCTTCACACTTGATCAGGGATGTAATCAACTATAATATCAATATCTAATATTTTCTCCTCCTTTAGGCCTTCCCATGGAGGTCTATTTATACTTCTCCAAATTAGCTTTTTCAGTTGGGAAACAGTTGGGCCACAGGATACAGTAGCTGAGTAATAGGTAAAACCTATGAACTCTGCCTGAATTTAAGGAGATTATATATATATTTTAATGTCTTAACACATATACGCAAGTTGGGTATAGACTAGCCCACGTGTACACACTCTTTATACAGGGAAAAAAAGTGTATGGGATTTAAAAGAATATTTTTAGAATTTGGAATAACTCTGGAAGGGAAGGGTTGCCCTATGCCATAACACAGAGCATCAAATCTACCAAGGGTGTTAAATGGTGCTATAACACGCTTCCAGAAGATATGACTATCAAACTTTGGAGAGCATTGCAAGGAGTGAAGGATGAAAAACTTGTCAAAGCAACATTATCTCGTGTGAAGTCAGGGGAATTATCATTGGAAGAAATGTCTGAGAAATTTCAAAAGTAAGTTTGTTGAATTATTTTTACTTATTTCTAGATTATAATTTTCTTTTAAAATAAAACATATTTTTCTTGGTAGTATTTGTTATACATATCATTATATTAAATTTTTTTACTTTATCTATTTAGTGACAAAGTTTACATGAAAATACAAGAAAAAATTGTTAAATTGTTGAATGAATATAGTTGGGATGATTTTGTATGCAACTACCCATATTCAAGTTCTACATCAACACTAAAAGATTTTTATCTTGCATTTAAAAAGGTATGTTGATTTATACATTAATTTTTATTTATCTATATACTATTTTTATTTTATAACCTATACATATATTTGTTTATTTTATTAAAGATGAGGAAGGATGAAAATGGAGCACGAGATAGTTTTAGAAGCTTTATTGAAAAAATTAAGATCGAAAGACTAAGAAAGCATCGTCTTATGAATGTTGAACTTGATCCAACTCTTACTCATTTCATTTGGAATGGGCTTGACACTACTCAATATCAAGTAATATAAGGTGACTGTGAAGATATTGCTAAACTCATACCTAAAAGAGATTATTCCCTAGTTATTACAGATATTCCCCATGGTTTCAATATCCCAAACATTGACTATGATAGTGACCCTTATACTTATCAAGCTCTTAGTAAAGTGGTTGTAGGATTTGTAAAAGTCACATCATCTCCATTATGGATATTTGTGACATTTCATTCAGACACACAATTGACAATGTTATTGACAAGCTTCAAGGGGAAAACAAACTCAAGGATGCAACTTACATGATAAAACATTGAAATTGTATGTTTGATTAATGTTAAAAATTAATTTATGTACAAGTTAACTGAACCTTTACTATTTCATGTTACAGTCAAAAGTCAAATCTTCTTAACCGTGAAGATCAACCAATTATAAATGATTATGAGTTCATCCATATTGATAGTTGGACAAACGATGATAGCTATAAGTCTATGCTTCTTAAGCGGGTAGATGGATAGAGTCATAGCCAAGTACTAGTTTATGGTGTTGTTGTGAAAAAACTAACATATGAAGATAAAGAAGCAAAAGGAGAGATAGTTAACATTTATCAAAACCACAGTCATTGATTAACTATCTTATAGACTTATGTTCAAATAAAGGAGATTGTGTTCTGGATTTATTTTCAAGCTTAGGTAAGTTTTATTATATAGAATTGAATTCATTATCTTCTTTCTTAATTTATATGGCATTATAATAATTTACTTCATTATTTCTTTTGTGCTGGATAATTATGTATAACACTAGCATGTTGCCTATAAAAATGAAGAAATTGCATTGCCATTGAAAAAAATTCAGTACAATGCAAATTTATTCAGCAAAGAATTAATGCTCTTCAATTTCTTCCAGATGCAATGCAAAAAATTGGGTTGAAGAAAGGGGATTTTAATGAATCACGTGTGGCAAAAAATGCAAAGGAATCTCAACCACCATTAGATGGAATTATTGGAAAGAAATACATTGGAAGATTCACAAGCATCAAAGATCCAGTAGAAGAGGAAAATGAGCAAAATGAAGCAGAAAATGTTGTGGAAGAAGAGAATGATGAAACTATATAGGATGAAGAGTTTGGATTACATGATATTGTTGATTACATTTAAGTTATGCTTAGAAATTAAACTCATTTTTTGTAACTATTAATTAGTTATACTTGCAATGTTTTGACTTTGACATTTAATGAGAAGGATAAGTATTCAATTAATGTTGTTATATGTTCAATATTTGTATTATGTGATTTTCGCTTTAATTTTTATGTGAATCATTATTTTTTGAAAAAAACTGTGATTATTATTATTTTTTGACATGAAATTCATAAAAAAAAAACTATTATTTAACCATTTTTTGTTAAATTTTTCCTATAAAAATTGTGATTTTGACATGTCATTTCTAGCAAAAAATTATAAAAATGTGTAATTTTTTAGTTATATTTATGTTCAAAATGTTTATTTTTATGTCAATTGTTAAAAATTATTGTTTTTTAGAGACAATTATTTGATGTGCATTGAAAAATTAATTAATGATATATAAATATGTAAAATATTGACCTTCTTCTTTAACTATTCAAAAAATTAAAGACCCCACTACAAAAAAAAATTATAAGAAGAACAAGAAAATATGAAGAAGAAGACCACTTCAAAATTTGTTAAATTTAGAAAATAATTATTCACATTTAATACATTAGAAAATTAAAAGTAAAAAGACAAGTCTTTTAAAAAAAGGGGCTTCATGCAGAATCAACAATTTTTAAAATCAACATGCAAATCACTAACATTCTAAAAACTAATGTACATATATATATATATATATATATATATATATATATATATATATATATATTGCATCACCACTTTTCAAATTCGGTTGATTTTTTTGCTACTTCAACAAAACGAGTAATCGTATCAGTTCCCATTTCAAAGTTTACATTGTTGGATACTCTTCTCACTGTAGCTTCCTCTATCTTTTTGTATCATGCAGCATCATAAAATATGAAAACAAGAAATTATTCTTTGAATCCTTATACTTTATATTTATTTTTGGACAAAAATCTTGTTATCACTATTAGAAACCTTTTTACAATGGCCAAAACTATCAACCATTTTTTAATTTTAATTTTTTCTATTCACTGCAAATCATCCTCAAATATAGAAAACAATCAACAACATCATTATTACTTAGTTCTGGATCATTCAACATTTGTAGCAATTAGCAATAACATCTTTTGCATACAAAAATAATGCCTTCAGCAATATCAACATTCACCAATAAAGCATTGTCATCATTCGATAAGAATAACATGAGGATTATCAACATCTAGCTATAATATATTCAACATTATCAATATTCTCTCAATACTCTTTAACATTAATCATTTTTGAATACATCCTTCTCTTCACCAAAAGCTAAAAAAAGAATCATATTCCATAACAACATGAAAGTAAAATTCAAAACATTAGGCTTTAAAAGCCCCAAAATTCCTCCAATATTGTCATTAATTTTAGACGTCACTATAAACCAACATATTCAATTGTATTTGCAAATTAATTATATCACTAATAGAAGTAATGGCCATATCTATATTCTTTTGTTTCATACATTCCAATTATCTAATATGCTACAAAAAAGCACAAGTGTCACTCTACCTTTGTCCATTTGCCAAGGATGAACAAGTGGTTCACCTTGGAGGAGAATAGGACCTATATTACTTTAATTTCCCTTCTTTCCATATTTAGACCCCTTTTTTCAGTGGGTAATAGTACCTAAATTATAAAAATATTGAACCTCACTTTCCAAATATGCAAGGAGATTGTTGACAAATCTAGGGACAACTAGATTAGGTGATTTCTCTTTCTTTGATAACTTCTTGTGATGTTATTTTACTTAGATTGATGTACTTGTAGTTATCTCTTATTTACTTGATTATTATAGTGATATTTTAATTATCAAACAACTACCAAACTGAAGGGTATTCAATCAACTAATAAAACATTAATAAAATAAACAACATAAATATACACAAATCAGACATGGTGAAAAAGCGTTGAGAGCCACACTATATTATATTCCTCACACTCTCAATTTAATATACAAATAATGATAATAGTACAAATAAATACATGAGGAAGTTTGTCTCAAGATAGTACGTCTATCTTGGACACTATGGTTGAGCAAATTTCTCAACCAAACACTAATCTAGGAGCCTAACTAGTTGGAGAGAATCTATCAACCAACTAGGCCTACAATGACTCTGAACCATGAGGAACAAACTCAATCTAGAAAGGTAGGATTAGATCCAACTTTCTTGATTTTAATTAATTTAATTATTTTGGGCTTATAATTGTTTTTAACACAAGAGAGTGAGGCTAACATTCCCCCCCCCCAAACCAATGATAAGTCCAAAATAAGAACCAGGAACCATCTTCCAAGTTCTCATGCTGAAACTATTGATCCTCAAAAAACACTATCTGAAAGCCAAAGATGGATGCTGAAAAAAACTCTAATCTGAAGAGAACATGAATTAGCTGCAAGTCTAATTCATCTCAAAAATTTTCTTGACAACTCCATCACGTGCCAAGCTACAAAAGGATCCATTTGTCCTTTTCTTTCAATCAACATCCTTTGTCCACTGACAAAATGTTGATGACACCCACTGGCGAGTTTGCTTGTCCACTAACAAAATATTGAGAATGCCCACTGGCGAATTTGTTGATGTTGAAACTGCCCACTAGCTGATTTGATGTTGATGAATGCTCACTGGATAATTTGACAATGCCCACTGGCTGATTTGCTGATGATGCCCACTAGTTGATTTGTTGATGATGTCCACTGGTTGATTCAAAGATGCCCACTGGCTGATTTGTTGATGATGCCCACTAGCTGATTTGTTGATGATGTCCACTGGCTGATTTAAAGATGTCCACTGGATGATTTTTATGATGTTATCAAGAATTTTAGTTTGACAAACACCCTTAATTCCATTATCATTTCCCCCCTTTGTTAGCTAAAAGGAGATACAATCATATGCACTTGATTTCTGAACTCCCCCCCTTCAGGTGTAGGAGAGTTTCACTGGTGTACTCCCGCTTTCAGGTGCATGAGAGTACCATCTTCAATTGACTATTGGCTATAATAGGTGATATTGAATTCTGTTTTAAAACTTATACAATTGTTTTACTATTGGCGACCATTCCCAAGGATCAATCCATGCATAATTGATATTTAATCTGGTAGGTTGGTCTTGTTTGCAACATTTCTCTGATGAATGATTCTGCTTGCCACAATGTTGACAAGGATGGAGATAAAAACAATGATCTTCCATGTGACCTTTCCTTTGACAATCTTTGCATGTGGGTTTATCTTCAAATTTCTCATGGCTTGTTGATGTTATTTGATCAAGAAATCCTGCACTGATGAACTTGATCGGCTTAGAATAATCTGGGATATGCAAGTTGTTTTCATCTTTGTCATATCCTAATCCCTGTATATTTTTGTTACATTGGAGTTCTTCCCATGGCTTGATGATTGGTTTGGAAGAAGAAAGTTCAATTTGATCATGGACAACTTCCACACTTGAAGTTATTTGGATCAATGACTTGGAATCAACAACTTTATCTTCGTTTGTGTGGTTGAAAGACTTAGAAGCATCACTCTTCTATTGCAACTCATCTCTTTGTAGTTGCGACTCTAGTTGAAGGAACCCAATTGTTTCATGTGCATGTTGTAGATTCATTGATATCAGCAAGAGTTTCTTTTCTGATTTGCCCCATGTCTTCAGCAATTGAGAGGATCAAATTGTTAAGAATCTTTAACAACTGAATGCTTTTTGCCATGTGAAATTGTTGCAACTCACACTCGCTTGCTTTTAATACTTGCTGGATTTTTAGAACTCGCTCACTTGAATGTTTGATCTTGCTTGCTTGAACTCGCACTCGCTTGATTGTTGTTTGAATATCACATTTTCTTTCGTTAGAGTTGAACTTGCTTAGTTTCAGGCTCGCTTGATGCTGTGAACTTTGCACTTGCTTGAACTCACTCTCTTGATTGATCAAAAGAAGGGTGTCAAATACTATTGAAAATGCACCCAAGAGAAATACTTACAATGAATGACTTAGTTAAAAAACAATGGATTCACTTGGTTTAATTGATTCCCTATCCATTCAAAGGTTGGGTATCGGTTTCAACCAAGAATGCACCCTCACAATTCAACTCAATTTGACTTTGATTACTATCCAACTTACAAATTATGATTTGCAAGTTACAATTTTGTATTGAGCTTATTAAAAAAAATGGTGCAAGTGCATTTTCTAAAAAAATTGCTTTTGCATTGATGCAAATGTTGTTGATGTAGATGATAGCTTCATTAACTTGATTGGATGTTGATGTAGAATTGTCTTTGACAACTTGATTATGTATTGTTGCTTCTTGATTTCTTGTAGTTTGCTTGATTACATAAGCTTGAATGGAATTGATTATGTGAATGCATTTCCTTAATTTGTTGTCTACTTCATGTGTACTATATTAGAAGGATAGTGTCAAAACTAGACACAAAAAATAAGCTACATCAAGAACCATGCTCCATCATAGCATGCACATGGTGTACCTAGGATCTCCTTATTCAATTTCGGGCGGATCTAGGATACATCAACACCACATGTCTTTATTAAGTATTTGAGTACATCAACCTTTCATCTTTACAACATCTTCGTTGAAAATTCTCAAGCACAAAGTTTTAGAATTTCTTCGAGGTAAATTGTCTTCAAAATACTGGATGTTCACTGACTCAATTTCTCTCAAAATCTCTCTCAAAATAAAATATTACTTTAGAGTACAGTAATAAATTTCTCTAAAAAGAAAGTCACTTATCACTAAAAAATTACAAAATATACCTTATCTCTCCACAAAATTTTAAAAACATCAACCTTATTACATAATTAATCCCCATCATCACCCTTATGACCCCCTAAAAAAAATTATATCCACTCTTTATCTCTCCCAAAAATCACTCATTTAAAAAATATAACTTATTTCTCCACTCCTTATATCTCTCAAAACAAAATAGAATTAATACACCTTATCACTCTATTACAACAGTTTCACTTTACTACCTTTCTTTTAAACTTCCATTAAAAATCAATTTTATGGATTTTATAAAATCACTTTATGAAAGGTGAATTCACGTTAAAACTTTTAAGTTTAATGCGTGTAAAAAGATACGGCACACACCATGCATTGGTTTGGTTTTTCATATTTCAATAGATGCTTCAGATACAACTCTGGGAGATGTATTAGGACAAAAATATTTGATCCCCTATGCTGTCTATTACACAAGCAAGAATTTGACTCCTAGTCAGTTAAATTACACTATAACTAAAAAGGAATTCTTAGCTATTGTTCATGCTATCAACAAGTTCAGACATTACATAACATGCTATGAAACCTTTGTTCATACAAATCACTCTGCAATTAGATACTTAATGAATAAACCTATTAATATGGATACCATTATTGAGGCTAAGGTTGTTCAGAAATTTGTGGTCATGCATACTGTTCTTCTAGCAACCATTAATTCATATTGAACATTAACCGGTAGCATTGGAGGCAACCAATCCAATAAAAAAAAAGTGGAACCTTTTGAATTTGGTTTGTTCGTGAATTCAACGATGATCATGCCTACTTCTCTGTCAAACATGTCATGACCATAGAGGGTTATCAAATTACCTTATCGAAAGTATGAAAAATTACCTTATCATGCGCTCATTCCCACACAATATTACACAGGTCCTCACGCAAGCTGAGTAATCAACCCTTCACAGTTGTCTCTTCAATCATGTGAAACTCCACACTCACACTCATTAGCAACTATCTGACGCCACTCCATGCATAGAAGGACGGTAACACTGCTCTTGAGGTAATGGTTGACTTTACATGGGTTCTCCACACTTTTATTCTTATATCAAAACAACAAAGTAGACTTCAGCTCTTCCACCAGTCAGCACCTCGCTCATCACACCAAATGGCTTCAACCTAGTGGCGCAACAACAACTACATAGCCCTGATTTAGAATGAAGAACCTATCACCTACAATGGAATTGTTATCTAAAATTTATGTTTGGCAGTTCCTCTGTCATCAACAACAACTCCTCTAGGACTTTCATGCAACAGTTTCTCCTAGAATTTGATGCATCATAGTTTTATGACTTACGTTCCACATAGATCTTTTGTTCTACACTTCTTTGTTGCTCCATGTGAAAGATCGATATGCCAAATGCACAGTCATAGTCTCCACCGTTGGCACTCATCACAACAGAATCAAAGATCTTCACACTGATATGATCCACACAAGATCCACATATCCCTACATGGCATGCGCTTTGCTTAATTGTTGCATCTCATCTCAAGATCATCCATGGAAAACTACCATGGATTACAATGGACTCACGGAGGCCCTAAGAACCAAAATCACTCTGATACCACATGAAGGGTATTCAATCAAGTAATAAAACATTAATAAAATAAAAAACATAAATATACACAAGTCAGACATGGTGGAAAAGGCCTGAGAGCCTCACTGTATTATATTCCTCACACTCTCAATGTAATGTACAAATAATGATAATAGTACAAATAAATACATGAGGAATTTTGTCTCAAGATAGTACGTCTATCTTGGACACTATGGTTGAGAAAATATCTCAACCAAACACTAATCTAGGATCCTAACTAGTTGGAGAGAATCTCTCAACCAACTAGGCCTAAACTGACTCCTAACCATGAGGAACAAACTCAATCTAGAAAGGTAGGATTAAATCCAACTTTCTTGATTTTAATTAATTTAATTATTTTGGTATTATAATTTTTTTTAACATAAGAGAGTGAGGCTAACATTACCACACAATGAAGAACAATGAGACAAGGGGAAAAAATGTAGGCTACAAGCCAAGTCCAAAACCTCTCCTCTTGAGAGGAAAACCTGCAAGAATTCTTCTCTTCTTATAGAATGTTCAGATGATGAATTCCAAGACCTATGACCCTTGAAAATGACCCCTCCAAGATCACATAAAACTATTCTTTGATCATCTCTTTTTCAAAAAAGTCAATGCTAGTCAAAACTTGCTTCAACGCTTCCAAATTTCAGCTTCACTTCAAAATTCAACTACTACTACAGGTCTGCAACTTTCAACCTTTCCTGCAATAGCTTATTTTCACACAATCAAATTGTTTAGGGTATAATTAGGATACTTATCTCCATCACTTTGCTTGGACTTATCTCCTTATGAATTCAACTTGCCAGTATGGTCCTTTTGATGTTAGACTTCGACTCCTTTTGAGGTTTGCAATTTATTACTTCAAAAACCCTAGTTGTAGTTCACACGCATGAGTGATATAGGACCAAAAAGAATATTTTCAACTTTGATTTTTCTTCTCCTTGAGTTCTTCTCTTCTTCTCTCTTTCCAGGTCTCTTTCTTTCTTCTTGATCAAACTTCTTCTCAGCTTGATAGATGATTTGAAATGTGGTCAACTTCTTTGTATATATACTCTTCCCTTCGAGATGAATTATAATCACGAGGTTGACTTGTTGAATGCATGTTGAAAAGGTCTTTTAGGGAATTTTATGACACTTTTGGCTTACATAAAATTTCTTTGACTTGATACATGATGCTAAAATTGGTCTTATACATATTAAAATGACTCAATTTATTTCTTTGAATCAATGACAAAACCTAGAAGAACTTAGTTGGTGTTTGATCTACAAATGAAATAATCTTGAGCATGAAACCCACGATATAAAATAATAAAATTTATTTTTTCTGTTTACATAAAATACATAAAATCATGATTACATTATAAATTATGAATACCTAACATAGTTACACATTTCAACACTTCCTCTTAACTAGGGAGGTATTCATAATCCATACAAGGTACTTGGACATTCTCATACTAAATAATTCTCATAAGAAGAGTCATACTGGTAAGCCATCTCATAAGCTATTTATTCAACTTATATCAATGCATCTCATCATATCAACCAACATTTTCATATAGCAAGTCCTTGACTAACAACTCAATCTCTCCACAAGAATATAACACAATGATGGGGAGAAAATGACTAATAGACACCCTCATCATTCCCTCTGAAGGCACATACTTCATGAAGATGTTCACAAGGTATGCCCTTCTAGGACAATTCCCATCTTGGATTAACACATCCTCATGGAATTTCCTCTTCGACTAATCTTTCCTATTATATGCCCTACCTCATCCTCAAAGAGGATCATAATCAATCTCAAATGCTTACCCGATTCTCCATTCTTTCTTCATAACATGAAGAAAATAATTATGTGTATATCTCTCCCTCTCAATTATGAAGGATCTACTCATTCCTATAAAAGGAATATACCCAAGCTCCCTCTTAACAAGGGACTTGCCCAACCCCCCTCTTAGCAAGGGACTTGTTACCAACAACAACTCTCTTTGGTGGAGATCATGGTACTATTAGTTGCTTGTAGGGCTCCTCCTTTCGACATCATGCCATGAATTTCAACTTCTTCATCATAGAGCCTTATTCTTCTTTGTAGGGCATCGACCATATTCTTCCTCACTTCCCTTCAACATAACATAGTGTTGAACCAATATTCATGTCATCCTTACCTTCATCAGGGAGTGATCGTCTAGCCCACATTTAGTTTTTCTTCACACAACCACCTCTTCCAAGTCATCATTCTTCCAGGATATTCGATCCAATATCATGAGTGCTAGTAGTAGGTGACTTCTACAACCTTCTTTTGGTAGACCTATTTTAACGCAACCAGATAATTTCAGAAATCAAAATGAACATCAAATCAAAGTTACCTTTTTATGATGGCCTTTGGTCATGAAATATGTTTCGTACAACATCAACATCCTTTCACATATCGTATGAATCCATCTCCAAAACATACATTACCATGGTTTTCCTTCTCCATTTGTTACCTATTTTTCTCCATAGGGTTAGTACGTCTGAGTCATTATATTAATTGACCTTATTTTAGGCATTGACCACTCATTTTCCTAGTGTTATGCCAGAACCACAAGGAGCCCAACTTGTGTGTGCAATTGGAACCTTCCAACCTCACAAAAGACACAAAAGACATACTACCCATGTGGTTATAGCCAAGATTTCATTGTTTTGTGTGTGTGGTTGGGGCACATGTTCTAAAGGTTTGTGGTTCCTAGGAGATAAACTCGACTCATCATCTTATTTTATTTATTCGAGTTGGATAGGATTAATTATTGAGAAGCTTCTCTAAATACTCTTGCTCCTAAGCATCTACATTCATCCTCCTAGGAGTCTTATTCTTCATATTTATACTGGGACATCTTAGAGGGTGAGGCTAGTTTTGGATAGCCAAATATTTGAAGAGTGAGCTTCAAAGAGTCTATGTTGCCTTTTTGATTCAGATTTGGGTGCTCCATACCATTATGATTCATTATTCATTATAGTGGGGAGACTCTATCAGAGTGGGGAGAGGAGTACTGTAGCGAGAGGTATAATGATGTATGCTCTTTGATATGGTTAATGGAATTTATGTTCCTTTCCTTTATATAATCATTTGTAGTAATTTACATGTGTATTTATCGATGTTTTGAGCTGACAATCTTCCACAGAAGATCACTGTCATATTTTCCTCTTTGTGTTTGTGTGTAGGCATTGAATCGAAAGAAAATGAAAATGATCTATTGATTGGAGTGCAAGGATTATGCAGTAGGCCCAAAAACCTCCATCGACCTACGAGGAGGCAAGGTACTCACCCATCCTTTACAACAATAGAAATTGCATGAAATATGGTGTTGACGGAGTTGGACCCGCCAACATGTCAGAGGATCTCCCAGGTAAGATGTCCTAATTAGACCTCAGACTGATTGGTGTAGGAGTCCTAGTAGTGGGTCATATGGTAATTCCTTGACTGCGATTTCGCATAGAGGAAAGTAATATAACTCTGTTGGTAGCAAGGGTGTGACAATTGAAGTGAGTCAAGGAAGGTGCATGAGAGGTTCTAACACATGGGGGTTGAGGTAATTGCCCCCCTTGGCAACCTATAATAGTACTCAGATTAGAAGGGAACACATGAGAAAAGATACATTACAACATGGAAGGAAAGTTAGTGATCAATCCAAAGTAATGGTTAAACTAACAACACATTTCAAAAAGATTCATGCATACTAATAATGAATAGTATATGCATGCATGCGTAAGCAAACCAATACATATATCATTTAGAGTAAAGCAAATAGCATAGAATACAATACAACATATGAATGAAATGTGTTGGCTCTTATTATATAAGGAAGTGTAAGTTCTAGTCATACAATACATCCATGTCCAACCACTAGTTTCAATAGTGGAATGTTACAACCACATCCGCCTGCTCCTCCAAAAAGATGTACTAGCTCTACGTAGTGGAGAAGCCAAGGCTCATTACAATACTATCCAATCTCTCTCTAAGATAGTCTTATTGGAACCTTGGCTGACCAAAAGCCTTTACAATGAGTTATGAGGGACTATTTATAACAAAAGGTGGGGTGACCCTTGACATTCCCCTTTGGGAAATTTCAACTACCCTCATGACTCTTCATCTACTCTATGACTGTTACATCCAATTATCACAACTTGACTTACACTTGACATGACTTTAGATTACAATGCACATGTACCCATGAGAAACAAAATGGCTTGAGCAAGTCAAGTTAGACATCACTTTGACTTAGACAACCATGGAAGTCCAAATCCTCAACATCCTCATGCTGATTGATAGTAACATACCAATGCCAAGATCGGTAGTCCTTGATGGTGTCCATGTGATCCGTGGTGACATTTGTCTGAAACTTGACTTTTGCCTCCATAGCATCTGGGTACACTGCTCAGGCTCCTCTGTCCAAATTTTCTGAAAGCATGCGCATCATTGTCTTCAATGTGGTCCAACCAACAACATACCTGTGCATGATGTCTTCACTGATGGGAAAGTTTGGGCTGGTGGAAATGCGCACCAACTCGTCGAAGTATGAGTCAAGCTCTAGTTGGACCTGCTTCTTTCTCTTCGCCTGGTGAGAGTCCCAATAGATGGGATCACATGTGTGCGCACCACAACATGCATACTCTTATATACTCATGCATGGGAAGCATGTATGCTAGTGATGAGTTGTAGGAGCTCTTCATAGTTCCGTATCTGACTCCAGATATGTGCCTTTAGCTTGACCGCATTAGCCCTCACCATCTTGGGGAAGTGAAGTAGGGTTCCCTTGTATTTCATCATCCATGTTTGCATGTCATCAACAACAACATGCAAGTTCATCAAGGTAGGTGCTCTTTTAGCACATCATTGTTGCCATCCGTTGAGATGGATGACTGCCTTATGCATGGTACCAAACTTGGAGTACAATGCTCGCATAACTGTATCAAGGGACAATACTTCATCTAGTATTGCCTTCTTTAGTTCATCTCAGGTGGACGCTATCACCAAGTATCCTCCTTGCTTGGTTGTCTGTAGTTCCTTCGCCATTCACTCATTATCAGCTATCAGAAAGAGAACACTTAAGCTAGTGGCTTCGGCATACACTCTGGTTGCATCGGCCGAGGCTGCTAGATGTTTGCACACATTAGTCATGATCACTCATTCCTCAACTTGCGCATGAGATGTATAATCGTCCGAAGTTAACACTCTATGAGACTGCACAACTATATGTTGAGATTCATCGAATGAGATGTTTTGCATCTCTCTTTTTGGGTGATCACCAATGATCTCAGTGCCTCCTTGGTCACTTGAGACTTGTTCAACATCTGGATGTAGTGAAGTGGGTAAGTTGACCTCTTGGTGATGAGGCATGAGGTTGGTGTCCTATTCCAACTCTTTCTACTCCATGTTTGCTCCAACTATTGGAGTGCTTGTTCTATCTCATGATCAAAGTCTTTCTCCTGCGATGGTTCACCCTGTCTTCCTGATGCTAGATGATCTGACAAGTCCACTACTTGTATGGGTGTTGTTTCATCTGTTTGCACATGTCACGCCCCCTGCAATATCTGCAACTATTGTGCTTCCCTCTCCTATTTGCGTAGCTCTTGTTCCTTCCAGAATTTCTCTTTCAGTTCATGCAACTCCTTCTCTTCTTCTTCCATTCTTCTCTTTTCCCTCTTCCTTTGCGCGATTTTCTCCTCCTCCATGAAATTGACAATCTTCCTCTTACCCTTGTTGCACAATGGTATGCTTACCTCTGCTGTTACTGCTACTGCATGTTTCTTCGCTATCCACTCCACAACGAAGCTGACCTGTTCATTGGGTCTGGAGAAACTGTAGCAATATCTCCATGGGTCCTCCTCGGCCCAATGAAATACCCCGTGGATCCAATTGAACTGAACTCTTGTGCAGTGATCCTTCACAATACAATGTGGGTCATATAGATTGTAACTTCAGAGGTTGAATGGGTACTTCTTCATTTGTTCTGCTTCGACATCCACTTTCTTGATACTCCAGATCTCATATAACCCAATCCTTAATCGAAGAATGGGCCAAGGTGCCTTCTTCTTCCGATGTAGTCTAGTTGTCAATCATGCCAAGATATGATAAGCTACTTCCTGCATAACAAGTATGTCCAAGGAAAACTCTGGTAGAACATGTGGAGGCTTCTCCACGATGAACATTCAGATGAAGATGCTGGAAGATTAGGCATACCACTCAGCCATGTCTAGCAGTGCCTCCATTGCTTCCATTGACATGGAGGGTGGATCCTGTTCAAATATAATCTTGTAAACCGGGGTGAAAAAATTATTGGACAACCATGTGATTAGTCCTCTGAAGCTGCATTCGGATAACAACTTGATATATGTGTTTACAACAATATCTGTCGGTGATCATGCCCACTCCAAGCCCGGGAACTCATGTCGGGCACAGATTTCATCTAGGATGTAGGAAGACATGTAAATATCTCCATGCATACCTCTGGGTAATTGTCGAGCCTTTGTTACTTGTTCCTTCAACTGATGAGCCAACATGCCAGACCAGTTACATGGTTTTCCTTCCCTGGCCAGTTGGTCCAGCGTGATCACCCAACTCTGTGGGAAGGTTTCCATGCTTTCTTGGCCATACAGTTGACATGTAAATATGATAAAGTATTGATACGCCTTCCGCATTATCTTCTTCTTGTAGATCTGGTTGGGTGTCAACCTGAATCGAGCCAACTCCTTTACCCAGTTCTTCAAAATGTCTCTGGAGTTAGCACTGTTTCCAGGTAAGCTGAAGGGAGTCTTCATGATAGTCGCGGGCTCTAAGATTTGATACATCTCATCATAGTCTCATGCCCAGAACGTTTCAAGCTTCATCCCACTGACACTTCTCAAGGTAATCATCTCTGGATCAGTGTGAGAGATGATCGAGTGTATCATGTCCGCACATGGGAATACGAGGTATCTGCATGCAATCCGGTACAAGCCAGATTTGTGAATGTTCACATAAACCTGATGGTCTCTGAGGTATTCCTCAAAAGTTCCTACGAATGCTTCATTAACCACTTGCCACTTTAGTTTGATGTCCTTGTCTAGAAACAGTTTGGTATCTCCATAGATTGGTAGACTAGAGTACACTTGCTCAACTACTGCTACAACTACATTTCCGTCAGTGTCCTGTGATCCTGTTCTCTTGGAGGTCATTGAGCCTATACTACTAAGAGGTAGATGAACACTTGAAAGATCAAAAGACAAAGAAATATTCATGGAAATAAATTTGTCAGTGAAAACCAAAGAAAATTTTGGGAATGACATAGCACATACCTGGGGAAGTGATGGGCAAGATTGTGCGATTTCTTCTGGGAGGCTGGGTGACTAGTTGCCAGAACTGTGCAAAAGGTAGTCTGGGAGGCAAGACTAACTATTGGATTTGTGAAATGCGAAATCCAGACTGGCTGCCTGCTGCTAGGATTGTGCAATGTGTAATTCCAGCTGGGAGTGACTACAGGCTCAGGGAATGCATTGTGCAATTTTCTGGGCCAACAGTCACTACCCCTTAGAAATGCGCAAAACAGTATTGGGGGATAGTTTTTAGGCAGAAATGAACATTTCTGGAGTTAGTGAAGGCAGAGTCTAGGCCAAGATTAGCCAGACTCACCGATGGGAAACTAAAAGAAAATATGAAAGTGAATGCATGGTGACACCAAGTGAAAGCAAAAGTGATTGACAATACATGCAAACATGAATGAAAGATTTAGTAAACAGATCAACATGCATGTAGGTGAAGTGAGTTGCCGAATCGATGAATGTTCATGCAAATCAATTGCATGCATGCGACAACAGTGATACAGAAACAAAAACTGGAACAATGCTAGGAGAAACTAGTATCCATGTAAATGACAACAAGCGTTGAAAGAAATCAAGCAGACAACACTCAAAAAACTGAAAACACAAAAAGCGACAAAAATGCTGAAAAAGACAAGTTGAGGCCAGTTACCCATGAATAGCTGAGTTGGATGTGTCAAAGGGTCCTGGATGTGTTGTGGGATGTCATATTTCCAAGATTGATGTGAAAGAATGAGCTTTGATGCATCGAATAAATAATTTTTGAGCTCATGACGTGCATGCCACAAATCTAGGAAAAAGTGACACTTGGAGGAAAGTTTCTAAATGAATTTTGCATGTAACCTCAAGCTGCTAAAAATAGCTCCATGAATCAAGGATTTCCTTTGCATGTTTCCTTTTGCTATTTGGGGGAAAAGAAAGCCATGAATGCAAGTCAAGTTTCCTACGTCCCAGGTGGAATTGTTCAATCCAACTTATCATACATGAAGTTTCTCAACTACTTGAAGGAAATGCGCATTTCTGGCTGGGAGTTGGGCTGGCTGCCCAGGAGATTTGTGCAATTTCTGGGTAGCGAAGATAACTACTGCCCAGATTTGGATAAATTCTGGGCTAAGCAGCCCTGCTGGGGAAAATTGCACAATTTTCACTGTGAGGGTTGGCTGGCAGAATGACACAATTCTAGAGCCCAGTAGGCTGACAGACATGATTTTACAATTTCTAGAGGGAAGGTTTGTTTCCCTCTAGAATTGCACAATTTCTTGGGGGAGCTTCTCAACATGCAGCTATACCAAGTCTGGATGAACAACCTGTGAGGGGAATGCATCAAGCTATGATCCACAAGCTAACTTTGTGTAGGAAGAACACTAAAGCTTGTGTACTTGATGAAGCAAAACAAGGTGTTGCGAAAAGTTGATAGGGAAGCTCCAAAATGAAGCTAAGGAAATTTTTTTCTCAATTGTGCATAGCACTTATTCATTTCAGAGGCGGAAGAGGGATCCCAACTTATTGAGAGAAGAAGAGGTTTTTCTAGAAAAGAAGTAGTTTATTATATCTCTGACGTACTTGTTAAGGTTTTCTCCCTCACCTCACTCTACTTAATTGAGCTAACAAAGGTTAACCCAAAAACAACTGACTAGAGTAGGCAACACTAGATAGCATGCAAGCGTTGTGTTTTCACCAAGGTTCACTTTGAACAGTACATATTTTCCTTCGATGTATCATGGAATAAAAGTAACAAGATATTCATACAAAGGTAGGATGACAGATAACCAAGTAGTGATAGCTGCACAAAGCCTCTTGTACTTTTCCTAGCTTGTTTCAAGAGCCATACATGGTTTCATGCGAAGCTAACCTACGGAAAAAACAAGCAATCTAACAAACAACAAAGAAAAGCAAGAGCAGAAGCAAAAGCGAAAGCAAAGATAGTAAGAAAACACACAAGTAAACAAACAAACAAACAAAGCAAGTAAGCAAACAAGCATGCAAGCAAACTGATTGAAAGAAAACACTACTCCTACTCCTAAACTAATAGTGCATGGCCTGATCACGTGAAGTGATATTTCCAATGCAGCAACCGGTGCATTAGTTGACCCATGTTGGTGAAGGCTTGGTCCGCAAGCAACCCAGTTATGTGAACAAGCAAGCAAGAAAGATATAACAATGAATAAAACCACGCTTTGTGTTTCAAAGTGCCCACAGGACATAAGTGAGTGCAAGTGCATGACGAGTAGTCCGTTGACTTATCATGAAGCTGTGAAACACTGTGTGAAACTTTGAAGCATAAGAACACTCTTGACTATGACATGCAAGCAAACGAAAGAAACAAAGACAACTTGCTTCGTGCATGCATGCTTGCAATGTAAGATTCCTCCAATGCATGAGCGATGGGATCGTGTACTTTGAGTGGAAGAAGTATGATCTATGTGTGAGATGGATCTTCAATGCATATAGATGAGCGATGAGGAGCCTTGGGTGATTGTATAATTTCCTAATCGGAAGTGAGACTAACCCCATGAGAGTGAGGGCTTGACATCACCATCAGCTTGAGCTGAAGTGCCTTGACAGTCTTGGGTGTTTCAACTTCATCATCAAGTAGATCATCATAAACCGGTGGCTTCGAAAGATCAATTGTGATAGATTCATGATTGTGATCAAATATGGTAGTAAATGGATCATGACCGCCATAATCAGAAAAATCAATGATTTCATCAACATCCTCATGATCAGATGAATCAAATAGAGGGGTAAATGAAAAGTGAAAAAACTCATCCTCTGTGTTTCTGGAAAAGGCAGATGAAAGATAAAATGGATTTTCAATGAATAATGTATCCTCTCTGTTATCAAATGGTGGAATAACATCAGGGGTATCCTACGAGTGATCAACAATGGGTGCATCCATGGATGAAGATACACATGAAAAATCATAGATGGAAAGTTCAACAAAGATGTTAGGAAAGAATGGAGGAGGCTCGGATGAAAGGGAGTCATTCTTTACCGAGTGTTGATGTTCAAGCTCTCACTCATACTCTTCATGAATGACAACGCATGTTGGTTGTGCAACACCAACTCTCTCAATGGCTTGTTCCTTGTTCACAACAAGTGAAGAGTCCAGAATGGAAGAACACAAGACAATATCATCTGGAGGAACAACCGAGTGTGAGGATGGAGGTTGTGGAATAGAATTCATATGACAACTCGAATGACTCACAAGCAAATCTACATGAAAATTAAGTGAAGTGATTCTGGGAGGACGTGAAAGCTAAACAGGTTTGTGAGCATGATCCTCAACATCACTCGACAGTGGTGAAGTTTTTTGATTAGGGGATGGTGGATAGTCACTTGTGACAGTGACCACATTCGTTTGAGATTGCGCGGCTACATCACTGAAGAAGGTTGAGTGAGACTTGATTTTGAACTTCTTCATGAGACGAGTAGTTTCTTAATGTAATACTCGAATCGGTCCCAAAGATAGAGAAATTTCATCTGGCTCCTCGGAGCTTGAAAAAGTCACGGAAGAGCTTCCAAAAATCCATAATCGATTCATGTGGAGCCTTCCATTGTTGTAGAAGTTTTTGGTCAAGATGGTTTGAATCAAAATGATAGAAAGTGTCTTCAATGAGATTGAAAAAGTGTTCAAGTGAGTGCATTCTGTCAGCTAGTAGGTTGAACAACCATCGAAGTGGAGATTCGTGAAGTGTGTATGCAAGTAGCAAGATGGCCTATTCGTTAGAACACCCATGTTCCTCATGAAGCATGGAGATAAAGCCATGTAAGTACTCAGGCCAAGCCACTTCGTCTTCACCATCATACGTTTAGTTGGACAAGTGATCGAAAAACTCCCTCATGATGGTGACATCTTCATGATTCGAAAAACGTCACGGAGGGAGAAGAGTGCAAGAATCCATGAAAGATATGCAAAGGTTTAAAAAAAATGAGAGGACACATCTTGTCATTTGGCCCTCCTTCTAGCGCCATAAATGTTGACAGTGCTGGACTTGCCAACATGTTAGGGGATCTCCCTAGTAAGAAGTCCCAATTAGACCTCAGACCATTTGGTGTAGGAGTTCCAGCAATGGGTCGTATGGTAATGCCTTGACCACAATTTCACATAGAGGCAAGTAAGATAACTCTATTGGTAGCAATGGTGTGATAGCTGCAATGAGTCAAGGAAGGTGCATGAGAGATTCTAACACATGGGGATTGAGGTGAGTGCACCCCTTGGCAACCTGTAATAGTACTCGTCTTGAAAGGGAACACACGAGCAAAGATACATCACAACATGGAAGGCAAGTTAGCGAGCAATCCAAAGTGATGGTTAAACCAATAGCACATTTCAGAAAGATTCATACATACTTATACAGAATAGTCTATGCATGTAAATGATAACAAGCGTTCAACTAAATCAAGAAAACAACACTCACACAAGAGGAAACACAAAAAGTGATAGAAATGTTGAAAAGGACAAGTTGAGGCCACTTACCCATGAATAGATGAGATGGATGTGTTGAAGAGTCCTAGCTATGCTATGGGATGTCACAAGTCCAAGATTGATGTGAAAGAATGAACTCTAATGCGTTGAATAAATAAGTTTTGAGCTCATGATGCGCATGCCACAAATTTAGAAAAAAGCGACACTTGGAGGAAAGTTCCTAAACGAACTTTTCATGTAACCTCCAGTTGCTAAAAATAGTTCCCTGAATCATGGGATGCCTTTTGCATGTTGCCTTTTTCTATTCTAGGAAAAAAAAAGCCATGTATGCAAGTCAAGTTTCCTTGGTCCCAGGTGAAACTGGTCAACCTAACTACTTGAAGGAAATGCGTACTTCTAGCTGAGAGCTGGGCTGGCTACCCAGGAGATTTGCACAATTTCTGGGCAAAGCAGCTGATTGCTGCCCAGATTTACACAAATTCTGGGTTAAGTAGCCCTACTGAGGAAAATTATGCAATTTTCACTATGAGGGTTGGCTGGAAGACTTGCGCAATTCTAGAGCCCAGTAGGCTACCAAACAGGATTGTGTAATTTTGGGAGGTAGTGCTAGCTGCCCTCCAGAATTGCCAATTTCTTGGGGGAGCTTCTCAGCTTGCAGCTGGACCAAGTCCGAATGAATAGCCTATGAGGGGAATGCATCAAGTTGTGATCCACAAGCTACCTTTGTGCAAGAAAAACAATGAAGCTTGTGTAATTGATGAAGTAAGACAAGGGGCTGTGGAATGTTGGTAGGGAGGCTTCGAAACGAAGCTAAGAAAAAATTTTGGAGGGTGGTTGTAGCCACTACAACACTTGGTGACACACTGGTAGAACTCTAGCTCTCTCAATGGACCTTGTTCGTGAAAAGAAAGTCTAACACTTATGGAAGTATTGTTCAGTTCTCAGCTCATCTTGGTTTCACACTAGCTTGAATGTAAGATGTAGCATCTTCCAAGCTCTTAGTCAATTGACACACATTCCAAGCCAAGGCAACACATTTGTTTCGATTGGGGTTGAGGGGTATATTGGTGCACAAGCAATATAGTCGCCAGAGTATTAGTTTCATCTTTGGTGTTGCTCTGCTGCTAGTAGGCCTGGACAGTACCCTGACAAAGTCACATAGGAACACAAGCATGGCTTTGCTACCAGTGATCCTGGAGAGTCCCTCGGCGGAGTTACTTGCATCACCTCTCTGCACAGGAAGCCTTTCCCTTCTTTCGCCTTATTCATTTTTCATTTTTCATTTTTCTTACTTTTCATTTTTTCATTTTTCATTTTTCTTAATTATGCATAGCACTTATTCATTTTAGAGGTGGAAGAGGGATCCTGACTTATTGAGAGCAGACGAGGTTGTTCCAACAGAAAAGTAGTTTATTATATATCTGAAGTACTTGTTAAGGTGTTCACCCTCACCTCACTCTACTTGACAGACATGTAAATCTCTACATGCATACCTCCGAGTGAATGCCGAATCTTCATTACTTGTTCCTTCAGCTAATGAGCCAACATTCCGAACCAGTTACATGGTTTTCCTTCTCTGGCCAGTTGGTCAGTGTGATTAACGAACTTTCTGGGAAGCTTTCCGTGCTTTCTCGGCCATATAGTCGACATGAAAATATGACAAAGTGTTGATACGGCTTATGTAGTATCTTCATCTTGTAGATTTGGTTGGGTGTTAACCTGAATTGAGCCAACTCCTTTACCTAGTTCTTCAGAATGTATTTGGAGTTAGCACTGCTATTGGGTAAGTTGAAGGGAGTCTTCATGATAGTAGTGGGCTCTGACATATGATACATCTCATCGTAGTCATGTGCCCAGAAGGTTGCAAGCTCCGTCCCACTAACACTGCTCAATGTCATCGTCTTAGGATCAGTGTGAGAGACAATCCACTGTATCATGTTTGCACATGGGAATGCAGGGTATCTGCATGCAATCTGGTACAAGCTGACTTCTAAATGTTTACATACACCTGACAGTCTTTGAGTTCTTCCTCAAAAGTTTTTGCAAATTCTTCATTAACCTCTTGCCACTTTAGTTTGATGTCCTTGTCTAGAAATAGTTTGGTATCTCCATAGATCGATAGACTAGAGGAGACTCGCTCAATTGCTGCTCCAGCTACATTTCCATCTGTGTCCTTTGATCCTACTCTCTTGGAGGCCATTGATCCTATACTAATAAGAGGCAGATGAACACCTGAAATATTTGAAGACAAAGCAATATCCATGGCAAGAAATTTGTCAACGAAAACCAAAGAAAATTTGGGGAATGACATAACACATACCTGGGGAGTTGATAGGAAAGATTGCACAATTTCTTCTAGGAGGCTGGGTGACTGGCTTCCAGAACTATGTAAAAGGAAGTTTGTGTTGTCTGGGAGGCAAGATTAGCTGCAGGATCTACGTAATGCGTAATCCAAACTCGCTATTGGGATTGCGCAATGCGCAATTCTAGCTGGGAGTGACTATAGGCTTAGGGACTGCATTGCGCAATTTTCTGGGCTAGCAGTCACTGTCCCCTAGAAATGCACAAAGTATCCTAGAGGAGAGTGCCTGGGCAGAAATGCACATTTATGGAGAGGAAGACAAAGTCTTCCTTCCCTAGATTTTGTAATGATGTCTCGATGAAGGTAGAGTCCGAGCCAAGGTTGGCCAGACTTGCTGATGGGAAACTGAAAGCAAATATGAAAGTGAATGCATGGCAACACTAAGTGAAAGCAAAATTGATTGACAGTGCATTTAAACATGAATGAAAGATTCAAGTAAATAGATCAACATGCATGTAGGTGAAGCGAGTCACTGAATCAACGACCATTTGTGAAAAATAGTTTCATGAATGTGACAACCATGAGATAACAATGAAAACTAAAGCATTGCTAGGAAAAACTAGTATACATGTAAATGATAGAAATCATTCAAAGAAATCAAGCAAACAACACTCACACAAGTGAAAACACAAAAAGTGATAGAAATGTTGAAAAGGACAAGTTGAGGCCACTTACCCATGAATAGCTGAGATGGATGTGTCGAAGAGTCCTAGATGTGCTATGGGATGTTAGATCTCCAATATCGATGTGAAAGAATGAGCACTGATGCGTCGAATAAATAATTTTTGAGCTCATGACGCGCATTCCACAAATCTAGGAAAAAACGACACTTGGAGGAAATTCCTAAACGAACTTTGCATGTAACCTACAGCTGCTAAAAATAGCTCCTTGAATCATGGGATGCCTTTTCCATGTTCCCTTTTTCTATTCTAGTAGAAAGAAATCCGTGCATGCAGGTCAAGTTTCCTTGGTCCCAGGAGGAATTGGTCAACCCAACTGCTCATGTATGTAGCTGCTCAACTGCTTGATGGAAATGCATATTTCTAGCTGAGAGCGAGGCTAGCTACCTAGGAGATTTGTGCAGTTTGTAAGTAGAGCAGCTGATTTCTACCCAGATTTGCACAAATTCTAGGCAGAGTAGCTGATTTCTACCCAGATTTGTGCAAATTCTAGGCGAAGCAGTCCTGCTGGAGAAAAGTGTGCACTTTTCACTATGAGGGTTTGTTGGGTCCCTATAATACTAGTGATTACCCCATTACTATTGTAGTTATACCCCTTATTTATATTGTTGTGCCCTATTACCCCCCTATTGTTGTTAGTATAACCCACTTATTATATTGATGTACCCATGTAGTGCCCATATTGTTACTATTGTGCCACATAGAAGCCCACTATTGTTATTGTTGTGCCCTACAATATTATTGTTATGTAGGCTTTGATTGTATTGGGACCACTTAGACTCCTATATATAGAAAGGAGGTATTTTCATTTGTATCATCCAAGAATTGTTCATTTATGTAATGTAAAGGAGGTTGCCCCCTCGAAGAGGCTGAATTCTAAGGCGTGGATCTCTCTTTTCTATCTTTTTGTGAGCTGGTTTCATAACATTTGGTATCAGAGCTTTGGATTCTAGGGTTTCGCTGCTCCAAATAGGTCATCGTGGCATTTTCGCTATAACTTTTTTTCTGTGACGTTTCAGAAGTTGCAAAAAAAAACCCATTTGAGAAGAATTGGCGCGGAACTTTGGGTCCAAATTTCAGAGCTTTTAGCGTGATATTTTCGGAGATATGATCTGAGGAATTTGGCTTTTTTGCAGACTCCTGAATTACATTCAAAACAGGTGACCTGGGGAAAATCGTCATAACTCTCTTTCTGAGGATCGGATTGAAATTTCGTAAAAAGGTACAGAAAGAGGACGGACTGTAGTTTCTTGTGGATGAGTTTCAGATTCAAAGGTTGAAACAGTGACTCGTGGGACGTCGTACAAGTTCGCTCTACTGAACCAGTCTAAAAGTAAGTCACTGTGGGAGATTTCACATAACTCTTCCTTGGAGAATCCAATTGGGCTCAGACTTGTGGCATTGGAAAGAGGACGCAGAAGGCTACTACAGATACCAATTTCAGAACTGGATGATCCGAAATTACAGAGATACATCAGATTCAATATCAGGCTTCTATAAAGTGAAAAAAGGTGTGTAGTTTTTTTTTTAATTTTTGTGTAAGCTTGGTTTAACGGAATTCAAAGGGCATAGTAAAGCATTATTATCGGTAACTGATGCCCCGAGGAAAGAAAATGCAAACACCTAGTAAGGAACCTGAAAGCTCTAGCATGACTCATGAAGAAGAGGAAGAAATGCTACATGATATATCAAAATTACAAGAACAAGTGCAACAAATGTCACGCTCACAAAAGTTAACAGAAGCTAAGATAAGTGGTGTGGAATCTAAGATAAATGGCGTGGAATCTAAGATAAATGGCATGGAATCTAAGGTAAATGGCGTGGAATCTAAGATAAAGGGCATGGAAGCTAAGATGGATGGCATGGAAGCTAAGATGGATGGCATGGAAGCTAAGGTGAATGGCATGGACGCTAAAATTGATGGCATGGATGATAAGATGGATGAATTGAAGAAGTTGCTACAAGAAAGGGTCACTAATGGTGAAAAGGTAGTAAAGGAAACTCATGATGAGAACAAAAGAAATGTTAATCATGATTCCATAGACTCTAATGTTGGATCGAAGACTCACCATGTTCCAAAAATCGATATGAGGAAGTTTGATGGCAAGGATCCCGCCACATGGATATTACAGATGGAGCAATTCTTCGATCTCAATAATGTGAAAAACCCACAAAAGGTACGTACGGCAACTTTATATTTGGAACCAAATCAGTTTGTATGGTATCAATGGCTTTGTTCTCGTAAACAATTTATCACTTGGGCAATTTTTACGGAAGAATTGATAGCACATTATGAGGATACAAAAAGCAACACTTTTTTTAGCCAATTGATAAGTCTCAAACAAAAGGGTTCAATAATGGAGCACATTGAGGAGTTCCAAAAATTGAACATAAGGGTAAAAGATATTCCAGAGGAGCATAGGATTGATGTGTTCATAGGGTCTTTAAAGGATAATATCCAACATGATGTGCGCCTTTGGGAACCTGATTCATTAGAGAAGGCATTCAGATTAGCAAGAAAAATGGAAAGCAAAATTATGGCAACTAGGAAGCATACCGTTCACAACTATAAAGACGGAAGTGTTGTTGCCCATAGTCTTCCACAACCTACAAGGTTGACACCACAACAATTGGAAGAAAAAAGAGCAAAAGGGCTTTGTTACAATTGTGATAGCAAATACACAAAAGGTCATAAGTGTGGTGAGAAGAAATTATTCTACATAGATTGTGAAGAGGAAGAAGAAAAGGAGCAAGAAAGGTCAAAAGAAGAGGATAGATTCCAGGAACAAAGCCTAGATGAAGAACAAATAAATCCGACCATATCTTGTAATGCATTGGCGGGAATTACCACTCCTCAAACCATCAAGATAGAAGGACAAATCAAGAAAAAAAAGGTAATAGTGTTGATTGATTCAGGAAGCACCCACAATTTTATTCATTGTAGGGTAGCAAAAGAATTGAATTGCTTCCTATATCCAGCACCAGAGTGTCAAGTGATGATTGCAAATGGAGGAACAATAAATTGCTCTGGAAAGTGCCATAATATCAAGCTATCCATGGGAGAATATGTATTGACTAGCCCAATGCTTTCCATTCCAATGGGAGGTGCGGATGTTGTACTAGGAGTCCAATGGCTACAATCCTTGGGTACAATAGCTTTTAATTTTCAAGAAATTTTCATCAAATTTTCTTCAGAAGGAAAGGAAGTTGAATTAAGGGGTATTGCAGGGAAACCAGGAAAGATAATCAGCTCTCATGGTATGACAAAGCTTCTAAAAAAGGAGCAAAGAGGTGTAATTGCACAATTATGCTCGCTAGATGTTTCCACATTGGAATCATCTATTTCTCCAGATCTCCAAAAAGTCTTGGACAATCATTCCAAGGTATTTGAGACTCCCAAGGGTCTCCCACCTATGCGTGATCATGATCATGCTATTCATCTGATTCCAGGAAGTGTTCCTCCAAACATCAGGCCGTACAGATATCCCTATGTCCAAAAAAGTGAAATTGAACGTATGGTTGCAGAAATGCTAGAGGCTGGTATAATTCAACCGAGTCAAAGTTCTTTCTCAGCTCCAGTAGTATTGGTGCACAAGAAGGATGGATCATGGCGCATGTGTCCAGATTATAGGGAGCTCAACAAGCTCACTATTAAAGATAAGTTCCCCATTCCTGTTATTGATGAATTACTGGATGAATTGCATGGATCAATTTACTTCACCAAGTTGGATCTTCGTTCGGGATATCATCAAATCAGAATGAAGATTGAAGACATTCCAAAAACGGCATTTAGAACTCATGAGGGTCATTATGAATTTTTGGTCATGCCTTTTGGCCTTACCAATGCACCTTCAACATTTCAAGGTTTGATGAATTCAATTTTCAAACCATTCCTTAGAAAATTTGTGTTAGTATTTTTTGATGATATACTAATCTACAGCAAGTCTTGGAAGGATCATGTTGAACATGTTGACAGGGTGCTACAACTATTGGAGGAGAAACAATTATATGCAAAAAGATCCAAATGTTTCTTTGGAGTCCAGGAGGTGGAATATTTGGGTCATATTGTATCTCATGAAGGAGTTAAGGTAGACCCTAGCAAAATTAAAGCCATTAAGGAATGGAAAATCCCCACATCCATAAAGCATCTGCGAGGATTTCTTGGGTTGACAGGGTATTATCGCAAGTTTGTTAAGAATTATGGGAGAATAGCAGCACCTCTAACAACATTATTGAAGAAAGATTCATTTTCATGGACTCCGGAAGCAACAAAGGCCTTTGAAAATCTTAAAGAGGCAATGTGCCAAGCACCGGTCTTAGCTACACCGGACTTCACAAAAACCTTTATTGTGGAATGTGATGCTTCAGGAAATGGAATTGGTGCTGTTCTAATGCAAGATGAAAGACCCATTGCTTTTGAAAGTCGTCCAATCAAGGGAAAGTTTTTAAGCAAAGCTATTTATGAGAAGGAAATGTTGGCAATACTCCATGCACTTAAGAAATGGCGACCCTACCTAATGGGAAGACACTTCAAGGTAAAAACGGATCATGATAGCCTTAAATACTTTTTAGAACAAAGATTATCCTCTGAAGAGCAACAAAAGTGGGTCACAAAGATGTTGGGTTATGACTTTGAAATCATCTACAAAAAAGGGAAGCAAAATGTGGTGGCAGATGCACTCTCAAGAAAGGATGAGGATGTGGAAGCATTGTTGTGTGCCATTTCTATTATCCAACCAGATTGGATAAACGAAGCAAGGGAGGAATGGAAGAATGACGAAGAAGTGTGGGCACTTATTCGAAAGATACAACAAGATTCCAGTACTTCTGATACATTTAGCTGGAAAAATGATTCGTTATGGTACAAAGATCGCTTATACCTCTGTAAGAATTCCCAGCTAAAACAAAAGATTCTTATGGAATTGCACACTTCTCCCTTAGGAGGGCACTCAGGATTTTTAAAAACTTACCACAGGGTTAAGAAGGAAATTTTTTGGGATGGCCTTAAATCAGATATTCAAAAGTTTGTGGCAGAATGTTTGGTTTGCCAGCAAAATAAAGTTGAAACAATTAAGACACCGGGTCTATTACAACCTTTATCCATTCCAAGCCAACGTTGGGAGGAGGTTTCAATGGATTTTATCACAGGTTTACCCAAGTCTGAGGGAAAGAGTGTCATCATGGTGGTAGTTGACAGACTTACCAAGTATGCACACTTTTGTGCATTATCACATCCATTTAAAGCCAGTACAGTTTCTACTGCATTTATGGAAACAGTTCAAAAGCTACATGGAAACCCAAAGATTATTGTAAGTGACAGAGATCCCATTTTCACTGGAAATTTTTGGACATAATTATTTTCTTGTCTTGGTACTCAGTTAGCTCATAGCTCATCTTATCATCCTCAATCTGATGGGCAAACTGAGATAGTAAACAAATGTTTGGAAGGATATCTTCGTTGCTTTGTATCTGATAAACAGACACAATGGGTCAAATGGTTGCCTCTGGCTGAATGGTGGTATAACACTTCCTTCCATACACCAACAAAAATGACCCCATTTATGGCACTTTATGGGTATCAACCACCATCCATCACATCATATTTAAGAGAAAATTCTAAGGTTCAGGCAGTGGAACATCACATCGAACATCAACAACAAGTCCTCCAACTCTTAAAGGATAACCTCGTGTTGGCACAAAATAGAATGAAACAACAGGCAGATCAACATCGCAGTGAAAGAAGTTTTGATGTAGGTGATTGGGTATTCCTACGGCTACAACCATATAAGCAAATGTCCCTAAAGCAAGCTAAGAAGGATAATAAATTGTCACCAAAGTATTATGGTCCATACAAGGTGTTGCAAAAGATTGGTACTATGGCATACAAATTGGAGCTTCCTGCAGCTTCTCGATTGCACCCAGTCTTCCATGTTTCATGTTTAAAGAAGGTTATAGGTGACAAGCTTCCAATTCAAACAATATTGCCAGAACTTGATGAGGAAGGAAAAATTATATTGGAACCGGAAGCAGTCACAGAAACAAGAACTCGACAGCTACGAAATCGATCAATTTCAGAGTATCTTATCAAGTGGAAGAACTTATCCGCTGAAGATTCCACATGGGAGGATGAGAATTTTATGCAGAAGTATCCAGAACTACTCAAGCGTTGAGGACAACACTTTTTTGAAGGAGAGGGGCATGTTGGGTCCCTATAATACTAGTGATTACCCCATTACTATTGTAGTTATACCCCTTATTTATATTGTTGTGCCCTATTACCCCCCTGTTGTTGTTAGTATAACCCACTTATTATATTGATGTACCCATGTAGTGCCCATATTGTTACTATTGTGCCACATAGAAGCCCACTATTGTTATTGTTGTGCCCTACAATATTATTGTTATGTAGGCTTTGATTGTATTGGGACCACTTAGACTCCTATATATAGAAAGGAGGTATTTTCATTTGTATCATCCAAGAATTGTTCATTTATGTAATGTAAAGGAGGTTGCCCCCTCGAAGAGGCTGAATTCTAAGTCGTGGATCTCTCTTTTCTATCTTTTTGTGAGCTGGTTTCATAACAGGGTTGGCTGGCAGAATTGTGCAATTCTGGAGCCTAGCAGGCTGCCAGAAAGGATTGCACAATTTTTGGAGGGAAGGTTGGTTGCCCTCTAGAATTGCACAATTTCTTAGGGGAGCTGCTCGGCCTGCAGCTGGACCAACTCTGTATGAACATCCTGTGAGGAGAATGCATCAAGTTGTGATCGACAGGCTGCCATTGTGTAGGAAAAACATTGAAGCTTGTGCACTTGACGAAGAAAGACAAGGTGTTGCAGAAAGTTGGTAGGGAGGCTCGAAAACAAAGATACATATCAGGGCCTTCATATCTTTCCCATGGAGATGTTGTAATTCTTCTAGTTATCAGATGTTGATTACTTATCTTATCTTACAAGAGTATCATTGCATCTTCCATGAACTCTTCTTTAATCTTCCTTCGCATATTGCTTCCTCAAGATCTTTCATAGTTCCTTCATCATAGGAACCATAGTTGCAAACCACCTCATATTCTTCATGAGTTCATATTATGTTAATTTTATATTATCAATATGTATAAGAGTTTAGGGCATATTCATTACATGCCTTCATGAATTACTCTAATGGCAGAGTTTTCTTCTTCTTTCTGCATGCTCATGAGATAGAGAATTTTAACCCATACTATTTGCAACCATATAATGACACAAATTTATCTATTTATTACCAAATATATACATACCTCTTCCTTCTCTTGGTCATCTAGACTTCCTTTTGTAGCTTCCTTTCCTTGCTTGAAGATGAGATTAATTCAACCAACTTGACATGGTGCACAACTTTGTCACCATACCATCATCCTTCATAACCATTGGATCCTACGCAAGGTTGATTGTAGACTATTTGAAAGACACTTGCTTCTTCTAAATAGAGGTGAATTGTAATGTCCCCATAATAATAATAATAATAATAATAATAAGTAATAAATAATATAATATAATATTAAAATATAAGAAAATAAATGATAAACAATAAAGAAAAGATAATAATAGTAAATAAATGATAAATAATTAAGAAAATATAATAATAATAAATAAAAATAGTAAATAACAATACTAGAGTTCTAAATAAATATAAATATAAAGAAACTATAAAAATAGTAAAACTAAGTAAAGTTAACAAAAAGTAAAAAGGAATAAAATAAGAAAGAATTATATTAAGAGTGTTACTAAATTAAGTTAAACTTAAAATAAAGAAATAAAAGTTGCATGTTGACACATGGAGTGTGTGCATGTGGTCCCCTTTCCATTGTTTGGTCTATTTAATAGACGAAGAGGAAGATGAGATTCATCATTCCATCATCCATTCTCTTGGGAGAAAAGTGTTGTGAGACAAAGGATTCCCTGGCAGTAGTACGTTGATTAAGGGCTCGGGGGTGGTCAGTTGTAGAAATATTTTGTGCAACTGAGCCTATGGTTGGATGGAGAGTCGTCCCAAAAATTTTGTTGCAGTTATCAGGATTCAGATAACGTTCAACTCCGAAATGACAAGTAAGGAATATCATTGCTACAGGTAAGTTGCTTTTGCTCCTATTTCTTAAAAATTCTATGCTAATTAGTTGAAGAGAGGTGTGTTGATTGTAAATCACATAATTGATCTAATTAGTTGCATGTTTTAATTTCAGGGTTGTTACATGAACCTTCTAATGAATATTCCAATGGAGGATCTTGATGATCCTCATTCTACAAATGCTTCTTCCTAATGCTGATGATGTATGATGATATTTTTATCTTCTATCTTGATATATGACTTTACTCCAACCATAAATAATACTACTTCGGTTGTCCTAATATGCTTTCAATGAAGATTCCATGAGCTACTTCCTTTCGAGATGTGATAAGCTACTTGCTACATGACAAGTATGTCCAAGGAAAACTTCAGTAGAACATGCGGAGGATTTTCTGCACAGAACATTCGGATGAAGGTGTCGGACGATGAGGTATACCAATCAGTAATGTCTAACAGTGCCTTCATTTCTTCCTTTGACATGTACTGTGGATCCTATTCGAATATAATCTTGTAAACCGAGGTGAAAAAATGATCGGGCAGCCATGTGCTTACTCCTCTGAGGCTGCATTTGGATAACAACTTGAAATATGTATAGCAGTCTCTGCTGGTGACCATGCCCACTCCAAGCCCGGGAACCCTTGTCGAGCACAGATTTCATCTAGGATGTAGGTGGACATGTAAATATTTGTATGCATACCTCCAGGTGACTGTCAAGCCTTTGTTACTTGTTCCTTCAGCTGATGAGCCAACATGCCGAACCAATTACACGGTTTTCCTTCTCTGGGCAGTTGGTCCAGCACAATCACCCAACTTTGTTGGAAGGTTTTCGTGCTTTCTTGGCCATACAATCAACATGAAAATATGACCAAGTATTGATATGCCTTCCGTAGTATCTTTGTCTTGTCGATCTGGTTGGGTGTCAACCTGAATCGAGTCGGCACCTTTACCCAGTTCTTCAGAATGTCTCAGGAGTTATCACTGCTATTGGGTAGGTTGAAGGGAGTCTTCATGATAGTTGCGGGATCTGAAATTTGATACATGTCATCATAGTCTCGTGCCCAGAAGGTTGCAAGCTTTGTCCCACTAACACTGCTCAAGGTCATCGTCTCAAGATCAATGTGAGAGACGATCCAGTGTATCATATCTGTGCATGGGAATGCGGGGTATTTGCATGCAATCTAGTACAAGTAGGACTTGTGAATGTTTAGATACACCTGATGGTCTTTGAAGCATTCCTCAAAAGTGTCTGTGAATACTTCATTAACCTCTTACCACTTCATTTTGATGTCCTTGTCTATAAATAGTTTGGTATCTCCATAGATTGGTATACTAGAGAACATTCGCTCAACTGTTGCTCCAATTGCATTTCTGTCAGTGTCCTGTGATCCTGCTCCCTTAGAGGCCATTGATCTTGTACTTCTAAGAGGCATATGAACACCTGAAAGATTTCAAGACAAAGAAATATGCATGGAAAGAACCCTGTTAGCGAAAACCAAAGCAAATTTGGGGAATGACATAGCACATACCTAGGGAACTGATATGAAAGATTGTGCAATTTCTTCTGGGAGGCTCGGTGACTGGATGCCAGAACTGCACAAAAGGTAGTCTAGGCTATCTGGGAGGCAAGACTAGCTGTTGGATGTTGGGATTGCACAATGCGCAATTCCAGCTAGGAGTGAGTGCATGCTCAGGGACTGCATTGCACAATTTTCAGGGCCGGCAGTCACTGTCCCTCAGAAATGCACAAAATAGTCCTGGAGGACAGTGCCTGGGTAGAAATGTGCATTTCTAGAGAGGAAGGAAAAGCCTTCCTTCCCTATATTACACAATGTTGTCTCAGTGAAAGCAGAGTCTGGGCCAAGGTTAGCCAGACTCGCTGACGGGTAACTGAAATAAAATATGAAAGTGAATGCATGGTGACATTAAGTGAAAGTAGAAGTGATTGAAAATGCATGCAAACATGAATGAAAGATTCAGTAAACAGATCAACGTCCATGTAGGTGAAGCAAGTTGTCAAATCAACGATCATTCGTGAAAATCATTTTCATGCATGCGACAACAGTGCGATAGAAACAAAAACTAAAACAGTGCTAGGAAAAACTAGTATACATGTAAACGATAGCAAGCGTTCAAAGAAATCAAACAAACAACACTCACACAAGCGAAAACATAAAAAGCGATAGAAATGCTAAAAAAGACAAGTTGAGGCCACTTACCCATGAATAGTTGAGATGGATGTATCGAAGAGCCCTAGATGTGTTGTGGGATGTCAGAGCTCCAATATAAATGTGAAATAATGAGCTATGATGCGGCAAATAAATAAGTTTTGAGCTCATGACGCGCATGCCACAAATCTAGGAAAAAGTGACACTCGGAGGAAAGTTCCTAAATGAACTTTGCATGTAACCTACAACTGCTAAAAATAGCTCCTTGAATCATGGGATGCCTTTTGCTATTCCAGGAAAAAGAAAACCATGCATGTAAGTCAAGTTTCCTTGGTCTCGGGTGGAACTAGTCAACCCAACTACTCATGCATGAATCTTCTCAACTTCTTGAAGGAAATGCACATTTTTGGCTGGGAGCTGGGCTGGCTGTCCAGGAGATTTGTGCAATTTCTCGGTAGAGTAGCTGACTGCTACCCATATTTCTGAAAATTCTAGGCTGAGCAGCCCTGTTTGGGAAAATTGCGTAATTTTTACTGTGAGGGTTGGCTGGAAGAATTGTGCAATTCTGGAGCCCAGCAGGCTGCCGAACAGGATTGTACAATTTCTGGAAGGAAGGCTGGCTGCCCTCCAGAATTGCACAATTTCTTGTGGGAGCTGCTCAACCTGTAGTTGGACCAAGTTTGAATGAATAGCCTGTGACAGGAATGCATCAAGCTATGATCAACAAGTTGCCTTTATGCAGGAAAAACACTGAAGCTTGTGTACTTGACGAAGCAAGACAAGGTGTTGCAGAAAGTTGGTAGGGAGGCTCCAAAACGAAGCTAAGGCAAAATTTTGGAGGGTGGTTGTAGCTGCTACAACAGATGCTTGCATGGCCATTTGGTTTAGGAACTTTTTTTGAATTGACTTAGCGATTATTTTTGTTGTCTGGTGACCTTAATCAGGGAAAATATCACCAAGCAATAACTCCTTGCGTGTAGAATTTACAGCAACACCAACATACATATCAAGGCTTTCATATCTTTTCCATGGAGATGTTCTATTTCTTCTAGTTATCAGATGTTGATCACTTATCTTATCTTAGAAGAGTATCGTTCCATCTTCCATGAACTCTTCTTTAATATTTCTTCGCATATTGCTTCCTCAAGATCTTTCATAGTTCCTTCATCATAGGAACCATAGTTGCAAACCATCTCATATTCTTCATGAGGTCATATTATGTTAATTTTATCTTATCAATATGTATAAGAGTTCAAGGCACATTGATTACACGCCTTCTTGAATTATTCTAATGGAAGAGTTTTCTTCTTCTTTCTTCATGCTCATGAGATAGAGAATTTTAACCCATACTATTTGCAACCATATAATGACACAAATTTATCTATTTATTGCCAAAAATATACATACCCATTCCTTCTCTTGGTCATCTAGACTTCCTTTTGTAGCTTCCTTTCCTTTCTTGAAGATGAGAGTAATTCAACCAACTTGCAATGGTGCACAACTTTGTCACCATACCGTCATCCTTCATAACCAATGGATCCTACACAAGGTGGATTGTAGACTATTTGAAAGACACTTGCTTCTTCTAAGTAGAGGTGAACCTTCTAATGAATATTCTAATGGAGGATCTTGATTATCCTCATTCTACAAATGCTTCTTCCCAATGCTGATGATGTATGATGATATTTTTATCTTCTACCTTGATATATGACTTTCCTCCGACCATATATAATACTACTTCAGTTATCCTAATATGCTTTCAGTGAAGATGCAATGAGCTACTTCCGTTTTGTCATGATGACTTTTTCAACCATATAGACTTCTATTTCGGCTGCCCTTCCATGCCTCTATGATGATGTCATATATATCTTGCTACAATTCATCCTATAATATTTTTGTTTCTTTCCATCATGACTGCTAACTTCTATATGTTGAAATAAACTAAGTGAAGGAGGTTAATTTAGTCATAATAAAGATCTTTTACTTCCTCCTTCTTTGATTTCTTCTTGTTAGGTTCTTCTTCTACTTATTTGGTGACACGTGCTTCATTTATTTCCTTTCTCTTATTTTTGTACTTCTTGAGTTTAGGATAATTTATTTTGAAATGACTATATTCATTAAATTCATAGCATTGGATCTTTGACATGTCGATTTTCTTTTGAAACTTCTTTTGAGGATCAAACTTCCCAAATTTCCCTTTCCTCCTTAATGATGGTGCATATGCTTGAGGTTTTTCATTTGATCCAACATCGTTCTTTGCCTTCAATCCAAATTCTTCAATTTTTCATAATGGCCACAAATCATTGAATGGAGTGGTTTCCTTCTTCCTATAGATACTTGAGTTTCCCCTTGCATTAGGTAGTGCATTGAGCATAATGGTGGTCATCACTCGATCAGACATTACTTCTCCAAGTTCTTGTAGTTTGTCTCTAATTTCAGATACCTTCATGAAATATGAGCCTATCCCTTCTTCCCTTGATATTTTCATCTTTTATAGGTTGGTTGTCAAAGATATTATTTCTCCTATAATGTTTAAAAAAAACAACTCCACCATTTTTTCATAGATCTCCTTCGTCGTCTTTAACTTTGCAACATCAGGGAAGAGAGAATCCTTAATTAACTCTATGAGGATCCTTTGTGCCCTTATTTATCCTTTAATTTATTTTGATAGTGCTTGATCTTTCTATTGAGATGGTTTGGTGATGAATATATTTACATATTCAATAATTTCGTTCTCCATGACAATTAAATGATTCAATTCTCTTCTTCCATGCAAGGTAGTTTGAGGTCCCAACCAATTGATTATTCTCCTTGTAGAATGAAGTCATTTGGTTTGTAGATTGAGACATAAAAATATAGAATACTTACTTTTCAAGTGAAGATGATCCTTTAGGTGATGTCTTCAACTTGATGCCTTCTTGATGATGTAGACAACTGAAGATTCCTTCTTGATGATGATTTCTTCCTTGTTGATGTCTTCTTTATTCAAAGATGACAATACTCCTTTTTCCAAATGATAAAAGATGACCTTCTTCAAGTATGCTTGAGATGTGATCCTTTATTCAATGAGAGGGAGATAACCTTAATTTCTTTGGCAAGGATGGAAATACTTCTTCTTGGTTCTTTTAGATGTAGTAACGTAGAATGTGGATATTTTGAGATGCTTCAAAAGTGTTAAGTCCTTTCTTTGAGAGGAAGGGTCGTAGAGGTCTTCTTCTTCTTCCAAGAGTTTATGATGATGTGATCCCTGTGAAGCGATGGGTACTCCTCCTTGATGTTCTTTGTATTCCTTGATGATTTGATGTCTTTTATTCTTATTAGTCCTCCTTGATGATCTCCTTGTGCTCAGACCTAGTGTATCCTTCTTCAATTGGATGATTTTCTTCAAGTTTGTTTTCATTGTAGTTGTCACCTTAGCTCTGATACTTTGATAACTGCTTATGTTGTTATTTTACTTAGCTTGATTTACTTGTAGTTATCTCTTATTTACTTGATTATTATAGTGGTATTTTAATCATCAAATAACTAACATAGTTACCGATCAAATGAGAACTATTACCTCAAAATGGGTACTCGAACCCAAAAATCACAAGAAAACATGGAAAAAAAAACCTAAAAATAAAAAGTGTTGATTCTGCAATCACTATTTTTTTTTTCAGAGTAAATTTTCAATACTTTTTAAAAATAGCAGTAAAAAACAATAAAAGTCATTTTGTTTGGTGTAAAAAACACCTTGAAATCGAAAATTGTTGATGCCAGAATAACACCTTTTTTTTCACGGTACATTTTCAACATTTTTCAATATTGAAGTTAAAAATAAAATATCATAACTTTGAAAAACTTTAAATTTCCAATGATTTTCAAGCATGATATTAAAGATAAAATATCACATCTTTGAAAAGCCTTAAAATTCCAACGGTTTTTAAGCATGACATTAAATTTAAAATATCACTTCTTTGAAAAACCTTAAAATTCCAACAATTTTCAAGCATGGTGCTAAGAAAAAATACTTATAACTGTTTTCAAATATAACATCAAAGATGAAATATCACAACTTGGAAAAAAATCAAAATCTTGACAATTTTTCAACCATGGAATTAAAAACAAAGGTTAAAAATTTAAGGCTAAAAAAACTTTAAAAATGAACACCTAAATGAAAGAGTTATTATACTAAGAGTAATTTTTTTTAAATGCTAAATGTATAGCAATTTTAAAATCTTAGCCTAAGACAATTTGATACATTGAAAAAAAAAATAAAAAATAGCTATCAAATTTACATGCAGTGTATGTGAGCTCAACCCATTGTAATGAAAACTTAAAGACAAACCATAAAATTAATACATTGTGGGGCAGATTAGATTCATTATAATAAAATATTTAAAATTAACTATCAAATTGCACATAATGGGTTCTGGTTGCTAGACAAGCATCGACACAGGCTCTACAATCTCTCTCTCTCTCTCTCTCTCTCTCTCTATATATATATATATATATATATATATATATATATATATATATATATATATATATATATAAGAAAACAAAAATTCAAATATTGAAAAGAAATAAAAATAAAAAAAATAATAACAAGTAATAAAACATAAGAAAACATGAAAAAAAGAAATCAAATATAAAAAATATATAGAAATGACATAAAAAAAACTATAAATGTAAAAAGAATTAACCATACCATATAAAATTAAAAAAAAAAAGTTACAAAAATAAGATAAAACATCAAAAAAAAAATTCCTTGGTCACCGCAAAGTTGAACCGACCAAGGGTGGCAAGAGGATGATTCATGACAAAAAATAAATCAAATGTCGAAAAATATATTAAAATAAATAAAAAATAAAAAATACATAAAAAAAGTAAAATAAAATAAATCAAAATTAACTTATAAAAATTGTTAGGATATTCCGACATAGAGGAAATAGTTAAGTATAACTTGGTCTAGTATAGAGTTAGGTAAAATGTGTTTCTTTACTATGTACTTTTGTAATTTACAATCCGACAGTCACGATATGTTCTAGACATCAAGTGATTCGACGATTCATTCTTTCTTCGGTATTACCGACACTTGATCCACAGATTAACACTCGATTGGTCCATGATCTCTATTTAAAGAGAATGGAGGGTCATTTGTAAGGTGACCATTTATGAGATAAGCTTATGTAAATTTTCGTTCTTTTACTGATAAATTTCCTGAAGTGGCCGCGTTGGCTCAGGCCGTGGACTACTTCCCTCTTTGAGGGTTTTAACCACGTCAAGAATACTGGTGTATTGATCTGTGATCTGTTTGTGAACAATGTCCTCTAGTGTTCTATCTGAGGAACTTACCCTATAAATTCCTACATGGTATTAGAGCTATTTGAGAGCCGCAACCGTTAGTGATCCAAATCCGAAGCCGGTACAACTGCATCTGATTGTCGTGTCCTAGATCTACTGTTTTTGACCACTTTCAGGCCGAGAGGAATGCTCTATTGTGTTAGGGGCATCTTTTCCAGTGAGGAACCCCTTTCGTTTCACGCGAAAAGGTTTCTGGTAGCCTTAGCTACGTCATTTTTAAGATCTGTAGGTATACAGTCTTTATTTGCAGTTTTAGTTATTCATCTGTTTGTTTATTTCGGTTTATTTAGCTCTTTTTTTTTATTACCGGATATATACCTTTCGTTTCTATGTATGATATTTTCCTTGTGACTCTGTGTAATATGGGAAAATCAGAAATAGAAAGGAAGGATTTTTCTCATGCGTATGCTATTTTCTGCCGTGCCTTAGTGTGATCTCAGAAAATAAGAAACATTGAAGAAAATATTTAGGTTCTAGCGAAAGCTAACTTCAAGCCATAAGGTTTGATTTTTTTTGTATGTCCATATTGGGTTGTGTGGTTTTTTGTTTTGTAGGCAAAAATATATTTTTCAAGTAAGCACACACCCCAAAGCTTCAGTGATTTAAAAAAAAAAAACCTTTCATTTTTTTCCAAAAATTACTAACCTTTTAAACTAGCTCACTTGGTCCAAAGTTACTTTATGAGAAAAGAGGTCTTGAGTTCAGGTCTTTCTTTTTGTTGAATTACTTTTTCAAAAAGCACATGTAACTTATGTTTTAAAGTTACTTTATGTAAAAGTGTTCTCACCCATTATAAAAATTGAGTCAATTATAATTCTAAAGTCTCTTTATATTTTATTTAAGTTACAATTTAGTGGGTAGCTCATAAAGTACCATTGTAAAAGTTACTTTCACTTATTTATAAAAGTGGGTCACATAATTTTTTTTTTAAAGTGAGCTAATTAGATTAAGCTTGGAAAGGGGGGATCTTTATATATATATATATATATATATATATATATATATATATATATATATATATATATATATATATATATATATCATTCACTTCCGCACATTCATGCACTTCGTCGGCATCTTTAACAAATTTTCTTCAAACAACCATAACTTCTTCATCCAGAAGCTGTTTTTAGAGCTTTTGTTTTTAATCAGCGTAATTTTTTGAGATCTTTCCGTTGGAACACTTAGTTTTAGCATCTACAACTTCAGTTTCTAATAAAATGGAAAGTCCATGCCAAGGTATTCTTCACAACACCAACTACTTCCAATGGTGGTCCTACATTGTGGATTTACTTAGAAGTAAAGGTCTTTACAGAATATTCTAAGGCCAAGAAACTAAACCTAATGATGAAGATAAGGTAGCCAAATGGGAAAATAGGCAATATCAAGCACATGGCTTGATAGGGATGTCTATTTCTATAGACCTTAGATTCCATATCGCAGAACTTGATACCCCTAATGAATTACTTATGTTTGATCCCAATAATTTTTCTTCCATTGAAGATTTTTGTCGAAGTTCAAGACCCTTAGTCTTCTCTTGGAAGGTGTTAAGGTTAAGAAAGAAGATGGTAGACTTATTTATTCCATTCTTACTAGGTTGGGACTAGCCTACTCTGTGTTTGTTTCTACCTTCCATTCTACTAGAGAAGCCTTTATTTCTCAAGGACAAGACTACAAGTCCCCCTCTTTTGATGCCTTTTGTGGTTTTTTAATAAGAGAACAAGAAAAACTCTTACATATTGGTCTCCTTAATCTTGGAAACTCTTCTAAGAAAGCCTTAGCCACCCAACAACAACCAAATTCAATGAATCCTAAGAAGCAGTATCCTAAAAGGAATGGTCCTAAACCAAACAAGGGTCCTAAGCAATTTCAGTCTCAAAATGAAAAATCATTTTAACAAAATGATAAGGCAAATAAAAAAAAAAGGGAAGAAGACTGATACACATTGCCAGTTTTTTGATCAAGATGACTACTTAGAATCCAAATGCTTTAAGAATATGGAAGCCTTAAAAGAAGCAATGAAGAAGCATAACATCCATTTGGAGAACTCTTTAACATCAACTTCATCTTCAGGAATAACACTTTTTGCATGTTGTCGTCAAACATCTCGGTCTGGTTATGCACTAAATGTGTCTTCTTCTTCTCATTCTCATGAGTGGCTCATTGATTTTGGAGCTTCTTATCACATGGAAAAAAAAAGCCATGTTTTCTTCTTTAAATAACTGTAACACCAAAAATATATATGTTGGTGATGATAGATCTCTTAGTGTTGTAGGGACTGCACCTGTTCATCTAGATAATGGTCAATTTAATGATGTATTATGTGTTCCAACCTTATCCTACAACCTTATATCTGTATATCAAATAACTCATTCAGGTGAAAGTAAAACATTGAATTTTCACCTCACGATATTGTAATTGAGGACCTAAGGGATCCTAAACACATGTTAGCTACTGGCATTACTAATGATTCTACAAGGTTGTATAAGTTTAACAACTTTGAGTCATCAACTCTTCCCTCGATATTTGTTGCTCATAATGATGAAGTGAGCAAACTTTGGCATGAGCGATTTCGTCACTTGAAGTATTGCTCCCTTCAAAATCTATGTAAGGAAAATATGGTGACAGGTCTTCCTAAGATATCTTGCAGAGATGATGTTTGTTGCAGATGTGTACTCAGAAAAAATCATCGAGATAGTTTTGAAAAATGTGCCTCTTGGCATGCCTTAGCCCCTTTACAACTTGTGCATAGTGATTTATGTGGCCCACTTCCAGTTGTTTCATTCTCTGGCTACAAGTATTTCTTAACTTTCATTGATGATTTCTCTAGATGCACTTGGGTATACTTCTTAAAAATCAAGAGTGAAGTATTTAAAATGTTTTTAGCCTTTAAGGCCTTTGTTGAAATTAATCTAGACATAAAATTCTTAAGCTAAGATCTGATAATGGTGGAGAATATGTTAACAACAAATTTGTCAACTTTTGTACTGAGCATAGAATTCAAATGGAACATATTGTTCCATATACTCCACAAAAGATGTTGTAGTTGAAAGGAAGAATCACACCTTAAATGAAATGGCTAATTGTATGATTCAATCTAAAGAACTTAGTCTTAATATTTGGGCAGAAGCAATTAACTGTGTAAATTACATAGTAAATCACACTCCTACTAAGGTTTTAAAGAATATCACTCTAGAAGAAGCATGGAGCTTAATTAAACCAGATGTAAGTCACTTTCGTGTTTTTGGAAGTGAAGCATGGGCCCATATTACAGATGAGAAACATAAATCTTTAGAACCTAAGAGTGAAAAATATATTTTTGTTGGATATTCTAAAGATGTCAAATGATATAGACTTATTCCACTTAAGTCCAAAAATGTTATCATTAGAAGAGATGTAAAGTTTGCTGAAAATATATCGGCTTATGAGCCTAGTTCAGCGGATGCGCCACCTCTCTCTATCCCTTCTACTTCTGAAAATATTTCTTCTTCATATGATGACAGTGCGGATGACAATCCTCCCCAACCTTCTCAAGATCCTCCTTCAGCTCCTCAGCTTCCAAAATGGGTCTGTGCTACTCGGGATGCAGTAGGTGCTCTTGCAGGTGATCCTACAGATCAACGACGTACACGTTCCCTATCCAATAGAGCCTCTTCCTTACTGGTCCAAGCTTCAGCGAATTGTGATCCTGACACCTTTGCAGAAGATTCAGGCCATCCAGATTAGGATGCAACTATGAATGAAGAATATCATTCATTATTGGAAAATGATACATGGGATCTTGTTTCTCTTCCAAAGGAATAGAGACTTGTTAGATGCAAATGGGTTTATAGAACCAAGTTTGGCCTAGATGGAAAAGTTGATAAACATAAAGCTCGTCTTGTTGCTAAGGGTTTTTCACAAGTTGAAGGCATTGACTATATTGAAACATTCTCCCCTGTTGTCAAAATGAACTCTATCCGCCTTGTTCTTTCCCTTGCTGCCTCTTTCAAATGGAAGTCCATCAGATGGATGTTAAATACGCCTTCTTGCATGGGGACTTGCATGAAGAAATCTATATGGAACAACCTCATGTCTTTATACAAACAGACTCCAGCCTTGTATGTCGGCTTAAGAAATCCCTTTATGGTCTCAAGAAAGTCCCTCGGGCTTGGTATGCCAAAATGGGTAGCTTTCTTTTAGATACTAGTTATTCTAGGTGTCATTCTGACAATACTGTCTACACCAAGAAAGTGGGTAAGTCTCTTATCATTCTTGTTCTTTATATTGATGATCTTATCCTTAATGGTGGTAATCCCAACCTTATAAACCATGTGAAGTCCAGCCTTAAAAAGCAATTTGAAATGACAGACTTAGGACACTTTCATTATTTTCTTGGTCTTCAAGCCTTGCAATCCAAGGAAGGTATTTCGCTTTCCCAGTACAAGTATGCCTGTGATCTTCTACACCACTTTCACATGGAATACTATAAGCCATCCCCTTCTCCCTTTCAGTCTAGAGCCAAAATTTCAGTCACTTGTACTTCCCCTAAAGTTGATGCTACCTTATACCGTCATCTTGTAGGAAAAGTTTTATATCTGACCCATACTCGTCCTAACCTTTCCTTTGTTGTTGGCCTTATTGCTCGATTTATGCAAAACCCAAATGAAAGTCATTGGAAAGCAGCTAAAAGAATACTTCATTATGTTCGAGGTATAGTTCAGTTTGGGATTCATTACAGTGCAGAAGCATCTCCTCTATAGGTTGGTTTCACTAATTCCGATTGGGTTGGTGACCTTGATGATCGGAAGTCTACTGCAGGTGATGTACTCACTCTTGGTTCTGGACCTATTACATGGGCTTGCAAGAAACAAAGTGACATTTATCTTCTTTAGCAGAAGCAGAGTATCATGGCGTCATAGAAGCTAGTAAGGAAGCCCTGTGGCTTCGTCAGATCCTGTCAGAGTTTGGCTTTCAGCAGCAGCATCTGACTACACTTTGGTGTGATAATCAAAGTTCCATTCAACTATGCAAAGATCCAGTCCAAAATCAGTGAAATAAACACATTTAACTACACATGCACTTCATCAAAAAGCTCATTCATGACCATGTTCTTGAAGTGCAATATTATTCAACCGATGGTCAAGTTAGAGATATCTTTACAAAGGCTCTCACAGAGGCGAAGTTTACTAAACTTCGATTTATGGTTGGAGTTTAGGAAGTTGTCACTAAGGGGGGATATGCTCTAATGCCTCCTTTCTCCTATTTTTTCATATTTGTACATCCTTCAATCCTATCCCAAGTTGTTCTTAAGGGGGGATGTTATGATATTCTGACACATAGGAAATAGTTAAGTATAACCTGGTCTAGTATAGAGTTAGGTAAAGTGTGTTTCTTTACTATGTACTTTTGTAACTTATAATCCGTTAGTCACGATATGTTCTAGACATGAAGTGATCAGACGGTTCATTCTCTTCTCTGTATTACTGACACTTGATCCATGGCTTAACACCCAATTGGTCCATGATATTTATTTAAAGAGCATGGAGGGTCATTTGTAAGGTGACCGTTCATGAGAGAAGCTTATATAAAATTTCATTCTTTTATTAATAAATTGCTTGAAGTGGCCGCGTTGGCTAAGGCCATGGATTGTTTCCCTCTTTGAGGGTTTTAACCACGTCAAGGATACTGGTGTATTGATCTATGATCTGTTTGTGAGCGGTGTTCTTCAAGGTTCTATCTGAGGAACTTACCCTGTAAATTCCTACAAAAATGAAATACTTGAATAAAAAATAAATAATTAAAAAACAAAAGAATAAAAGAAATAAAAAAAATATTAAGTTAAAAAAAAAATTATATCGTTTAAAAAGAAGTTAAATAATTACGAAAAATGAAAATTAAATAAAAAAAATTAATATAAAAAAGATCAAAACAACTAAATAAAAAATTAAAATTAAATAATAAAAAAATTATGAATATTTAAATTATAAAAATTATATTGTAAAATATTTATAATATATATATATATATATATATATATATATATATAATAAAAATATACAAGTTTTTTTAATTTATATTGTAAAATGAAAATTATATAAAAAAATTAAAATTAAAAAAAAAAAAAAAAAAAAAAAAAAAAGCAATTTAAAAAATATTAAAAAAAAACCCTTAAAAAAGTAATAAAAACAAAATTAGCTTGGAAAAAAAATAAATAACAAAATATCAAAAAATAAATAAAAAGTGAAACATTTTCAAAATAAAATATATACTTTAAAGAAAAAGAAATTAAAAAAAATATAGAATAATTACAAAAAAAAAAGGGTTAAGAAATAAAATGTATTAAAATAAAAAATAAAAAAATAAAATATATATATATATATATATATATATAATTAAAATTAGAAAAACAAATTAAAAAATATTTAAATTTAAAAAAGAAAAACAATTGAAAATAAAAATAAAAATATTCTATTTAAAAAAAAAATATTTTATAAATTTTAAATTATAAACCAAATAAATTAAAATTATACATATATATATATATATATATATATATATAAATTAAAAAATTTCAAATTGAAATTAAAAAACAATTTAAAAAATATTTAAATTACCAAAAAAAATTATAAAAATTTTATTTATATAAAAAAAAAAGAAAAAAATATTAAAAAACCCCTCGCTCCCCCTCCTCCTTGCCCCACTGGCGCCACCCGAACCCCCTACCCTCGCCACACCACACCACGCCTCCCTCCCCACCTCACCCAAACTCCTGTCACCATCGCAGCCCCTCCCCGCCCCACTCAACCACTTGTCCCTTCCCCACCTCACCCACCCCCCCCCCCCTCCCTCACCCCCATCCCCTCCCATCATGGCCCGAGCCCTCAGCCAGTGGCTAAAGGGGCCACAGGCCGATTCTGAGAATTGGCTTGTGGTCCCTTTGGTCGTTGGCTGGGGGCTCGGGCTGACGGGGAGGGTCATGTGAGGAGAGGAGGGGGGTGAGGGAGGGGGTGGTCAGAGGAGGGTGGAGTGGGTAGGGGGGTGACGGAGGGGGTGGGCAGCAAGGGATGGAGTGGGAAGGGGGTGGCATAGAGGGGAGCGGAGGTCGGGTGGGGTAGGGAAGGGGAAGGGGAGGCGAGGGGAGGCCGGGGGGGCGTGGAGGAGAGGAGGGGGAGGGGAGGGAAGGTCAGGTGGGGAGGCGAGCGGAGGAGACGGGGGTCGGGTGGTGAGCAAGGGGGGAGTTTTAATATATTTTTTTAATTATTATTTTTTTTATATAATTTTTTTTTTTAATTTAAATATTTGTAATTTTTTTATAATATAATATATATATATATATATATTTTAAATTTAAATATGTTTTAATTTTTATTTTTATTTTTTTCTATAATTTAAAATTTATAATATAATTTTTTTTTAATTCAAATATATATATATAATTTATTTTTTCAATTTTTTTGATTTCAATTTTTGATTTTTTTAATTTTAAGTTTAATTGTTTTGATTTTTTTCTTTTTCTTTCTTTTCTTTTCTTTTTAATTTTGTTTTTAAATTTTTATAATTTTTTTATTTTGTTTTAATTTTAATTTAGAAAAAAAAATTAATTCTTAAATTTTTATTTTATTTTATTTTTTACTTTTAATTGTGTTGATTTAAATTATTTAATTTAAATATTTTTTAATTTTTAATTTTAATTGATTTATTTTTCTTTAACTTTTTTATTTTATTTTATTTTTTTGGTAATTATTTTCTTTTTCTAGTGAGGCTTTTATTTTTTATTTGTTTTTTTTTTTTAACTTTAAAAATGGGTTTTGTATTTTTTTTTAAGTTTAATTTGTTTTTTTATATATATATATATATATATATATATATATATATATATATATATATATATATATATATATATATATTGAAAAAAATCATTTTTTTTCATTAATTTTTTATTCAATTTTTTTTTTCATGTTCTTTTATTTTATTTTTTATGTTTTATTACTAACATGAAAATCACCAACATTTAAAAAAATTTATCTACATTTAATTCATTAGAGAATTTAAAGTGTCAAAAATAAGCCCTCTAAACAAAAAAGGTTGATGCTCAAGAGCACTTTTCAAAATCAAGATGAAAATCACTAAGTGTAAAAAATAAGTCTTCTAAAAAAATGTGTTGATGTTGCATTGACACTTTTGAAAATCAGCATGAAAATCACTAACATTTAAAAAAATTGTTCATACTTGATACATAAAAAAATTTAAAGTGCCAAAAATATGCTCCAAAAAAAAAGTTGTATTCTAGAATCACCATTTTTCAAAATTGAGTGATTTTTTGCTACCTCAAAAGAATGGGTACTTGGTCATTTTCCTCTTTGATCAGTAACTATGTTAAATACCAAACAATTAAGAACAATGAGACAAGAGGACACAAAATGTAAGCTGCAAGCTAGGGCCGAAACCTTTCCTCTTGAGAGGAAAACCCACAAGAATTATTCTCTTCTATAGAATGTTCAGATGATGAATTCGAAGACTTATGAACCATGGCAAAGAGCCCTCCAAGACAAAATCAAAAATATTCTTTTATCAACTCTTCTTTAACAAAGTAAACATTAGTCAAAACTTGCTTCAACGCTTCCAAATTTTGGCTTCACTTCAAAGTTCAACTACTATTATAAGTCCACAACTTTTAGCATTTCTTGTAGCAAATGATTTTAGCATGTGTGAATTGTTTAGGGAATAATTAGGACACTTCTCTCCTTCTCTTTTCTTGGAATTCTTTCCTTATGAATTCAACTTGCAAGTATGATCCTTTTGATGCTAGATTTCAACTCCTTTTGAGGTTTGCAATTTATTACTTCAGAAACACTAACCAAAGTTCACACATGTGAGTGATATAGGCCCAAAAACAATCTTTTCAGCTTTGATTTTTCTTCTCCTTGAATTCTTCTCTTCTTCGCTCATTCTAGGTCTCTTTCTTTCTCCTTGATTGAACTTATGAGATTGATGGATGATTTCAAATTTGGTTGACTTCTTTTTATATATACCATTCCCTTGGATTTAAATTATCATCATTAGGCTAACTTGTCCCTCATTGAAGGTCAACTTGTTGACTGCATGTTGACAAGGTATTGGAGGGTATATTATGACACTTTTGACCTACATAAAATTTCTTTGACTTGATACATGATGCCCAAATGTGGCTTATACATATTACAATAACTCAATTGATATTTTTGACTCAATGAAAAAACCTAGAAGCACTCAATGGGTTCTTGATCTACAAATAAAATAATATTGAGCATGAAACCCATGCTATAAAATAATAAAATTTCTTTTTCTATTTACATCAAATAAATAAAATCATGATTATATTCGACATTATGAAGACTAAACCTAGTTACACATTTCAACACTTTCATGCCCTATAAAAATCAGACACATGCGTGGCCACTTCCTGCAATAATTAAAAATACTACAAATTATAGTTGCATGAAAGAAGGTTTGACATAATCCCCTATCTCAGTAATGATATTATGTATGTTAACTTTGGTAAAATAATAACTCATACCCCTATTAAATACCCTTGAATGTGTCATCGCTTCTTCATCTTATCAACCACGACTTAATATTGTAAGCCAATTGATCATTGTTTCCAAACACTTTGTTAAAATCTATTATCTTCAAGCCAAACAATCACCCTATGAAAATTTCCCATTCCAAAGCTTTACCCTATTTTCAAACAACCATGAGAGATCCACTTACATAAAGTGAACCCATAGATACTTCGATCATCCCAATAACCCTCAAGTGGTGAGAATTTTCTCAGAAGCAAATTGGATGCAATATTTTCATTAGCTTCATGGTTTCAACAAAGATATAGAACTAGAATTTCCCATTTTCTGAATCTCCCGACTACTAAAATACATAGGGTAACTATTCAAGTGACTAAAGAAAATATTTCTAAGGTTATAGGCCTACCCAAAATATGATAGAATTGGTTTGAAAGAAAAAACACTTCTTTAATAGGTAATGAGGGGTTGTAAAGTAATGAGAAGGGTATTATGAAGACCTCTCTCCTAACACCTTGATTTAAAGTCACATTTTATGTAAATTGATACTTGAATTATGAAGGGGGATTCAAATTGTCTTATGGACACCATTTGAAGCTATTAGCACATATCAGGTACTGAAGGTATGTTAAAATTCAATATTTCCTTATGTACTCAATAGAATTAATGAGGTTAAAGACCATACAAGTGAAAATTTTTGAGACAATCTTAACCCACCATGGGTCAATAAAGTTGTTGGTTGAAGATATTGAGTGGACAACATAATGGGATCATGTATATTTTTTGGGGTGAAACTATCCATGATATATTATTGCAGAAGAAACCCATGACTTTGAAAAGTAAAAGCTTATAGTAAAGTTCCCTTGTTTCTAATAAGGAAAATCCCATTGAGATTTCAAAAACCTCGACTGATGATTTAATACAAATTCAATGTTGTACCAAGCTCCAATAGAAGTCCAATGATTCTCCCCTTAGTAAAAAGCACATATTGAATGAAGATGAGGAATTTGAGGAAGAATAATTCTCTATCCTATTGAAGAACTAGGAGATTAATAAGGATGAGAGGAAAGAAATAAGAGAAAGAAAAAGATAACCTATAGGATGATATTCTAGTGGCTACATGGTTTAAGATCCATAGGATATTTGGACACACATGAAGACATTTCCCCACATTTTTTTAGGGATATTCTACAAGTTTGCAAACAATTGAGGAAACACAATTAAAAGTTAAAAGGGACAAATAAAACTTTGCACTAGAAATTGGTATTAACACAGGAAATAATACAAGCATATGAAGACAAGAAGGATTAGATTCCCTTATTCAATCCATCAACCTAGTAAACGAGGATATATAAGAGGTGCATGTAGAGGAATAATATCCTATTCTAAATAAGGAAAATGTGATAGTGAATAATAAAAATGTCCCACCAATTGCAAATTTGGAATACCTTGCTGAGTTAAAGGGTATATAGGAAAATCCCTCCCACTAAGATAGTAAGGGGATCACTTGGAATTGAATACATAGAGTAGATGTTATCCAACTGTAACTGCAAAATTACTACCCTAGAAAAATAGGTGAATGAGCTAATAACGCAACATCATGGGATTGATTCACAACAATAATTGGAAAAGAAGAAGTTGTGAGAGGCTCATCTTGAGGTCTATAACCATTAGGGGACTTTTGAGGTCTAAAATGGGCCTCCTAAGAAAAATGTACAACCAAAATAAAGTTTATAAGAACCAATAGGATTCAAGGTGATGATGTCAACCATGGGGGATGATTGACCATTTTTGGAGTAAAAAAGTAAAAATATTAAAAACTAATAAAATAATAAAACTACTTTTTCAACTCATATTTTCAACTTATCTCCCTAAGGTTTTACTCAAATTTTGAGTGGGAGTAGCCATTGGATGAAAAATTTAATTCCTCATCCAAGCAGTATCCATGCTGCATACTTTTGATGGACCCTGCTACATGAAAAATGAGAAATACACGAAAAAACATGATTGCAATAATGTTTTTAATGTATTTCTCAGTTTTCATGTAGCAGGGTCCATCGAAAGTATGCAACATGGGTACTCCTTGGACAAGGAATCAAATTATGCATCCAAAAAGTGTTTCCACTCGAAATTTGAGTAAACACGTAGGGAGATAAGTTGAAAATACGAGTTGAAAAAATAGTTTTTTTCTTTTTTCCCTCTAAAATTTGATAATGTCATCTAATCTTATTTTATTATTTCTACTGTTATTTTATAATTTCCTTAGTAGGCCCATTTTAGACCTCAAAAATTCCCTAATGTCAACCAAGTTATTCAATAACTATAGTAGGATAAGAATTACATGCATCATCTAGCCCATATCTTGTTGACCTATAATTTTCCTTCACTAGTCTATGAAATGTACCTCAAATAAAAAAAGGTTTTCCTTTAGTTGATTTCTTTGGCAATAAATTACTCGAGCTATGTTATCAATATATATCAATTTTTCCAATTATATGTTAAGAATAAAGAAGATGAAAAAAACCTACTTTCTGAGTTGTATCGACATAATTTTCTCCTTGATGAACTACAATGTTGGGATCCTGATAGACATGTTGGAGACATTTAGCTCTACAAATTTGTATCCTTCCCAAGGAATCAATTATAGTGGATGGATGCAATGATCCTATTTACGTATATAGAGAAGAAATAACCCTTGCTAGTATGAGGGGATGCTACTCTAAAAGAGTTATATAAGACCAAGAATACAAATCTTGGTAACCCTACATTTTTATTCTTTTAAAGAATCTTAGAATTCAAATATCACATATTGTGAAAATTGGATTATCCTGAATAGGATAAAGGTAGTAAATTGTTTCAAGAAAATAAAAGGGTTCCTAACCAAAGAACATAAGTGTAGAGAACCTCTCTCAAACTCTCAATTTGGTACTACATTGAACTGAGTACAGAGATATATTATTTGTCTCAAGTCCCAAGTCACACAACATTAATTAGATTGGGTTAGGATTTTATTTCCCCATCATGTGGCAGCTTATGGAATTCGAAGTGGACTTCTAGGTCACTACACATTCTTGGTTGGGATTCTATACACATGAGGAAGCAAGACACCTAGTTTTCAATTGGAGTAATGTTCATTCCAAGACCTCACACCATGACTCATCATCCTTTGATGACAAATCATAATAGCCTTTGTTGCATGAGCACATGCAACCCCTTCAGCAAGGGTGTAAATTTGGGTAATAGGAATGCCATATTTTCTTTCACCCTTTTGCTCAATATTTTCCCTATTTCATTCCCTTGTACCTCAAGTCTAACCCTTTTTAACAAATTGGTTGATTTTTGACACTAGGTAACTTTGCATTTATTATTTTCATCTTAACATATTTTTGGATGTAGAAATAAGAGAATTACATGGTCTTTGACCATTTTATTGAGTGTTAGCAGAACTTCATTTCAAGATATTTTTGTGGAAGCATACAGACAAGTATTATCTATAAAACTTGCAAATCTAGTGTTTACTATATAAGATGAAAAATAGGTGTTGCCTATAGAAGTTGCAGACTAGTATTCATGGTGAACATCAAAGTCATAACAAGTGGCTCCTAAATTTCTAATGCCATTTTTACCCCAAGTTGTGAAAGATTCACTCTAACTTGGTCTAATTGACCTCCTAAAGATGGAAAAGCATAGCCAAATGTTTTTTTTGTGGCAAAGACAAAAAATTATATTTTGTAATTTTTGGAGAGTGATATAAAATGGGTTGAATTAATGATTCGAATCTGGCTTATATTTAAAGTATAGAACATGAGCATGAAGTATAAATTGACTCCCTGCTAAAAGCAAAGGAGATGATTCTTGTCTTTTAATTTGTTAAGTTGTAACAAACTTATTTTAATGTAGAAGAGAAGTTGATGTCCATTACATTGTTTATGTGTGATTAAAGGTTTTTTTTTGGGGTTTGAAGTTAGGCACTTTGCGTTACGTCAAATGAGAATTACATAGACCGAAAATTGTCTAGCACTAGTCTACCCAAAGGAAAACTATACCAGTAACATTAGTTCATATTCTTTACGTTTCCAAGACCTTGTCCAACTAGAGAATCTTGTAAATAGAAAATTATAAAATAGGCTAGCTATGCTAGATCTTAACATACATCAACATGAAGACAAAATAGACCACTAGTGTTGTATGAAAAAATTTATGAGTCATAAAAACTATTGGGTAGAATCTCTAGGAATTTGCGGTTTCTTTTCACTACCCTCATCTAAGGATAAGGATATATTGGCTGATATCTTGGCTAGAATGATTAACTTGTGCTCAACACTATCAATTTTTTCCCCTAGCTCTACTAATTTGACAAAATTCTCCTATTGAGTCCTATTGTACCTCCCTATGCCACCTGCAATATTCAAATGACATTTAACCTTGTGCCAACTTTGTGCCATGATTGATGAAGTGACGAGATGACATGTAATGTGCCAAGTATAGTGGGATCAATAAGAATACGTTGAAGCATCACATACATCATGCTTCCCACTGATTTAGAATATGTTACATGAGACATATAATCCTTTTCTTCTTCATTACTTATTGAATAAACCTTAAAATGAGAGGCAAAAGGGATATTATATAGTTTCACATTATTCAACCCTAACTTCTCAAGTATTTTTTCCACATACTTTTGTTGTGAAAACCTGAGCTTAACATTTTTTCTATCGTTGTGTTTTTCAATGAACAAGATTTATTTTGTAGCTCCTAAATCCTTCATATCAAATGTGCTAGCCATTTGAGCCTTCAAACTATTGATCACTGCCATGCTTTTACTTGAAATGGGGATATCATCAACATACAACATTAGGATAATGAATATTCCATTCAAAATCTTAAAGTACACATAATGATCATGCTCACTTCTAGTATAATTATGACCCACATGAATGAATCAAACTTCTTGTACCATTTCTTGAGTGACTACTTGAGGAAATACAACAATTTCTTAAACTTATAAACTAATATTCCATTGCAATGTTCCACAAAACCTTCTTGTTGTTCATATAAATATCCTCATCCAAATTTCCATGCAAGAATGATGTTTTAACATCTAATTTCTCTAACTCAAAATTAATCAAAGAAACTAGTGCCAATACAATACGAACATATACAAGTTTATTATCTAGTGAAAATATTTCATGGAAAACTATGCCTTCCATATGAGAGTAACCTTTTACAACCAGTTTGGCCTTATACCTCTAAATATTACCATCAATGCCTCTTTTCAATTTGAAAACCAATTTACATCCAAAAACCTTTCTATATTTCAGAAGTTCTACCAGATCCCATGTTTTTTTTCTTTCTAAAGCATCCATTTCTTCTTCCATTGCTTCTATCCATTTGTCATTATTGATATCATCTAATTCTTCTTGAAATCAAGAAGGTTCCCTGTCATCAATAACAAAAGTAACATTTAAAGTGAAATCGGTATACCTTTTAGGGGGTTTTCTTTCTCATGTAGATATTCTGGATGTTGTTTTTGGACTTTCAACACTTTCTCAGGCTTCTTCAACATCTACGACTTATTTATCATCATAAGATTCTTGCTTCCATGTTTCCATAGATGGTTCAATCTAAAATTGAATTTGTTGATTTGGTGTATGTTCATACACCTATTCCTATTTCAAAACATCTCTTGCACGATATGATTTAATAAGAGAAGATTCATCAAATATCACATCTATGTTGAAGATGATTTTGTGGGAAGTAGAATCCCATGACCTATATCCCTTAGCAACATCACCATAACCAACAAATATGTATTTCTTTATTTTAGGGTCTAATTTAGAATGTTGATTCTTAGGAATAAGAGTGTACATTTCACAACATTTTTTTTTTTTAATTCAAATAATCATACAGATGACTTTCCCATGCCTCTTCAAGGATTTTGTAGTTTATTGCAACAAATAATGATTGGTTCACTAGATAACAATAAGTATTGACTACTTCCACCCACAACTCTTGTTGCAAACTAGCATTGCTTAGTATGCTTCTTTCACTTTCAAGAAGAGTCTTGTTCATGCATTCTTCCACAACATTTTGCTGAGAAGTATCAATTGATGTTTTGTGTCTCATGATCCCAACCTCCTTGCAATGTTCTTCAAACTCTAAAGAAGTGAACCTGCCTTCGTTATCTTTTCTTAAACATTTTATTTTTATGCCAATTCTATTTTGAACCATAGTTCTAAATTATTCAATGGTTTTAAATATATCAACTTTTATTTTTAATGCACATACCTATACTTTTCTAGAGAAATCATCTATAAATGAAACAAAATATGATGATCCTCCGAAAGAAACCATAGGGGATTCCCCTAAGCATTCAAATGAATGTAATCAAGAGTACCTTTGCTACTATGGTTTCCTATTTTATATTTCTATATACATTGTTTGCCAAATGTACACTGCTTCCATAAACTTAAATTTAGAGATTTTAAGTTTAGAAGTTTCTTATGATTTATAAATGCTTGTAATCTCTTCTCTCTCATATGACCTAGTCACTGAAGTCATAGTGGATTTTTTAGCCTCCTCAGATTCAACAACTAATTTTCTGATTTGAGTGCTTCCATCCATCTTGTAAAGGTTCCCTATCTTAGTAGCCATCATGACCACTAAAACTCCCAGCCCCTTGGACACTTTCAATGCTCCACCTTGACCTATCCACTTATAACCACCAGAATCCAACACTTCCAAAGAAATTAAAATATTTTTTAAATTAGGTACATGCCTCACATATGTTAATGTCCTCACAATACCATCAAACATCTTTATTTTTACATTCCAAACCCCAAAAGCCTTACATGATATATTATTACTGATAAGGACAAATCCACCATTAACAAGTTCATATGTTCAACCATTTTTTATGTGGACACATATCATGAGATATGCTAGAATCTAATAGACAAAATTCCTAATATCAATTATAACTAAATCCAATTTAACTAAATTTTCCTCCTTTTTTGAATCTTCCTTGGGTTCCTATCTTTTCTAGCAAAATACCTTTAGATGCCCTGATTTGTTGTAGAACCAACATCTCATTTTACTCTTTTATCCTTTTGATTTTGACATAGATTTATCTCTTGGTTTATCTCCTTTATTCTTGGAGTGACCTATAACCACCATAGATTTTGGTATCGAGGTTTCAATGCTTTATTTCCTATTTACCACTTTAGACATAAAACTCCAACAACAACATCAAATTCAAGAGATGTTGTTGTGCTTAAGCTTATGTAAGTTACAAAATGGTCTCATGATTCAGGAAGAAAAGACAACTATGTAACTTCCTTATCTTCACTATCAAGTTTGATATTATAGAATCTAACTCACATTTTTTATACCTTCTTTCATATTCAAGCTATACAACTACCTCTTTAAGTAGATCTGGTTTTTCAAAGATTTCATCATATATTCAGACCTTCCAACTTGGTCCACAAGCTTGCTCCTTGTTGGGTTGTGTTATATTCTTTCCATGTAGTTAATAGGGGGTTTGAAGGGCACCCGTAACCCCACTTTATGGGGTCCGGGGCAGCGCCCCGGAAAATTTTGGTTTTGGACCATATGTTAGGTTGGGGGGACCCACCTATGGTTTTGTGCATGATTTTCGCACATGTTTTTTGGACGCGATGGTTTTCGGTCCATGGTATTGGACGCGATTGTTTTCGGTCCATGGTATTGGATGCTTCGGCATGTATAAATATGTATTGTAACATTGAAAGGAAAATAATGAAAAATCAAGCTGGTAGTCCCAGTTTTGGGATCCAGGGAAAAATCTCTGTGCATATGTGTTTTATGGGTTTTGCTCTCGCATTGTTTATTTTCTTTGTTTAAGAATTTGTATGCAGGTAATTTCTGTACAGGGTTAAAACCTACATTTGGTATCAGAGCTGTTTTGGCTTCAAGGGGACGCCTTTGTTGCTGAGGGGTTTCGCTCGGGCCTATGGTAGACCCTGTTCAGTGGGAGATCTGGGAGATTGATTCTGGTGGTGAAAGAAGATGGCGAGCAATGGAAAGATAGAGATTGAGAAGTTCAATGGTCAGAATTTTGAGTTGTGGAAACTCAAGATGGAGGATCTATTGGTGGATAAAGATCAGTGGATCGCAGTAGATCCGGGTACTAAACCATCGGGAGTGACCGATGAAGAATGGAAGAAGTTGGATCGGAAGGCAAAGAGCACAATACGATTGTGTGTCTCGGATTCAGTATTGCTGAATGTACCAGGGGAAGCTATGGCAAAGGCTTTGTGGGTCAAGTTAGGGACTTTGTACCAATCTAAGTCTCTGGTGAATAAATTGTTCATGTGGAAAAAGTTGTATAACCTGAGGATGAAAGATGGAGACTCGGTGACAGAGCATCTGAATGCGTTTAATAATGTGGTAAGTTAGTTATTATCTGTTGATATTAAAATTTCAGATGAAGATAAGTGCATCAATCTGTTGTGTTCTCTACCAGATTCGTGGGATAGTCTGGTTATTACAATAGGTAGCAATGCAACTGCTTTGCAGTTTGATGAAATAGTCTCAGCCTTGCTGACGGAGGAGATGAGACGGAAAAATATGGACAACCAGAATGGTGATGCCTTGTCTGTACGAGGACGGTCCCAGAACAGAAACAAAAATAAGTCATCGAGTGGGAGATCTAAATCTAGAGGGAGATCTAAATCTCCAGGAAAACCTACAAAGGTGGTGTGCTGGAAATGCGGAAAGGAAGGGCACTTCAGAAGGGATTGTAAATCTAAAGCTCCTGATAAAGGAAAGGGATTTGATGATGCTCCTTCTGCAGAGGTGAAAACCACCTCAGATGAAGGTGGGGATGTGTACCTGGCTTCTTCAAGTACACATGTAGATATGAGGCATGGTTGATTGACTCAGGTGCATCCTTTCACTTCACTCCCCATAGAGAGTGGTTCTGCGAGTATGAGAAATACGATGGTGGTGATGTCTTCTTAGGAGATGATAGGAAGGCTAGAATCATTGGTCGGGGAAAAGTAAAGTTGAAGTTGCAAGGTGGAAGGGTTAGAACACTTCCGGGTGTTCTACATATTCCTGCATTGGCCAGAAATCTGATTTCTGTAAGCAAGTTGGATGATGCAGGTGTAAAGACGGTGTTCGAGAAAGATACCTGCAAGATGGTTCGAGGAGCACTGATATTAATGCGGAGAGTTCGGATTGGAACTCTGTACAAGCTGCAAGTAGCACTGTTGTTGATGGGTGCAATAGTTCTATGGTTCCTGAAAATGGAGTAGAGAATCTAGTGGTCTCTGGAGAGAAGACCATGTTGTGGCATCAAAGGCTTGGACATATTGGAGAGAAGGGCCTTCGAATACTTCATGGTAAAGGTATGGTAGAAGGTATGAATAATAGCTCTCTGGATTTTGATTTCTGTGAAAATTGTGTATATGGGAAGCAGAATCGGGTGAGTTTCCCCTCTGGTGGTAAGAGGACGAAACAGATATTAGAGCTTGTGCACAGTGATGTGTTTGGACCTGTGAAGGTTCCATCACTGGGTAAGTCTGTGTACTATGTATCTGTTAGCATTATGATACATATGTTGTACTTGATGGCAACCCACTCATCTCAGATGATAAATTATAGTGCAGAAAAGTTCACGCACTTTTATGCAGAGAAAAGTTTATTTCATGTAGATAAAAGTTCACGCACTTTTATGCAGAGAAAAGTTTATTTCATGTAGAGAAAAAGTTCACGCACTTTCATGCAAGGAAAAGCACGTATATGTTGGAGAACTTACCTTTGGTCCATGGTAGTTAGTCCTTGGTATTTGAACCTATGGTTTTGGACCATGGTACCTCGTCAGAAGTGTTGATCTCACGCACTTTCATGCAAGGAAAAGCGCGTATATGTTGGAGAACTTACCTTTGGTCCATGGTAGTTAGTCCTTGGTATTTGAACCTATGGTTTTGGACCATGGTACCTCGTCAGAAGTGTTGATCTCACGCACTTTCATGCAAGGAAAAGCGCGTATATGTTGGAGAACTTACCTTTGGTCCATGGTAGTTAGTCCTTGGTATTTGAACCTATGGTTTTGGACCATGGTACCTCGTCAGAAGTGTTGATCTCACGCACTTTCATGGTTGGTTCATGGTATTAGTCTGATAGTTTTTGATCCTATGGTTTTGGCTCGTGGTATTGCATCCAAAAGTGTTGATCTCACGCACTTTCATGGTTGTTTCATGGTATTAGTCCAACAGTTTTTTGATCCTATGGTTTTGGACCGTGGTATTGTGGAAGGCCTAAGACTATATAAGAGGAAGAAGATCATTTGGAAATGTATCATCGAATGAATTGAATATCTAATAAGTGCTAGATCTGAAATATTTGTGATTGGGTTATGGTGCAGATCTGGATTTGAATGAAGGAGGAACCTTAGCACATAAAGAAGGATAAGTTCTATTGATGGGTCATAATCTTTATGCTTGAATAATAGTATCTTTGTATGATTTTGATCTGTTATATGAGGCGCATGCTTGATCTATAAATCTGACAATCTGGGTTAATTAGTGTCTGAATATTTGAAAGAAGGAATTATTCTTTATAGATCTGCACGCAGGCTTTAGGTTGTTGAAGTAGCGTATATCTTTAAATTATGATCTAGCTGCCTCTGTCTATTGCTGCAGTATTCTGGGTTCAGAATTTGGTGTGTGGTTACTGTTACTGTGTTCTGGGTACAGCTGTCAGAGAAGTGTTTACTTGATTCAGTGCTAATTGGGAAAAGGAGATTGTTTGATGCAGATATACTTGATGATTGATTGATGTTCATGGATCCAGTTTGAAAATTTATGAAAAGTGGTCCTTGAAAGAAAAGAAGTAGGGGGTTGTAACTCCCTTCCAGGAGAGAGAGTTGTAGCTCTCTGCAGGTTGTAGCCTGCGTACTGGTAAAGGACTGCACCACTACAAATTCATTGTAAAAGGAGTTTCTAATTGAAAGAAGATAGAGACATATTGCAGCAGGTGGTTTTCACCTACATTTGGTTTCCACCTTATATCTGGTGTTCTTTCGTGTGACTATCTGTTTTTCTTGTTCATGCTCATTATTTTATGGTACTGACATATAATAATTCAAAGTATAAATATATTGAAAAAGAACTAGATAATACTTATTCACCCCCCCTCTTAGTATTATTTCCAACAATTGGTATCAGAGCAGGTCCTTCTGAAGAAGCTTGATCGCTTGAAGGAAGATCTAACATCATGAGCAACTACGAGAGGGAAGCATCAATTAGGCCACCGATTTTTTATGGAACAAACTTCGTATATTGGAAGGAAAGAGTTACTGCCTATCTTCAATCATTGGGTACAGAAGTATGGGACATTATAGAAACAAGGTATACTTTTCCATCAGCTACTCCTATAGATTCAGCTGAGAAGAAGAAATATGAAACAAATGCAAAGGTGGTTAATACTCTTCTAGGATGTCTATCTCAATCTGAATTCATGAAGGTTATGCAACATAAATCCGCAAAAGAAATATGGGACAAGATTGTTTTGATCTACGAAGGAGATGAACAGGTAAAACGTGCAAAACTTCAAACCCTCAGGATTCAGTATGAGAATCTCAGAATGTATAATGATGAAAGTGTGGCTAACTATTTTCTTCATGTGGATGAGATTGTTAATTGTATGAAAAATTTGGGTGAAGAAATAAAAGAGGCTGTTGTGGTTGAAAAAGTTCTAAGATCTTTGTCACCTAGATTTGAATCTAAAGTTTCTGCTCTAGAAGAAAAGGAGAATCTACAACATCTTAAAATGTCACAACTACATGGAATTCTAACTGCTTATGAAATGAGAAAAGGAGGTCCATCTGACAGGAAATAAGCTGCCTTCAAGGCTTCAGGTAAAGGAGAGTACTCTGAATCAGGACATGGGTCAGAAGAAGAAGAAGAATCAAATTTTGTCAGAAATCTTCAACGGGGTGCTGGACGGTTTAGAGGTAAGTTACCCTTCAAATGCTTTGCTTGTGGAAGAGTAGGTCACTATGCTACCAAATGTCCTCATAAGGATAAGATCGACAAGGGAAAGGAACCTATTAGATGGAACAAGAAACAAAATGCAAATAAGAAAAGCTACTACACTCATGAAGACAATGATGGTCTATCAAATAGTGATGAAGATGAACGAGGTAATGACTATAAACTTTTAATGGCCTTTGAAGATGATGATTACATGGATGTTATAGATGTGGATAGTTTTTATGAAGAGATTTCTAGACTGAAGGCATGTATAGAAGAAAAGAATGTGATCATTGATACTCTACAATTTCAAATTGATGAAAAAGAAAAATTTCTTGAAAAGTTAGAATGTGAAATTGTTGGCCTTAGAAAATAAATTGAGAAAACAAAGACTATTAATCTTAAGTTTGTCAAAGGATCTAAAACTCTGGATGAGATCATCAATGTACAACGTTCTCCGCTAAACAAGACAGGTCTGGGGTATAATGGAGAAACATCTCAAGCATCCACCTCAAAGAGTTATCTTGATGCAACAAGAAGGAATGAGCAAAAGCACAATGGAGATCACCAGGTAAAGCAGGGACGAATTACATCAAGAACTAACAAAGACTACTAGGTAAACCAGGGGCAATCTGTCTTAAGGGTGAACAAAAGCTACAACCAGCCACAGGTAAAATCATCTCAATTTGCTTCAAGAATGGATGACAATAAGAATTACAATCATTTGGGTGGTAGATTTTGTAACCGCAGAAGTTTCTTCAATGGCCAATGTTTCTCTTGCCATAACTTTGGTCACAAAGAAGTTCAATGTGTTGCATATAAAACAATCATGACTAGAGAAGCTCAAAAACAAAGAAGTATGACTGGGATTACAAAAAGGACCTATAACAAATTTTCGGCTCTTGAAAATGAAATTGAATGTTCTATTTGTAGTAACTTCGGTCATGAAGATTCTGAATGCAGGAGCAGATTTCAGCAGACAAAGGAATAAGCCTCAAGCACCAGAACATGGAGAATAAAGGAACCACAATCAGAAAGATGTGGGATAGCCTTTTATGCAGAGGGACAGGAAAATCTATGGTACATCGACAGTGGATGTTCGAAGCATATGACAGGTGATAAAGAAAAACTTGAATCATATTCTGCTTTAGAAAAGGGAAAGAAAGTTTCTTTTGGAAATGATACTCCAGCAGCTATAAAAGGAAAAGGCACAACTCAGTTAAAAGAAAAGGTCAAAGCTGGACATGTTTTGTATGTTGATGGCTTGAAGCATAACCTTCTGAGTGTCAGTCAGATGTGCGATCAAGGAACTGAGGTAATATTTCGATCAAATGGATGTAGCGTTCGTGATCTCGATACAGGGAAAACAGTGATCAAAAGTAGAAGAACTCCAAATAATCTATACATATTTGAAGAAGGACAACAACAATGCTATTTGAGCAAGGATGATGAACATTGGTTATGGCACCGAAGGTTGGGGCATCTAAGCTTTTCACAAATAAGGAAGGCATGCAAATATCAGGCAGTTCGTGGTCTTCCAGATATCAAAATTCCAGACAACACTATATGCAAATCATGTCAGTTTGGTAAGCAAACCAGAACCAACTTCCCGGAGAAGGAAGGATCAACCAGCAGGCCTCTTGAACTAGTCCATACAGATGTATGTGGTCCTTTCAGGACGAGGTCACCTCGAGGAGAAGAATACTTGATATTATTCATTGACGATTTCTCTAGGTTTGTTTGGTTAGGACTTTTGAAGCACAAAGACGAAGCATTCGAAAAATTCAAATCCTTCAAAGCCTTGGTTGAAAATGAATCAGGTTACAAAATTAAGTGCCTCAGGTCCGACAGAGGTGGGGAGTTTACCTCAAATGAATTTTTCGATTTCTGTGAAGAACATGGGATAAGAAGGGAATTCTCTACAGCTAGAACTCCTCAGCAAAATGGAGTGGTGGAAAGGATGAACAGAACAGTCCAACAAATGGCTCGTGCTATGCTTGATGAGTCTGGAACTCTCGCAAATTTATGGGGTGAAGCTGCATATGCTGCGGTTTTTATTCTCAATAAAACAAATGTCTGAGTGAACAACACTCAAACTCCTCATGAACTCTGGTATGGTGAGACTCCCTCGGTAAAACACTTCAAAATCTTTGGGAGCAAATGCTATATTAAGAATACTGATGAGCAACTTGGCAAACTTGAACCTAGAGCAGATGAAGGCATTCTTCTTGGTTATTCTCCACATAGCAAAGCATATAAGTGCTACAATAAAAGACTTGGAAGAATTGTTGACAGCATTGATGTAGTGGTTGATGAAAAAGGATACATTCCTAGGCAAGTAAATTATGAAAATATCGAAGAAGATGAAGAATACCCTCAAAGACAGAATGATGAAGAAGAAGAACCTCAAGAAGCACCAGAGGAACAGATAAGGGTAGAAGAGAAGACTCCATCCAGGTACGTTCAGAAGAATCATCCAGAATCTCAGATTTTGGGGCAAAAAGAAGAAGGTGCACAAACAAGAAGAACAATTGCAGAAGCTTCAAGCTATTTGGCATTACTCTCATCCACTGAACCACAAAATGTAAAAGAGGCATGCAAAGATGAATGTTGGGTCAAAGCAATGGATGAAGAACTTGAGCAGATCGAAAAGAACAACACTTGGGAGTTGGTTCCTAGACCAAAGGATAAGAATGTTATAGGCACAAAATGGGTCTTCAAAAATAAGTTGAATGAAAATGGGGAAGTAATTAGAAACAAGGCCAGACTTGTTTGTAAAGGGTATGCACAGCAAGAAGGAATAGATTTTGAAGAAACTTTTGCTCCTGTTGCAAGACTTGAGGCCATCCGAATGTTCCTTGCTCTCTCAAGCTTTCAAAAGTTCAAAGTATTTCAAATGGACATGAAATCAGCCTTTCTGAATGGAGACTTAGAAGAAGAAGTATACATTGAGCAGCCATATAGTTTCATTCTTGGAAATGATCCAAATCTTGTATGTAGATTGAAAAAGGCTCTCTATGGTCTTAAACAAGCTCCAAGGGCTTGGTACTATCATTTGGACAAATATCTTCATCAACAAGGTTTTTCAAAAGGATCAGCAGATAGCAATCTTTATATAAAAATTGAAAATGACAAATTGCTAATACTTGTTGTCTATGTAGATGACATTATCTTTGGCAGCAATGAAGAATCTATGAGTCAAAGCTTTTCCTTGGTGATGCAGAAAGAATTCGAAATGTCCTTGCTTGGAGAATTGACATATTTTCTTGGTTTGCAAATCCAACAAAAGGAAGGAGGGATCTTCTTGTCTCAAACCAAGTATCTCAAGCAGATTTTGAATAAATATGGCATGGAAGATGCAAAACCAGTATGTACACCCATGGTCACAGGATGTAGCCTTAGTGCAAATAATGAATCAGCAGCAGTACATCAACCAACCTACAGATCTATGATTGGAAGTCTACTTTATTTGACAGGTACCCGACCAGACATCATGCATGCAGTGGGAGTAGTTGGAAGATTTCAGGAAAATCCAAAGGAAACTCATCTTCAGGCAGTAAAGAGAATCTTCAAATATCTTCAAGGGACTCAAAATTATGGCTTATGGTATCCTAGAGATACAGATCTCACACTTCATGCTTATACTGATGCAGATTGGGCTGGAAGCGTGGATGACAGGAAGAGCACAAGTGGTGGTGCATTCTTTATGGCTTCCAGATTAGTATTTTGGTTTAGCAAGAAACAGAGTTCGATTGCCTTGTCTACAGCTGAAGCAGAATATGTTGCTGCTGCATCTTGCTGCACTCAACTCCTTTGGATGATGCAGACCTTGCAGGATTTTCAAATCACTTGTACACCACCCATCTCCATCTTATGTGATATTACAAGTGCAATCAGCATTTCAAATAACCCAGTCATGCATTCAAAAACCAAGCACATACCAATCAAGTATCACTTTCTCCGGGAACAAGTGCTTGAACAAAAGGTCAAGTTGGAGTATGTTCCTTCTAAGGAACAGGTTGCTGATATACTCACCAAACCATTGCCTAGGGAGACCTTTGAATACCTCAGGCAAAAGTTGGGGGTTGTTGATGCATCATCTTGTTGTTGAATCTCTTCTAATTGTTGGTTGTATGCAAGGTTCATCTGAAGTATATGCGTACATGTGTTGGGTTGCGGATTGGTCAAAGATCGAATGGCACAGGTTCAGGGGGAGCATATCATGCATTGTTGGCATTATGGAAGAAGTACAGAAGGAGATCATGGATGCTGGTCTGAATATTGCTGCAATACGTCTCTATCTCTTTCATGGTCATGGATTATGGTTCTTCTTTGCAGATCTGGTTTATAGTCAGAGCATGTTCTTAGGGGGAACATAACCCTTTGCCCTTGATGTCAAAGGGGGAGAGTGACTGGTTGTTGTTTCCATCAAGTCCAAAGGGGGAGATTGTTGGCATTATGATACATATGTTGTACTTGATGGCAACCCACTCATCTCAGATGATAAATTATAGTGCAGAAAAGTTCACGCACTTTTATGCAGAGAAAAGTTTATTTCATGTAGAGAAAAGTTCACGCACTTTTATGCAGAGAAAATTTTATTTCATGTAGAGAAAAAGTTCACGCACTTTCATGCAAGGAAAAGCGCGTATATGTTGGAGAACTTAGCTTTGGTCCATGGTAGTTAGTCCTTGGTATTTGAACCTATGGTTTTGGACCATGGTACCTCGTCAGAAGTGTTGATCTCACGCACTTTCATGCAAGGAAAAGCGTGTATATGTTGGAGAACTTACCTTTGGTTCATGGTAGTTAGTCCTTGGTATTTGAACCTATGATTTTGGACCATGGTACCTCGTCAGAAGTGTTGATCTCACGCACTTTCATGGTTGGTTCATGGTATTAGTCTGATAGTTTTTGATCCTATGGTTTTGGCTCGTGGTATTGCATCCAAAAGTGTTGATCTCACGCACTTTCATGGTTGGTTCATGGTATTAGTCCAACAGTTTTTTGATCCTATGGTTTTGGACCGTGGTATTGTGGAAGGCCTAAGACTATATAAGAGGAAGAAGATCATTTGGCAATGTATCATCGAATGAATTGAATATCTAATAAGTGCTAGATCTGAAATATTTGTGATTGGGTTATGGTGCAGATCTGGATCTGAATGAAGGAGGAACCTTAGCGCATAAAGAAGGATAAGTTCTATTGATGGGTCATAATCTTTATGCTTGAATAATAGTATCTTTGTATGATTTTGATCTGTTATATGAGGCGCATGCTTGATCTATAAATCTGACAATCTGGGTTAATTAGTGACTGAATATTTGAAAGAAGGAATTATTCTTTATAGATCTGCATGCAGGTTTCAGGTTGTTGAAGTAGCATATATCTTTAAATTATGATCTAGCTACCTCTGTCTATTACTGCAGTATTCTGGGTTCAAAATTTGGTGTGTGGTTACTGTTACTGTGTTCTGGGTACAACTGTCAGAGAAGTGTTTACTTGATTCAGTGCTAATTGGGAAAAGGAGATTGTTTGATGCAGATATACTTGATGATTGATTGATGTTCATGGATCCAGTTTGAAAATTTATGAAAAGTGGTCCTTGAAAGAAAAGAAGTAGGGGGTTGTAACTCCCTTCCAGGAGAGAGAGTTGTAGCTCTCTGTAGGTTGCAGCCTGCGTACTGGTAAAGGACTGCATCAGTACAAATTCATTGTAAAAGAAGTTTCTAATTGAAAGAAGATAAAGACATATTGTAGCAGGTGGTTTTCACCAAAATTGGGTTTCCACCTTATATCTGGTGTTCTTTGGTGTGACTATCTGTTTTTCTTGTTCATGCTCATTATTTTATGGTACTGACATATAATAATTCAAAGTATAAATATATTGAAAAAGAATTAGATAATACTGATTCACCCCCCCTCTCAGTATTATTTCCAACAGTATCATTCATAGATGACTTCTTAAGGAATACATGGATATATTTTCTTAAGAAGAAATATGAAGTCTTTGACATGTTTAAAGAATTTAAGGCTTTGGTGGAAAATCAGACAGAGAAGAAGATAAAGGTGCTGAGGACAGAGAATGGTGGAGAATTTTGCAGCAACGAATTTGAAGAATTTTGTAAGAAGTGTGGTATAGCATGACAGAAGACTACTCCATATACACCTCAGCAAAATGGAGTCGCAGAAAGAATGAACAAGACATTGATGGAAAGGGCAAGAAGCATGCTCAGTGGTGTCGGGTTAGGATAGGAATTCTGGGCAGAGGCGGTGGATACTGCATGTTACGTGATCAACAGATCACCTTCATCAACGTTGGAGGATAAGACTCCACAAGAAGTATGGACTGGTAAGAAACCCTCTCTTTCACATCTAAGGGTATTTGGATGTGATGCATATGTACATGTTCCAAAGGAGAAATGAACCAAGTTGGATAGTAAATCTGAAAAGTGCATCTTTATTGGGTATAAGGATGGTTTAAAGGGTTATACACTTTGGAACCCAGTCACACAGAAGGTTGTGTACAGCCGAGATGTGTTGTTCAGAGAGGTAAAAGATGTTATTCAACATGAAGTCCAACCAAAGGAACCTGAGAAGATAGAGTTTGAGCCAAAGGAGGAAGAATCAGACTCTGCAGCAGAGGAGGAATCAGAAGATGAAGAGCCACAAACTCTGACTGTGAGAAGATTAGTCGAGAAAGAAGGCAGCCAGAAAGGTATAGTCCATCTGCTTTCAGTTCAAATTTTTCTTTGTCTGTTACTGATAATGATCCCAGAACTGTGAAGGAAGCAGTGGATTCAGAGGTTGGAAAACTCTGGAAAGAGGCCATGGTCGATGAAATGGCATCTTTGCACAGAAATGAGGGTTGGGATCTGGTGGAGTTGAGACTCTACCAGACTGAAAATTGCTTATTCAAAGAAACACACACATATCCATTATCTTTACTGTAAGCAAATTCTAATGTTGAGGGTACATACCTAAGGTCCTACGTTCGAGAAGACCTTTAGGGTCCAAACCCTTCTTGGAGTTCCCTTCTTCTCCTTTGACCTGTAAAACAAACAAATCAAAGAACACAGCGATACATGGACAAATACTTATACATAAACCATCTTCATGCTATAAAGTTAGTTATAAAAATCTTTGAGTAACTACTTGCATAAGAATTCAAAACAAGAATCTCATAAGCACAAAGAAAGATTGTTTCGGGAACCAAGACGTGTTTCTTTATATAAAGGCAAGTAAAGTAGATATAACGGAAAGATTTCACCTGAAACACCTTCAGCAGGCTCCAAGCAAAGCTTCCTCCCGGATTCGTTCCAGCCTCAAGCCTCCAACAAGAGCTCCTTCCAAGTCTTACTCAATGGTGATATAAAAGATGAATGATCACCAATACACATGGAAACAAGGGTTTCCTATGCAGAATGGGGGAAGTGCAGAAAGCACCAAGGACTTCAGACCTGGTCTAAGGGGAAAATCTCAGCATAATAATCTTGCTCTCCTTTTCTCTCCCCCTTAGGCCTTCCCTTTGATGTCTTTTTATACCATCTCCAAAGTAGTTTTTTAGTTAGGATTTGGTTGGGAACAGTTGGGCCACGGGCACTAACAGGTGATCAGCAGGTAAAACCCGCGATCTCCGCCTGAAAATAAGGAATTATTTATTTTTTTAAGTGTTTTAATACATACACGCGGGTTGGGCATACACAGACCCGCGTGTACACGCGTTTAACTCAGGGCAATGTCGCGTATAAGGGATAAAACACTGTTTTTTAAATTTTAGGACCAGGTCTGGAAGGAGGGGTTGCCCTAGGCCATGAGTGCAGCATCACAAACCATAAGAGTGAGATTTGGAGCTATAACAGATGCCCCCTAATATATGAGGTCAGAAGGGGAACATGATGGCCGAAATATATTATGTAAGTACATGGAAAGGAAGTCTGTCGAGAAACCTGAGGAGGACTTCACCAGAATTCAGCCTGCCAAGCCACCAAAAGGAGATCAGAAAGAAACACTGTCTAAGGTGGGCATACCCATGCTCAGAATAAGTAAAGCATGTCCGCATATCAAGTACAAGCGGATCCACTAAGTATACAAGTATAAATGACTGGAAGATACATAATGGATCATCTGATCATAAGGAGCAAGTACATGTCTGAATATCACATATAAGACTATCAATGATGCTGAAAGATGCAACGTATCACTGATATCAAAGACTGATCCCAAAAGGTACCAACTGAACATGATGGAATAGGATGGTACTACACTGCAAACTCAGGTGCCAGCATATCGAATGTCGCCATGACTGACTGCAACATATAAGGTGGAGTGGTATCAACTAGCAGCAACAGAAGCAACTGTCAAGTGAACCAATGAATGCTGATACAACCTGAGGTCTTCACCGACCGCCGTGGTACATTTCTACACCATGGAAATAAATGATCTGAAGTCGACCATGTGAGAAATCGTTTGGTTACCGGTCATTGATGTATACCGTTAACAAACGCGAGACTACTCACCGATAATGATAATGAGCGTCAAGGTACCCAGTACAATCTAACAAGTGTGAATAGATGAGTTGAAGTCGAACACCTGTAAGAATCTATCGATCAGGAGACAATGATGGTTTCCCACTATCGATAGCGAAGGATCTGCCACTAATGACTGCAAACCCCAAGGAACTGCCAAATGGACTCTAGATCTTTGCCCCAGAGCAATGAGTCGGAGTCGATAGGGAAAGATCCACTAGAAGGAAGGCATTAAGGCATCCTCCATCAATCTAGCGCGAGTGTAACCCGTAGGCCAATAATGTGGAAGGAATCGGACGAAAAAGATGTAGTAACCCAACCGAAGTACGTTTTCGGCATACACAAGATGTGGCTAGCGCACGGCAGAAACCCTCTGAACCAACCAATAATGAAAGCTGACACAGAGGCGAGATATCCACCAATAGGGTCAAATGGAAACCAAGGTACTGCACGAATCCCAATGTGTGATAATGTATGCTGATGTCGAACACAAGGGAAACCACTCAGTCAAAGACCCATGATACTGATCGATGCTAAGCACAAGGTGACCTATCAATAATGAAAATAGGGCCAGGGTGCGGCTCTAGGCCTGTCCTCAGAGCAAGGTGTCGTCGTCGATAAGGACAAGACCCGCCAGCAAGAAGTCAATGGGGACCTTCTCAAATCGGCACAAGTAAAGGACCAATATAGCTGATGTGATGATAGACATGATACCGACAACCAGGGATGGCCGACTGAAAAATGAGTCAAGAGACACCGCAGAGAGGCCGACTCAGGCTAACTTCCCTTGAACAAAAGCACGACTCAATGTGACTATGTGGCAGCATATGATGACTCTGTATAAGTTCGCCATGCAGGAGGCACGAACGAACCCTCCATATGATTGGAAGAGATAACCAATCGGGGGAGAACTGACTCAATAACAAGGTTATGGCATACCTAAGTCAAACTAAATCCCACCATGCGGAGGAGACTTTGTTTTGAGTGCTTTGTTCAAGGGCGACACAACTGACTCTAGCTGCCAACAATAAAGGCAAGTAATGTCCCTGTTCCCGCTCTTTTTTGGAATATTTAATTTTTTTGTCTTTTTCTGTTAAGCTGGAAAAAGAATAAAAGAATGCTATGGTACAGTGGAAAGAACGAGTGTCGGTGAAACAAATGATCTAGTTCCTAGGAAAGGAACGTTCCTATGCTCAATGCAGGGAGGTGAAAACTGGTCAGTGACACTCAGAGGTATGTTCCTTCCACGGATCAGGGTATGTCAAGCTGCAGAAGTCAAAGGTATGCAAGGTTGATTTTGCAGACGTCATGGTCAAAAGTTGGCTTAAACACGAGTCCAAGTGAAGCGGGCTCTAGGCCAAAAGGTGCAAATGGTCAACATACAATGCAGTAGTACAACTCAACACAAAGGAGCCTCTAGGGTATAAGGCCAGAACAAAGCGGAGAAGCTAAGAGGAATGAGTCTTCAACGCATAAGTCATGGCGGGACTAAAGAGGACTCCCGAGCCTAGGGATGAAAAATCAGCATGAGTGCCAGGCGACAAAAAAGGTACTAACTAGGGCACCCATGATAAGATAGGCTCTACCACACAAGTCATGATACTTCTAAGCAATGAGAAGGTTCCGCACCATAACTTGGTGGGGTCGATCCTAAGGCAAAATGGGAAAGGAAACTGATAAATGCACAATGCAGGTGGAAAAACCTAACCTATATGCTAGTTTCGAGAACCAATACCTGTCAGAACAGACCAACCATAAACTTCCAAAGGAGAAATCTTCCAAGTTCTGTAAACATAAATAGGAACACTAGACACGAAGTTAATACATCCCACATATAAACTTCATATAAGATCTTGTGTTATAGAATACGAAACTTGAAAATGCGTACCTCATATATACAATATGGTACAGGGAACCACGCAGCCTTGCAGCTTACGCATAATAGTTCTTCTAGACAAACCCTTGCAGGGATCGGACCAAGGACTCCTTTGGTAGTCAAAACTCATGGCTTCAAAGAGTTCCTCCTGTGAAGGCAAAACAAGTTCTAAGAAATCATGAGAACTACAAGGATCAAAAGAGGGAATTAAAGGGTCCCATGTCCCTATAGGATGAATCTCTCGGTCAACTGCCGGGACCAAGTCCCAAGAAGGAGAATAATAAGTCAAAGGATCCTTCTCAGAAGCAATTGAACATTGAGGACTCAATGCCACATAATTCACCCGTGGCGGGGTAGAGTCTACTTGAACACTTGGAACAAACTAAGGGGCATTCTGCAGTAAAGTCGAATTAGGGTGGTGATTATCAGATGCAAGCTGATCAATAGTGACAATATTCCCGTTATGAGGAAACCACATTACTCGAAAGAGTGAAGACACCACAGCATTCATAGCATAGACATAATCACGCCCAAGTATCATATTAAAGTCTAAAGGGCTATCAACCACCATCATATCGATTAAGACAGTCTTCCCACCTAAAGTGATAGGCACTTGAGGAAGAACACCCATAGATTCACCAGGCCTTCTATCATAGGCTAACAACTGACTCTGAGCTGTCAACAACTTTGGGGAACCTAAAGCTTTCCAAGTCAAAGAGGATATAATACTTGCAAAGGATCCTTCATCCACCATACATCGATAGACATTTGTGGAATTCACTCTGACCTTTATTTGGAAAGGTGCAGCGGAAGGAAGACGAGGCTCAACAAGACTACCCCAATCAAAGGAAACACTCTTAGAACTTGGAGGGGGAACATTCGAAGAAACCGGAATGCCCCCTATACTAGAAGACTCTGTACTAGAGATCAAACAAACTCTTTTGTTAGTCACTTCACCCCCCAAAAGAGGAGTGTAATCGGCCAGCGATTGCACTGGCTTTACCACATTATCAACCAGTGGTTGATGGGATTGATGAGAAACCATATAAGGTCTAGGAGTAGAAGTACTTTCAGACTCAGACCATATCTTTTGAACCTCTGGAATACCAGGGCATAAATGAGTAAGATGGTCTCCCTTGCATATCTTACAAGGGAACTTAGGTTTAAAACTTCTACGTCCAGGTTTCTTATCAACCTCCATTCCGCCAACATGACTAGCAGTGGTTTGCGGAGAGTCCTGAACATGACTTGCAGAGGTCGGTGACTCTTTGCTAGTATGACTCGCAGTGACTGGACTCATGCCCCCAGCATGAATTGCAGCGGCTGAAGACTCATCTTCAACATGACTGGCAGAGGTTGATGATGAAGTGCTAGTGTGACTTGCAGTGACTAGACTTGTGCCCCCAGCATGACTAGCAGTGGCTGAAGGCTCATCTCCAACATGACTCGCAGAGGTTGAAGATGAAAGGATAGAATTATTCTTCTTCTTTGACTTCCTTTTTCTCCTCTTTTTAGATTTCTTGTGAAAAGAAAGAGGAGAAGAAGGAACCCTAGATTTCTCTTTGAAAGAAGATGAACAATTAGCACCCATGTGATGCCCTTGAAATAAAGCAATCAACTGAGAGGCTTCAAGAGCATTTGGAATATTCGGAGTGGACCACAACCAAACGGGTAGTCCAATATTCAACCCAGGAATATTCAATGTGGCCATCAAGGGAGTACCAACGTTTCCAAAGAAAGGAAAAGCACAAGGATCCCCTTTTGGAAGGGTACCTTGGTTGGTTTCCACAGGAATATTGGCCATATCTAACTGATCCAAAGACCCTTCCCCTACGGGAATGTAGAAATAACTCTTCAAGGAATATGAATAAGCAATCAAAACCTTTGCCCTTGAGGAGGCAACTCCACAACTTCTGAAAGAACGACCAAAAGCCTTTCAAGATTGGTAGAGTGGTAAGCCGGTCACTCAGAACACAAAGTCCAAACGTGACTAGACAAAAATACCTAAAGCCAACTATATACAAGGAACAAAGAGCACACACTATAAAGTCCCTAAAGATATCAGCCAGTCAAACAACTTCCAAGTATTTCCGCTCCGGGTGATGAGGACCGGACACCAAAATACAAGAAAGTGGAGTCAGGGGCCTTCCGAAGATAGTCTGGGATAATGACAGCCCAGTCCTATCAGCGAAGGTATCAGAGGAAGTTACGCTGACCTCCTAACAACAGCCTGCGCCGGTGCAAGCCCCCAAGCTTCGCAAGGGTGCCCTCCAGTAGTACTGTCGAGAGTGATACAACGTCAACCTCAGGTGCCACGGGATTCCCCTCCGCAGCCACCTATGTAGATCCCTAGGAGTGGCAACTATGGGCACCAACTCGTCGCAGAAGCCAGGCAGAACAGTCGTGAGGTAAGTTCGGAAAAGTAGGAGAGGGGGTATCTCTTTTCCCTGTCTTCACAGACCCTCGTGCTTAACTCCCAGATCCAGAGATTTCCTGGTCTTCCTAACGCTATTGGATTTTCTCTCGTTATTCAGACTTCTACGTTTGACGTTTATATGGCCTTGGAGAGTTAACTCTCCACTCGCCTAATCCAAGGCCCTAAAATCCTAATCTTGTTGGTGTAACTGACTAAAACAAAAAGTTCTAGTGGATTTTAATTAGTGCTTGATTTTATTAGGCTGTTCTTTAAGTCACAAGGTAATTGAGATGAAACTAGTGGTGTTTTTTGACGCAAAAGAAATTAATAAAACCTAGCTACATGCATATGCACTTTTTGTTTTCGATGAAGAGCAATTTCTATGAGGTTCAGAGGTACTTCTAATAAAACTAAGTTTTTTGCTTTATTTTCAAACTCCACACTCACAAAAGCTAACAAAGCTATGTATGCATAAAAAGGGATGCAAATCTATCCTAATGCAAAAACTATATGTGAATGCAAGATTTTAAGACTACTCTGCAAAAAAGAAGGAAAGTTGCTCACTTATCAAATTTGTCTTGCCACTAAAATGCTTAGATAGAATATGATGTGCTACCAATCATTTCGTCCAAACAATAAAAACAAGTTCTAAGATAAACACAAAGCACTTTCACTTCGCAAAAAAAAAAGGAAATCAAATGAAAAGCAAGTTTAAGAAAGCGAAACTCAAAAATTTCAAAAGATTTTCTTTTAATCAAGCCAAGAAGTCTTTTTCAAAGAATGCTCTCAAAAATACTGACACCAATGATTGATGAATAGGCAACCAAACACTTTTGTGAATTGACACCTTTCAAATGATGAAAACCCAACAAAAATAAATGCGTTTGAAATCGCTCATGACAATCAAAAGCAGCAATGAAAGTCCAAAAGATCAAAAGACAAGTTTCAAGAAAATGGTAACAAACAATTTTCCCGAAACTAAGGAGCAAATGGTCACAAAAATGGTTTCGTTAAGCAAACAAAAGGGTCACCGAAAAAAAATGAACACAAATATTGAATCCAATCTTCCTACTCTGCCAAAACAGAGCAGTCAAGATTCTTAACCAGAAATCTTGTATGTGAAAAAACAATGATGCTTGCAATCAACGAAAACAAGACTAATACTCCTTATAACTAGAGAGAGTTCAGAACAAGATGCCCCCTGTTAAACAGAGGACTGTTACTGGAAAATGACTGCTTCAAACTGACCCAAACCACCAGACAGACATTCAGCAAAAAGAAAATTTATAAATCTTGAAAATTATATAATATACGCGCCTGCAATTATATGCAGAGTGCGTGTACACGCGACTGTAACTGAGGAAACCTGCGTATACGCGGGTTCACTTAGTTAAACTTGCGTATATACGCTTCTGTAATCCAGCAAAACAACGTATCTGAAGATTTTCAAGGAAAATAAAAAATACAGACTGAAAAAACTGGAAAAGCTTAGAGTTCAAGAACAGATCAGACAGTCAGAGCCAGCAAACATAGGGGCTAAGCCTTGATTGGCTTGAAGACTACCCAAACTAGGAACAACAAGAGTGTTGTTCCCCAGCAGAGTCGCCAATTTTGGTTGAGGGGAAAGTACCCCTAGGGTCCTTTGGGTTGAGACTCTACCAGACTGAAAATTGCTTATTCAAAGAAACACACATACAGCCATTATCTTTACTATAAGAAAATTCTAATGTTGAGGGTACGTACCTAAGGTCCTACATTCGAGAAGACCTTTAGGGTCCAAACCCTTCTTGGAGTTCCCTTCTTCTCCTTTGACCTGTAAAACAAACAAATCAAAGAACACAACGGTACATGGACAAATACTTATACATAAACCATCTTCATGCTATAAAGTTAGTTATAAAAATCTTTGAGTAACTACTTGCATAAGAATTCAAAACAAGAATCTCATAAGCACAAAGAAAGATTGTTTTGGGAACCAAGACGTGTTTCTTTATATAAAGGCAAGTAAAGTACATATAACGGAAAGATTTCACTTGAAACACCTTCAGCAGGCTCCAAGCAAAGCTTCCTCCCGGATTCGTTCTAGCCTCAAGCCTCCAACAAGAGCTCCTTCCAAGTCTTACTCAATGGTGATATAAAAGATGAATGATCACCAATACACATGGAAACAAGGGTTTCCTATGCAGAATGGGGGAAGTGCAGAAAGCACCAAGGACTTCAGACCTGGTCTAAGGGGAAAATCTTAGCATAATAATCCTGCTCTCCTTTTCTCTCCCCCTTAGGCCTTCCCTTTGATGTCTTTTCATACCATCTCCAAAGTAGTTTTTTAGTTAGGAGTTGGTTGGGAACAGTTGGGCCACGGGCACTAACAGGTGATCAGCAGGTAAAACCCGCGATCTCCGCCCGAAAATAAGGAATTATTTTTTTTTTAAGTGTTTTAATACATACACGCGGGTTGGGCATACACAGACCCGCATGTACACGCGTTTAACTCATGGCAATGTTGCGTATAAGGGATAAAACACTGTTTTTTAAATTTTAGGACCAGGTCTAGAAGGAGGGGTTGCCCTAGGCCATGAGTGCAGCATCACAAACCATAAGAGTGAGATTTGGAGCTATAACAGGCAGCAAATGGGTGTTCAAGAAGAAGACAAATGTAGAAGGAAAGGTGGAGAAATACAAAGCTCGGTTGGTAGCAAAAGGTTAGTCCCAGGTGCCGGGAATTGATTTTGGTGATATTTTTTCTCCTATTGCCAAGGTAACTTCTATTAGATAACTTTTATCTGTTGCTGCTGATTTTGATTTTGAGGTAGAACAGATGGATGTGAAGACAACATTTCTTCACGGGGATTTGGAAGAGGAAATCTACATGAAGCAACCTGAAGGCTTTGCTGTGAAGGGTAAGAAAGAACTGGTATGCAAGTTAAAGAAGTCTCTGTATGGGTTAAATCAGTCACCAAGGATGTGGTATCAGAAATTTGATACATTTATACGGGGACTTGGCTTCACCAGAAGAAAAGCAGATCATTGTGTGCATTTTAAATTAATTGGTGACCATATTATTTATCTGGTCTTGTATGTGAATGATATGTTGCTGGTTGGAAATGACAAAGAAATTATCCAGGATTTGAAGACCCAATTATCCTCCAAATTCGACATGAAAGATCTTGGTGCTGCAAACTATATTTTGGGCATGGAAATTAAAAGAGATCGGTCAAAGAGGAAGCTCTGGTTAAACCAGAGGAAGTATGTCGAGACAATACTCCAGAGGTTTAATATGCAGGATAGTAAATCGGTGAAGGTTCCTATTCCTGTAGGTGTGAGGTTATCTGCTGAACAGTGTCCCAAGGCACAAGAAGAGGAAGAGGACATGTCCTGTGTTCCATATGCAAGTGGAGTGGGTAGCCTGATGTATGCAATGGTCCGTACTAGACCAGACATTGCACATCCAGTGGGAGTATTGAGCAGGTTTATGTCAAAACCTGGGAAGGAGCACTGGACAGCAGTGAAGCGGGTTTTCAGGTATTTGCATGGCACTAGTGATTATGGTTTGTTCTACCAAGGAAGACCAGGATTGGAAAGAGTGTTGGATATTCATGGCTTTGTTGATGCAAACTGGGCTGGAGATCTGGATCAGAGAAGATCTACAAGTGGGTATGTGTTTAACCTATTTGGAGGTGCAGTCAGTTGGATGAGTAAGAAACAATCTGTAGTGGCACTATCAACTACAGAGGCAGAATACATGGTAGCCACTCATGCAAGCAAGGAAGCAGTTTGGTTGCAGAGATTGTGTTCAAGTATGGGGTTAGTACAGGGAGCTATAAGAATAGACTGTGATAGCCAAAGTGCAATTTTCTTTGCAAAGAACCCTGCTTATCATTCAAAGACAAAGCACATTGATATTCAGTATCACTTTGTGAGGGATATGATAGAAGACAGAAAGGTGTTGCTGGTAAAGGTGGACACTTTGAAGAATACTGTAGATGCATTGACAAAATCTGTGATCTCTGAGAAGTTCTCTTGGTGTAGAGAAGCAATGGGAATCTCAGGGCTGAAAAAATGACTAAGCTCTCCTGTGGCCCCCTGTGGAAAGAAAACAACAAGTGGGAGATTGTTGGGTTGTGTTATATTCTTTCCACGTTGTTAATAGGGGGTTTGAAGGGCACCCGTAACCCCACTTTATGGGCGATCCACCTATGTTAGGTTGGGCGATCCACCTATGGTTTTGTGCATGATTTTCGCACATGTTTTTTGGACGCGATGGTTTTCGGTCCATGGTATTGGACGCGATGGTTTTTGGTCCATGGTATTGGATGCTTCGGCATGTATAAATATGTATTGTAAGATTGAAAGGAAAATAATGAAAAATCAAGCTGGTAGTCCCGGTTTTGGGATCCAGGGAAAAATCTTTGTGCATATGTGTTTTATGGGTTATGCTCTCGCATTGTTTATTTTCTTTGTTTAAGAATTCGTATGCAGGTAATTTCTGTACAGGGTTAAAACCTACACTCCTATCACTTCTCCGACGATGTTGAATAAAACATCATCAATAAGTCAAGATGAAATTGTACTAAGGGCTATGGCATTCAGGTCCTCCCATTCATCATCAATCATCATCATCAGATTCTTTCTCCTACCACCTAATTCCTTCTGCAAACCCTATTGTACTAGTAGATCTTGTGGTTTTAATTTTCATAATTCCAAATTAAATTTCCCATTAAATTTTTTAACTTTAAATTTTGCATTTTCCATTATTCTTAACATAAATTCTTGTTCTAGAAAAAAACAATGCCACAAATTGAAAATAATCACTTAAAAAAACCCATTCAAAAACCCCATTCAAAAATGTTGTTCCTTGTTTCGTAAACCTTACTCTGTTTTTTTTTTTCCAAAAAAACCTTTTGAAACCATTTGTTTTATAGAATTATTCAAAAAGCCTCATTTTCATAGAAAACTTTGTTCTTAAACTATTTTCAATATTTTTTTTAAACCTATTGGTCCACCAACAAAACCCCTATATTTTAGCTTAAAATGTAGGGGTCCCCATTGAAATTTTCAAAAATCCCCTTGTTGAATCACACTTGATTGGTAATTGGCTTATCCTATTTGGGTTGGTCGGATTTTGTGCTTCTTTATCTTCTAGGGTTTAACATGCTTTTGTGGTATTTGGTGAGTTTGCATGTCGAATTTTAATTTCCTTGTTTTAGCTCTTCAATGATTCAAATTATCACAAACGTCATCACAATTTGGAAGACTTATTCTTTGTGTCATTTTGGTGCCTTACCTTGATGAGTTTATCCTTTAAGTTGCCTTGATTTTGGTTGTGCTTTAACTTCATGTAGCCTTTTCTTAACACAAAAACATGTAACATAATTTTCAAAGAAATCATATATTTATACATAATAAAAGCACGGGCACATTATGTGTGTGTGTGTGTGTATATACAAATAATAAAAATTTTCATTATGTACTATAAGTTATAATTTGTATAATTATAGTACATAGAGGTAATTTTTAATATAGATATATATATATATATATATATATATATATATATATATATATATATATATATATATATATATATATATATAGAGAGAGAGAGAGAGAGAGAGAGAGAAGAATGTGTACAATATGTATTGTAAATAGCCCTGAGGGTTAGTTCAATTGGTTGAGGTCATGTTGCTAAAGTGCCTTGCTATTGGGAAGTCATGAGTCCAATTCTCCCTGATGCCCTTAAAGTTAGAGTCACACTTACCTTGATTTTCCATGGAAGAATATATCTATATATATATATATATATATATATATATATAAATAATTATAATTATAATTATAATTATGCATATATCAAAATAGTGATTCACTTTAATAAATATATCTATATATAATAGATACATAGATTTATATATCATAGTAATAATTCACTTTAATGAATATATATAGTACATAAATAATTTTTTATATATATGTAGTATATAGCATAGAACACAAAAAGTGAAACTATAATATATAATATAACAAAACAAAAAAAGATGTCACATTTGTGGTTTTAGGAAACCACTATTAAGGAAAAATTAAAACAAGGATTCAAAATGGATTCAAAACTCCAAGCACAATTTCATAAAGTAAAACTATACAAATTAATTTTGTATTTTTTGCAATTTTTTTATTAGTATCTCTAATATTATTGGCCTTAGAATTGAACATGTTATTGGGCCATGCCTTGTAATTAGTGATATGATTTTTAATGTTGCAATAAATTCATAGCTTTTGCATAACATACGGAGAAGGCTTAGACCTGATGCACACTTCTATTATTCCTAGTAAATGATTTTATGTCAACATAACCATTACATATTTACCGTATATGGTATTATTAATAATCCTCTAACTCTTCATTAATAGAAAATACTTTCCCTTCAACTTCCTTCTCTCTATTGTTTTCACCAACATTAATAAATAAATATATACAAGGACACCCACATTACTCAGAGCTGTAAAAATAAAAAATTATTTGTATTATGGTAAATCATAAAGTTAATATTAGTGTAATAATAATAGTAATATTTAATATCAATAAACAACTAAATATTTAAAAAAAAATTATTGCCACTTTGCAAAAAACAACATGACATACCCATCAAACAACATGCCATACCCATCAAATAGATTGGCTTTTACCTAGTCCATCATTAATTTTCAAAGTTTATCATGATGATTTGGGTTAACTTATACCTTCACCCCAATCACATACCTTGTCCCAATTAATTATTAATTAATTAAACTTAAACTAAGCAGCAGACAATAACTACTATGTAGCCTTGTTGTAATGTGTATTTGTCTTACAAGTTTGAAAATACACGGATGGTTACGTCTTGACAAATGCGTATTGAAAGATGTTTTTTTGGGCATAGGGTGACATCCGTAGACTTTGCATAACAACCCATAACAACCCATGCCAACTCATTTGGAATTCAATTTACCGTGGCATTCATTTATTTCTTATCTTTCTCATACTTCGTTGGCATTCCACCTGAATAGGCGAATTGTAAAGGCTACATTGGCACAATGATAAGTATATAATAATTTAGAAGATATGGTAAAATGGTTAGGTGGGTAAATTTAATCTCATAGGTTATGTGGTCTAATCCCAACTAACATATATACTTGAGAGCTACTCCACACACGATTTCTTCGATTGAAAAAATATATACACAACCAAAAATATTGGTTTCTAAATGCCAAAATGGAAATTACCAATGAAATATGCAATTATCAAATGTTGTGTTTGAATCAAATTACATGAAAATACATGGCTTACCCAACAATTATTTATTTTTTTAAACACGCCTCATCAACCTGCCAGTCACATTTAAGATTACACCACACACCTCGGTGTAACAAAATACTAGGAAAGGATAGTTATGGCGTTGACTGTGCAAATCATACCATAATTTTAGGGATTAAGATATGTGATTTGACTGAACTAAATTGAAAATGAATTCCCATCATGGAGATGACCAATATTTTTCTTCGATTTCAGTGGGTTGTATCAGTTTCGCAGATCAGACGAAATTGTTATGGTAAGAAAGCCAAATTTTCCCAGATCGATTAAAATAAAGCACTTTGTATTATTAGATTTCACATTTATGTCTTCTATCCTGAAGTATGTTTGTTACGATTGTTGGCATTTGTTTGTTTTGCAGGAAGAATGAAAGCAAAGGAGCCTAGGATAACGATGATATTGCAACAAAGGCACTCCAATAGAATTGGAAAATGTTAAAAAGGTTTGAGTAACACATATTATTCACTAGCATACCTGTAAACAAGATGACTTCCTCGATTTTTGATGATTCAAATGACCATTGTGGTGGATTGTTTTTTGCTTTGTTTAGATTTTGATCGACCCTGCGGAGGGATTTAGGTTTTTATTTGGTATACATAATCAGGTTTCATCGAAATTAGAAGAGAGTTATATGATTATTTACAGTTTAATGTTAAATGTAAAAGTGGAAGATCATTGAAAGGATCCTTGGTGTTTCCACTAGGATGGATCAATGATAGACTATCAATACTAGTAGTAGGGGCCATGAGTTATTGGATCATAGAGCCTTGGTCAACTAGGAGGAAGATTTATGTATTTTTGTATTCTAGGTGAACTTGGATTTTCCAGAAGAAGGAGAACAATGGTTCTACCAACCATGGATTGATTAATAGTTTAACGAAGTAGTGATGGGTAGATCCTGAGGACCAACCTTAAAAATTTATATGAATTGTTTCTATGAAGTAATAAAAACTATTCTCAGATTTATTTATCATTGTTTTATATGAATTGCAATGAAATCTGTAACTTTACTTTAGCCTTTCATTTAAACTTTATAGTGTTTATGAAATTATTTTCCAGAGATCATTGTTATATTCATGCTTGATTTATTCATTGTGGATTCTTTCCCTTGATGAAGCATTAAAAGTATTTTGTAGATGGTTATAATTTGAATATGATTCATTTGCAGAAGCATTGATGATTCAAATGTTAGTATTCTTATCATTTACTTATAAACATAAACTGAATATTCTTTTGCCCCTGTAGGATAGTGTTCTAGTTTTTTTTCTTTATATATTTAGATTCATTTCAATTTTATATTTTCTTCATGTCTTCAAAGACTCAACTAATCATAATTAAAATTTTCCCGTTAGGGAGTAGGAAACTCATTATTTCTAGTTACACGAGTTTATGGTATTTATTCTCTTTGCAAATATGTACAATATTTGTACAGATTAAATAATAGCTTCATTTCTATATTTTGGTATTAATTTTTTATTCTCTAATTTGATTCTATAGCATGATCTGGTAGCAGAATTATTGTGTTATAGTTTTAATTCTTATTTCTAAATAAAATGCACAAATTAGAGTTATATAGAATATATAAGTTGCTTTAAGGTGGAACATACAATCCTTCGTTTTAATAGTCTTATCAAGTTTAGGTTGTTTGATTTTCACCATTTTTTTTTTATCAGTAACTGTTAGTTTCGTTTAACCATAAATTAATATATATCTTAGTATAAGATAAATATAGTTTGGATTAGGATTATTTTTCCGTGGATTCACTTCCTCATAAGAGGAAAGGATCCAAGGCCAAGGAAGTATTGGGCTATTGAAGAGCCTCGGTCTTGGCTATTCCTCCCATGTTGACTAAGGTGCATAAAACTTGTGTCAACAAACTGGCGCTAGAAGGAGGGCCTAATGAAAGTTAATTGAGTTGAGCATTAAACCCTTAGCCTCTATAATTCTATCTTTTTAATTCTTCTTTTGTCATCTCACAATTGATTGAAGGAAGGTTAGAAGACAAGCTAACTTATAGGGTGTCAGTGCTTTATTGTTTCATTAATCAATGGATCCTACCCTAACCTTTGTGTGTGAGGATGTTTTTGGTCTTCCATTGTAGGATATCCCTCCAAAGACAAAAATATTCTTTTCCAAGTTTAGATTTGATGGTGATGATCATTCTCTGACTACTCTTGTGAATCTTTGTTGTTTTATTTTTCAATGTAAAAATTTTAGAGAATTTCATGACAGTGTGTTATGTAGGTTGTTCACTTTGAATTTTGAGGGGAGGATACTTAATTGGTTCAAAGTAGTTCCACCTAAATCCATTTATTCATGAGATCAATTCATTGGTATATTTCTTAATGCACATTGAGACTATGACTATGATTCATTATGTTCAGAAATCAATAGTTTGACTATGTATGAATATGAATCTTTGGAAGAGTTCTCTTTTAGATTTCATGTAGTTTACTGTAGATTACATTTAGAAGATTTACCCCCTAGGCACAAGTTAATCTTGTGGTTTCTTAATATTGTTCTTTCTAGTAATAAAAATAATATTGAAAATAACATAAATTTTGAGCCAATGGTTAATCTTGATCTTTCCTTGGAATCTTCAATGCCAACTGGTCAATCCAAAATTCCTCCACAATCACTTAAAATAGGAATTGATCTCCCACTTTATAAACAATATTAAATTACTTTATATTGAAAGTCTTATTTGGAAACTATCCCTTAAACCCCTCTCGATGTAGTTTTTCAAGAATAAAAATCAGCAGAGGAAAGTCTTGTAGAGAATCTGATTCATTCATTAACTAGAGTCTAACTAATAATCTTTTGGAAGATGTTTTACTTCACCAAAATCATATGTACTCTAGTAGTCACTATTTCATGTATCCTAACTTTTTTATGAGTCTTCATACCTCCAAAATGATTCATTTGATATTCATGCTCGATTTTTTTTTAAATATTTCAGATTTAACTAAAGAGAAAATCATGCAAATCAGCACTATGAGCTTGATGAAGTTTCATTATAACCTATTCATGAAATTGAGATTGAAAACAATCAACATATTAATGAGCCTCTTGCATATCCATTTTCCCATGTTAATGAATCTAATCTTTGTTATGATTTACAAGAGAGGGAACTTTGATATGATGATGACATAGAACTTCCTAAACATGATTCTTCAAATTTGTCTCAAAATGTCTCTTCTTTTGATATAGATCAACCTGTATTTAATGAATAATCTTGTGCTTATCATAATCAATTACTTGAGACTGAAGGTTATAATCAATTAAATATGATTATTGGTTCTCATCAGGATAACAATCCCAATACCTTTGCATCAAGTGATGATAATTCAAAATTATTGTTTGATTCTATCGTTACATCTCAAATTTTTTGTTCTAAAATTTGTGGTTTTGACAAAAATTATCAAGAAAGTAGGACACTGACAAGTTCTTATTATCTTAATGTGATATTTGAAATGCATCCTAATGATGGTACCACGATTCTTTACAAGATTCTATTCATCACGAGAAGGGGCCTTTTTATTCTCCAAATTATTTTAAATAATTCAATGTTAATATTGCTATTTATCAGGATATAATTGAAGATTGGCTCGAGTAGTCTCATCAAGAAAAGTTCCCAGGAAATGGTAAGATCATACTTCCTCGTTTTTCAATGAAGACTTTCTAGGTAAGTATGATTTGTTTATGTTTTATTTTAGGATGCTCCAATTCATTTTACTAATTGGAGATCTCTTTGTTGTTCTAGGATTGGAGCTGCTTGAACTGCTACACTGGAAATTTAACTTCACTTGGATTTTTATTTTCAAAGTAGTGGACTGGCTAGGTTTAGGAGCAGAGTAGTCTTTATTTGATTTTTACTCTTTCCTTTTTCTTGAATAATGCAGGTATGAAAATCATGAGTTGGATACAAGTTATCATCACAACACACTTAAGGGAGTTTTCTTAACTTTGTTTCTTTTGGTCTATGTATTTTTAATGCAATTAACGAATAAGAACTCATGATTTTTTCTTTCTTTTCACATAATATGTTGTTTTCATGGTTCTCTTTAGTTTTGAGATTAATATCATACCTGAATCTCTTGCATTTAGTGTTTCATTTTATGATTTCTTTAATAAAAGGAAAAAACATGGAACACCTCACACAATTATTAGTCAAAACTATATAGTCAAGTACATACTTGGATCGATAAAAGGTCAAAGGGAATAAAATGTGTAAGTTTTCAAAGTTTCATATTATCCGTACACTTTGTTTCTTTTTATCTTTCTTGGCTTGAATTTTGACCAAAAAATGGTGGATTTTCATTTGTCTTTGGCCAATTTTCATGCTTTTGTAGGCTTCCCTGGTCCTTTTCTCCTTGATTCTGAATGGGGTTAGATTTTAATACTTTCAGGTTCTCCTTAGCACGCTCATTGGGAAAAATATTTATCATATGTTGTACACAAACAAAATCATGTCTTTAAGGAATATTTTTTGCAAAGGTGTTTTTCTTATGCTGACACTCAATGCTCCTAATAAGCTAAGTTTATGATTTTGTAAACTTATTATTGGACTGTACTCTATTCTTGTCATAATCATTCCACCATTTTTTAAAAGGTTTGACATGGAAGTTTTCTTTAAAAAATGACTCTTTAGGGTAGTGTTGTCACTACGATCAACACCCTCTAAAATCTCTCTCACACTTGAATTTTGTCGCCTACTAAGGATTTTGCAATCTGTTGCTCTATGATTACTCCATGGTTGTTAATGTTTTTCAAAGTGTTCAAGTCTTCTTTCTAGTTTCAAACTGTCAAGTCACTTGCACCCACATGCACATTTTGTGATGATTTCATGAGAACATTTCCTTTATGCAATATGGAACAAGCATAGAACCATCCATCAAGGCAGTTCTTGTGTGATTTCCAACTCACGCCGATAGTTAGTGCACACTTTTATTGATATCCCCACTCACTTTATTGCATTTGTACTAATATTTTAGTGATTTTTCTCAACTATCGTGTTTTGTGCATTTTCGCATTGACAGGCGTCTCTTTCACACGAAGCCCCAAGGGATATCTCAAATGATCGAGTTCCCGTTGCTAAAGCACTTTCCCAGTTTGGGAGGTCACAGGGTCAAATCTCCTCGACGCCCTAGGGGTTAGGCCTGTTAAGATTGGCCGACGGGTAGATCCCTTCAGGTGGATCTGCCCCGATATTTTCCCGTGGATGTAGCAGCCACTCAGTGACCGTGAACCACAGCTTAAAAAAAAAGTGTCTCTTTCACACTCGCGACTATTATTTTGAATTTCTTTTACTTTAATAAGTGTAACTTTCATGTTATCTTCACTCTAACATGTCTCTCTTTTAAGTTCGTTCGCATTTTGTAAGTGTCGTCTTATGTTTTCCTCATGTCGCAAGTATCACTTTTGTGGTTTTCACTCTTATATGTGTCACACCTTAGCACATCACCGAAGTTAGTTTTGGTGCACTCTTCTACATTAGATGATTTTAAAGATCATTAGAATATGTTCTAGAAACAATCCTATATCTTGGCACACCATTTGGTCACAATCGTCATAGTTGTTGTAACTTGTGTTGTAAGTGTTGTAATGTCCCATTTCAACTGTCACATTTAGACGTAAGTGTCACTTTTCTTTTGTTTCAAGGTGTTATTGTTATTCATGAGTCCTATGTATTTCTCTAGCTTATAATGATGGTTTTATGTGTGTGATCCAATATTGAGTCATGACTAGATGCAAGCTCCTCTTTACTCTGTCGATCCAAACTTATCCATTTCAGAGCCCTTCTTGGTCCTTGAGTACGGATATCAACCTATCCATAGGCCTTAATGATGTTATCCTACTCCCAAATATTGGTTCAATAAGTCCCTCTAAAGATTACCCAAAATTTGTTGCACATTATGATCCTCCCAAGAGAAATCACTTGAACCTTCATGCTCATATTGACTCACTTCATTGAGTTTCAATCACCCATGCCTTACATCACACATAGCGCACTCCCAACTAGTTGCATGGAACTCTTTCACCCTTTTGGAGTGGCAAAACATGTAAAGCAAAGATCCTGAACTATCCTCCCAGTGCGGTGAAAACCCTCATAAGATAAGTGGCTTCATCCCTATATCTTTCCTCAATGAAAACACACTCAAAATGGTCAAGCACCCATTGTTGGGTCAAACTGCACTAGCCTAGGATGAAAAGTGCACTAATAGGCAACAATGACCCCTTGTTGAAGAAAATTGTGCTCTCTTTTCCTCCTCTTCCTTTGAGTGCATGGCACACCCCCAAAGGTTGAAATATCACCCTTACCGATTCCCCAATGCACTTTGCACCCAAGCTTGGCTTAACCTCTTCATCTAGATCACATGGTGCAGTAGGGAAGGTTGAAGGAATCCCCCTCTCCACCTTTGACCAGTCAAATTGTGCCTTCTTTGAAGCTTCCTCTCCATGTAAGTGCATAATGTAGTACTGAAGGCTGAACCTTTCACCTTCCCTCCTTCCCAATATGCTCATCCTCCCAATATTTCCTAGCCTTTCCCTCTAGAGCACATGGTGTAGTAGAGAAGGCTAAAATAAGCTTCCTCTTATCATTGACCAATCAAAATTCGCTCTCCTAGAAGTCTCCTTTCATTTTGAGTGCATGGCGCAGTCCTGATGGTTGAACCTTTCACCTTCCCTCCTTCCAAATACATTCATATGCCCTAAGCCTTCCTTTGACCCTTCCTTTGAGTGCATGTCACAATAGGTAAGGTTGAAGGATGCCTCCCCTCACCCTCGACTAGTCAAACCACACTTTTAGGACTTCCTCTCTTTTCTTTAGAGTGCATGGTGCAACCTTGTCCCTTCGACTTCCTCCACTGCATTAGATGAAGGAGAGCTCTTCCTCATAGTGCATGACCTAGTAAAAATGAACAGTGGAGCCCTTCTAAGCCACTATGAGTTTTAATATGCTCTCTTAATAAAGCCTTATCATCTAACCCTTTCATAGCCTATCATGAGTAGATCATTCCATGAACTAAATAGTGATAGGATATATGTTGCTAAATGGATTTCACCTCATCATGAATGATTTTCATTGGTAAGAGTACCTTCCTAGCATGACAAGGTGATGCTCAAGAGAATATAATAAGGATAAAGCATGAAGAAACATCTCTAGGGAAGAAGAACAAAAGAGAGCTATCACAGAGACATGAAGAAGATCACGGGCCGAGACTAAAAGAAGACATTGTATGATGACTCAAAGGATTAAGATATTAATGAAAGACCCATTGGAGGGTGAATATGAGCAGCAAAGTGGAACTTTCCTAAAGATGAAGCATAGATCATATCTATCATAAAAAATACAAGATGAAGCGGCAAGGAAGACAACTTGGCATTTCCACCTCATCATGAAGTCCATGTCATCATTGTAAAGTTGTAACATGTACAAATGTCATCATAATGGTTAATGTGTGTCCATGTGTCATGTCAGATCCTCATGTGGAATGTAATGATGTATTTTCAAGAAAAGGACAAAATGTAATGTGTGGAAGTACAAGAGTCATATGTGGAATATGCAAAGTCACTTAGTCATATGTGTACTAAATGTATTTAGGAGAAGTAGAAAAATAATTAGAAGCTCAAGAATTGTTTAGAAGTCCAAACGACACATTAGAAGTTCAAGAGTCATGAGGGTAATTCAAGGGTCATGGGGATATGAAAGGTCACCCCCCTTATTATAAAATAAACCTCATAACTCAAGCTAAAGGATTTTTGGTGGGCTTAAGCTTTGGAGAGCTAGGCTTGACTTCTCTACTTGGCATATGAGAGAAAACTATTCTATGGAGAAGCAAGAAGTGGCTTAAAGTTCCACTATTGGAACTAGTGTCTCATCATTGTAACTCTGTACTTGGATATTTCACCTTATAATTGAAGCTCGATGAGCCAACACAATTTCCTACATGTATTGTGAATGTTTTAGGAATATTCTTTGGATGTTTGCTATATATGTTTCGTTCATATGTACAAAGGAAATTGAATTGTTTCGATGGGCTCGGTACTTATCTTGTTGAAGGTGTGTTGCATGTGGTTAAATGATTGTTGGGTCTAAGTGAACTATTTCACTAGATAACTAACAAATCTTTCTTTCCTTGTGTGTCTCTCTTAAGTTAGTACTATTAATTCCTTCTTGAGGGTCACTTCGCCCCCTCCCCTACTCCCCATGAAAGTCTCCTTTTACACATTACAATTAATGTTTCACAATGTCAACTTACTTTCTTGTTCAAGGGTTATGTATATAATCTCTTATTTTATTCATTGAAACCAAGGCAGACGTTACGGTTACGGTGCCTAAGCTGAAACTACAAATGGGGATCCTACTCCAAATGGTGTGAGGTTTAATTGGAACTTCACATCGAGGAGACCCCATGTATGTTATCGGTATCTAGTAGCATCAACTGGTAAGAAAACTGACTAGTAAAGATTAGTCATTAAAAAAATTTCACACCATCTCTTGCTTTTAAGGAGCATATTTTCCTCCCCATCTATTAGGTTAATCATAATAAGAGTTTCATTTTAACATAAAAAAATTAAACAAGGGATAAGAGGTTTCATCGCGAGCTGACCTACCATGATCATGGGTCCTAACAAAAGTGGCATTATCACTGCTAGTCACCAAGTCAAGGTAATGGGTTTTGGTGACAAGGCTAAAAGTCAAGAGATCTCATCACGAGGTGGCTTATTCAACCTTGTCAGTTCTTGTGAATGACACTATCATTAGCTGGTTCCCATGCAAGTAAAACAACTTTTAGTTAATTCCTAAGTAAATTCAACAAGTAAATTAAACACTCAAAAACTTTGAATCTATATCTAATAGATCATAAAAGATCATTTCATTGGGTTAAAGGCATCCCTGTCAAGGCTATAGATTTCTGTTGGCAGTAATGGCCATGCTTATGGTATTAAAGTTAATCTAACATCTATGGTTTGCTTGGTTGTCTTATCTTTCCCTAAACTCATTATCAATAAAGTATATTGATTGCATTTATTGGTTTACATTGTTTTTGGATTATGGTGGAGATGTTTTCGACATATTGTAAATTTCCAAGTGTTTTCATACAAATCAGAGGTGGAACTTTTTGGGTTACTTGAAGACAAGTGTCTCATAACATTTTATCTTTATTCCTTGATTTTTATTGGTCTCAGATAATTTTACCAAAGATAACTAGTTTGCCTAGTCAGTCACCATTTTTTGGTCTGCCAATAGAATCCTATATGTTAGCTTAAAATATAAGGGTCTCCATTGAAATTTTCGAAAATCCCCTTGTTGAATCGCACTTGACTGGCCATTAGCTTATCCTATTTGGGTTGGTTTTCTTTTGCACTTCTTGATATTCCAAATGTTACCATGCTTGTGTGGTCTTTGGTGAGTTTGCATATCGACTTTTGATAGCCTTGTTTTAGCTCTTCAATGATTGAAATTATCACACTTGTCATCACAATTTAGAAGATTTAATCTTCGTGTCATTTTAGCGCCTTACATGGATGAGTTTACCCTTTAAGTTGCCTTTATTTTAGTCTTGTTTTAACTTCATATGGCTTTTTCTTAACACAAAAACATATAATATAATTGTAAAAAAATCATATATTTAAACATAATAAAACTACTTATATACGATTAATAATTATACAAATAATAAAAAATTCCTTTATATACTACAAATTATAATTAAATTAAAAACAAATATATATATATATATATATATAACGAAAGAAAACAAAAAAATCAACCTAAAAAACAAAATAGTGTATACAATATGTATCGTAAATATTATATATATACAATAACATGTAATTATGCATATGTCATAGTAGTGATTCAAAAGGTTTTATATAAATGTCCATTGTACATAAACAAATATATATATATATATATATATATATATATATATATATATATATATATATATATATATACAATAAAATGAAATAACAAAAAAAACCTGTGATGTTTGTTGTTAGGGAAACCAGTGTTAAGGCAAAATTAAAACAATGATTCGGAAGTCCAAGCACAATTTCCAAAGGGCACGTAAGTTTATTGGTGGGGATGAGCTCGTTACCTTTATAATGCATAATTGAAACGAGATTATATATATAAACCATATGTCCACCAAATGGCATCGTTTAAACTCATGCAAATTTTATGGTTGGCGACATTTCAAAGGATATATTGCATTGAGTCGAGTATTCATTCAATATTTTCACCATGGCACATGTTCCATTTTATACTATATTTTTGGTATGGGAAGGCTGCATGTGAATTGATATATTAATGATTTTTTCCTAACTTAGAATGGATGATCACTTGGTTTTTCTTTTGCATTTTATATACGTTTACGATACTACTATTAGCAATGAAAATTTATTATGTACCAATTGTTACGTGTTGACTAGTGCGAATTGAAATATGTTTTTTTGGGCATACACTGGCATACTCTCCACAGAATTTGCGTAACAACCCATGCCTAACTCAACTCATTTGGAACTTAATTTACTATGGCATTCATTTATTTCGTAACTTTCTCATACTTCATTGGCATTTGAGCTGAACAAACGAATTGCAAAGGCTACGTTGGCGTTGTGATAAGTATACACTGCCGACAATATTGATTGTTGAATGCCAAAATGGAAATGACCAACGGAATCTGCAACTATCAAATGTGTTTGAATCAGAATTGCATGCAAAACACGTGGCTTTCCCAACAGTTTTTTTTGTTAAACGTGCCTAATCAACCTGCCAGACACATTTAAGATTACAACACACACCTCGGAATAACAATGTAAGAGTGGAGGATCATCGAAAGGATCCTTGGTGTTGCTACTAGGATGGATCGATGATAGACTATGAGTACTGGTAGTAGTAATAGGGGGTAGGAGTTATTGGATCAGAGAAGTTTGGTCAACCAGGAGGAAGATTTATGTCTTCGTTGTATTCTTGTATTCTGGGTGAACTTGGATTTTCCAGAAGAAGGAGAATAGGAGTTCTATCAATAGTGGATTGATCAACATTCAACAGTTTAACGAAGTAGTCATGAGTAGATCTTGAGGACCAACCTTAAAACTTTGTATGAATTGTTTATATGAAGTAATAAAAGTTATTCTCAGATTCATTTATCATTGTTTTATATGAATTGGAATGAAATCTGTAACTTTGCTTCAACCTTTCATTTCAACTTTATAGTATTTGTGAAATTGTTTTCCAGAGATCATTGCTATCTTCATGTCTGATTTATTCAACGCGGATCCTTCCAATTTATGAAACATTAAATAGGAATATTTTGCAGATGGTTATGATTTGAAAATGATTCATTTCGATAAACTTTGATGATTTGGACGTTAGTGTTCATATCATTTACTTATAAACATAAACCAAGGACTCGTGGATCCTTTCAATTTATAAAATATTAAAAGTATTTTGTAGATGGTTATGATTTGGATATGATTCATTTGCCGAGGCTTTGATGATTTGGATGTTAGTGTTTATATCATTTATTTATAAATATAAACTAAATACTTTTTTGCTTTTGTAGGATAAAGTTCTAGTTTTAGTTCTAAATATATGGATCCATTCAATTTATAAAATATTATAAATATTTTGTAGATGGTTATGATTTGATTATGATTCATCTGCCGAAGCTTTGATGATTTGGATGTTAGTGTTTATATCATTTATTTATAAATATAAACTAAAGACTTCTTTGCTTCTTGGGATAAAGTTCTAGTTTTAGTTCTTTATATATTTAGATTAGTTTTAACTTTATATTTTCTTTATTGGTCTTCATAGACTTTATTGATCATAATTAAATTTTTGGGGCAGAAAAATTATTATTTCTAGTTACATGAGTTTTTGGTATTTATTCTCTTCGTAGATATGTACATGGGTATAGATTAAATATTAATTTTATTTTTCTATTTTATTATTGATTTTTTTATTCTTTAATCTTATTTTGTAGTAGAATAATTGTGTTATAGTTTTAATGCTAATTTCAAAATGAAATGTACAAATTAGATTTATATAGGATATATTAGTTTCTTTAAGATGGAGCATACAATCCTTTGTTTTAATAGTCCTATGAAGTGTAGATTGTTTTATTTTCACATTAGTATAGGATATATGTAGTTTAAATTAGGATTAGTTTTCGCCAGATCTGCTTCTTCGTAAGAGTAAAGGATCTAGGGCCAAAAATGCATATAAACCCGTTGAGAGTATCCACACCAAACAACTTGGGCTATTAAAGTTTCTCAGTCTCGACTATTCCTTCCTTATTGAGTAGAGTGCATAAAACCCACATCAACAAAACCCCACTCAAATTTGTGCTTAAAAATTTAGTTTCTCAATTTTGAAGAGAACTCATTTTTTTTTAAATGTTTCAGACTAGATTATGCTAAGAGATTTGTCCCCACAAAAATGGTTGAAGGGTTTACGGTTGCTTTTTTTAATAAACGTCACAAAAAAAATGAAGTGTACTCGATGTCAACTCAATTTTCTCTCTGCAGTCTTTCGTGGGCTTATGTGTCTATCAGTACGTTGGCCTGCATCCTCAACCTCCAACAAATATTAAAGTATACTCACATATAGTAAAGTAGAACAAAATAGGTGTGATTTAGAACAAATAAAATAAAACCTAGTTCAAAATACATTATTACATTTTGACACAAATTTTGTCAATTCTTTGTTGTTCTTGGGATGATGTTTCATAGCTATAATGAAAAAGGAGATTTTACGAAATATCGTACTTTCGACCTCTTCTTGTTTATATAGGTATCATCGAAGCGCCAAGACCTATTCATCACAAACACTTCTCAGAATTTCCCATGGTTGTGATGTTGCTTCCGCCAAAAGTGGCATCACTAGATCAATGAAAAAAGCATTTTTTTAAAATATATTGTGATGAACCTTCCATTGTTGTGACATTTTTTCCATCATAAGTGGCATCGCAAGATCGACGGATGTGACAATTTATTTAAAATATATTATGATGAACCTGTCAGACCAGGAGGTAACTCCTCAAATCAATTCATTTGATATTCATTCAGGTTGGTCTTTATTATATACATGAGGGAGAGACTGTTCATTTCATCTCTCGGTGACTATTCATATTCTCTATTATTTATTTACATCAATTTCAGTTATTCACCCAATCCTGATGATTAGGTGTCAACATTCCCCTCCTTAATCTAAAGGGATGTTGTTGAGTCCAAGCATCATTCTGAATCTTTCAAGCTTTTCTCTTCCAAGCGCTTTGGTGAAGATGTCTACAATTTTCTCATTAGTGGAAAAATGGTGGAGATGGATGTTTTGGCCTCAACATGATGTTGAATCAGATGATATTTAGTATTGATGTGCTTTTTTCGATCATGGAACTTTGGGTTCTTGTCCAACTTTATTGTCGAGGTATTGTCAATCATGAGTGGAGTCGATTGTACTTGTTTTACCTACAAATATTCAAGAATTTTCCTCAGCCACACAATTTCTTTTGTTGCCTCAGCTGCTGCCACATATTCTACCTCTATTGTGGAATCTGTTGGAACTGATTATTTGCGTGATCTCCAGGAGACAGCTCCTGATCCAAGACTCATAGCATAACCTGAAGTAGATACCCCAGTTTCTTTGTCTCCATCGAAGTCTGAATCAGAGTATCCAATCAAGCTGAAGTCATCCACCTGTGTATACTTGATTCCAAAGTCTTGAGTTCCCTTCAAGTACCTTAGAACTCTTTTTGCAGCAGACCAATGTCCCTCACAAGGCTTTTGCATAGACCTAGAGAGGATTCCAACAACAAACGAAATGTCTGGTCTGGTAGTAGTTAGGTAGTTGAGAGTTCCTACAAGCTGTCTATACCTTGTTGCATCCTGAAATTCTTTTCCTTCAATGGATGTGAGCTTTATGTTTTGTTCCATTGGATTAGTAAGAGAATTGCATTCTGTCATGGCAAACCTATTCAACAGATCTCCAATGTACTTCTTTTGAGAAAGGAATATGGACTTCAGATGTTGAGTTACTTCAATACCAAGATAGTAATTACCATAGCACAAATCAGTCATTTCAAAACCTTTCCTCAATTCCTTCTTTATGGATGCAATGTAGCTTTCATTGTTCCCTGTCATCAAAAGATCATCTACATACACCACAAGATATACAACTTTTTTTCCAACTTTCTTGACAAATAAAGTTGCATCATCAAGATCATAATGTTTGAAATTGAGTTTCAGAAGATGCTCAGTTAGTTTTTCATACCAGGCTTGCAGTGCTTGTTTGAGGCCATACAAGGATTTCACAAGTTTTCATATTTTATGTTAATGTCCTTTCACAACAAATCCTTTAGGATAGGACATAAAAACATTCTCTTTTAGATCTCCATTCAAGAAAGCAGTTTTACATCCATTTGATGGACTTTCCAACCGTTCTGAGCTACTAGGGCAAAGAGTGTCCCGATAGTAGCCCATTTTGTTGTGGGGGCAAAAGTCTCCTCATAATCGACCTATTTCTTCTATCCAAAACCTTTTGCCATGAGCCTGGCTTTGTGCTTGTTAAGTGAGCCATCATCTTTATACTTGTTCTTGTAGATGCACTTGCAACCAATTGGTTTGGCTCCTAATGGAGGATCAACCAGTTTCCGAGTGCCATTCTTTATCAAGGCATCATTCTCCTTTTGCATTGCTTCTTTCCATTCATCATGAGAAGCAACTTCTTTGAAGGAAGTTGGATTGAAATCTGTAGACAAATTCAATTCACAATCATAAGAAACATCCATATCAACAGGTGAATCAGAGTCATCTACATCACCTCCATTTTGCTGGTATGAATTTCTAGTTCCTGTCTTTCCAACCTCATCAGGATGAACACTTTCAAGTGTCTTTGTCAGCCACTTTGGGGGACCTTTCTCAGATGGTCTAGGCTACTTCGTTGATTGAGTTGGGACTGAATCAAGATTGAGTCTCCCAATTCTATCAATCACATCACTTAAAGTATCATCCATTGTTGGAGTTTCACGCGGGGAGAGAGTGCTTCAGAAGACGATTCCACAGGTTGATCTAGTATAGGAATCCCCCCTTCAAGATGTGGAATCTGATTATCAATTCTTGAAATGATTTTTCATTTGTGAATATATCCAAGCGATCAAGTTTCCGCTCAACAACATTGTCAGTTTTGGATGTTTCAAGAAAGATTACATCTCTAGATACAACAAACTTTTTATTGACTTCATCATAGAGACGGTATGCTTTGGAGGTGTTTGAATATCCCAAGAAGATACACTTACAACTTCTTGCACCAAGTTTGTTTCTACGTACCTTTAGTATCAAGGCATAATAGGTGGAACCAAAGACCCTGAGATGCTTTACCAAAGGAATGTGCCCATACCACATTTCATAGGGAGTCTTGTTTCTGATAGCATTAGATGGACATCTATTCTTTATATATACAACACATAGAACTGCATCAGCCCAAAACATCAATTTTACATTTTTGAAAAACATCATGGAAAGCGCCATATTTAAGATTGTCCTATTCATTCTTTCAGCTACACAATTCTGTTGGGGATTATAAGGCACAGTTGTTTGATGTTTGATCACATGTTGGCGAAGATAGTTTTCAAATTCATTTTAAGTGTATTCTTTTCCATTATCAGTGCGAATAGAGCCAATATGAGATTGTGCATCATTTTCAATCCATGCACGAAAGTTCTTGAATGTTTGAAAAGCATCAGATTTGTTCTTCAATAAATAAACACAACACATTCTGGTGTAGTCATCAATTAATATCATCATATATTTATTTCCATTTGCAGAAGGAACAAGCATTGGACCACATAAATCTGAATGATTGAGTTCAAGTTTTCTATGTGATCTTGAATTTGAACCATGAAAAGACTGTTTGCTATGATTTCCTAGAATGCAAGCATCACATTGCTTAAGTTTCCTAGGAATTGTAGGCAAACCAGTAACACCATTTTTCTTCAACAAGCGGAGGTTGTCATAGTTCAAATGTCCACATCTAGCATGCCATAATAAACTTGATGGAAGTGTACCTTGTTCATAATGAGAGTTGTATGAGAAATGTTGTGCACGAGCAGAGGTACACTGCAGCTTGAGAAGCCTTTCATCTTCTATCCCCCTCATGACAAATGAGTGGTCAGATGCTTTTCTCACCTCAAGCTTGCCATCAAACATATGAATGGAGTGACCTTGCTGGCGGATGTGGACCAAGGACATCAAGTTTCTCTTCAGCTGTGGGAGATATAGAACATAATGCAGAAGAAAGTCTAGAAGACCAGGCAATTTAAGCCTGATTGTGCCAAGCCCTGATGGCTTGAGTTTTGATTGGTTTGCAAAGTATACTGCTCCATCAACATTGTCAGTAAATTCTTCAAAAAAATATTTTCTATGAGTGATGTGGCAAGTTGATCCTGAATTAAGCAACCAATCATTTTTCCAAGAAGCAAGTGAAGCATTAAATAAGTCTTCATTTACTCCAATATTACATTGTGCCACAACATAATGAGCAGATTCAAGTGCTTGACCTTTATCTGAGTCATTAGTTTTACCTTTGGGTTGGTTTCTTTACTGTTCAATTTTATCCCAAGGTAACTTGCATGTGGAGGCATCATGTGATCCATTTCTTTTGCAGCGTATGTAGTGCAAATCTTCCTTTTCTCCTTGAGAGTGTTTGCCCCCCTACCTTTGAAATATCTTCCTCCTCCTCTTTGACCACCTCTTCCTTTGGAAGAATCTTGGGCAAGATTCTTTTCTTTATGAGCAAGGCACACAACCTCTTTAGAAGAAGATATGATTGAATGCATTGTCAAATCTGAATGCTGTAAAAAAAATACTTCTGTTGGCAAAAAAATGTGCTTTTGTGGAGAAAAAAAAACATCTGCTGCTAAAAAATTGATTCTGATATATGATATATGGAGATAGAGGTATTATGTGGTATTGTATCCCCTAGAACACATGCCATTGACCATCGAATGCTTCAACGTATGTGCTGTTAATGGATTTTGACCATTAAGAAAGGACATACCAAACAACAACAATATTTGAATGCAATCAATGCAGAATGCAACACCATATCCATAGTTTAATGAATATCACTTTCCCATCGCTCTAACCTAGCTCAAACTCGAGCGTTAATCGACCAATTGCAGTGAAAATTGGAAGGATTTTTAGTGGATGCAACAAAATTGCTACAACAGCTTCACAATAGGCATACATGGTCCATCGTTCAACCAACCCAACATAAATGACCAATGCACCAGGAGTTCAACGCATTCTTCAAGACTATTCAACACTGGTGTATGGTGAGGAGTGTTTAGAAAAAAGCGTGGAGACAAAATATATTATAACAACATATATATATGAAATGGAGGAGCGTGTATTAAAAAAAAAACAGTGTATTAAAACCATCCAAAAATTGGAGCAGGCTTACAACTATGATACCATCCAATCCACAAACCACAAAATCTTGGGGAAGGCATGAGTAGCGGTAGTGGGAAAAACATTCAAAATGTTGAAGTAGAATGAGAAGAGAGGAATGGCAGGCTTTTGATATGCCTAACCTTCACGGTAGGGCAATCTTGGGCAAAATGACCGAAGTCACCACACTAATAACAACTACCCCCTCCACCACTGTCGTTGCCACCAGCACCAGCACCGCCACCATTGGTGCAGTCTCTAGCAAAGTGGCCAGACTCTCCACACTTGTAACATCTTCCACCATTCACCATGTCTGAGCGGCACCATCACCAGAACGAGGTCTTGGTTTTGGGTTGAGTGTTCTCTATCATTTGTTCAATGACAAATGATATGAGCACAAGAAGGAACCAAATATTGGTAGCGAATTCCCCAGTTCCTTATCTAATGGCTAGAGTGGGTGTCATGCTCGGTCTCATGAGCACAACATGGTATTATGCAGTGTTATCAATAATTTTGTGTTTGTGGTGCGTGTGATGCAGACCCGAGGCTACGAGATTGAATATAATGGTGGTAAGATCATATTGAATGCAATAGCGTTTTGTATGCAGGTGGAGCAGCGACAGGAGCAGCGTAGCAGAGAATAATAGTGAATAGTAGGTGGAGCAGTGACAGGAGTAGCGTAGCTGAGAATAATAGAGAATAATGCGTTCAGGCCAGTGGAAGCATCAGAGCTGCCAGGATAGTCAGTTTGCATAGGATTCAAAATACCATAGGCAGGATAGGGAGTTACAAAGCAGAGGGAAGCCAAAAATGGCGCTGGCTCTGATACCATGTCAGACCAGGAGGTAACTCCTCAAATCAATTCATTTGATATTCATTCAGGTTGGTCTTTATTATATACATGAGGGAGAGATTGTTCATTTCATCTCCCGATGACTATTCATATTCTCTATTATTTATTTACATCAATTTCAGTTATTCAACCAATCGTGATGATTAGGTGTCAACAGAACCCATCATGGTTACAACATTGGTATTGTTAGACGTGGCATCACAAGGTCGATGGGATCGCCAATTTTTTGAAATATATTGCAACTAAATCACCATGGTTACGACGTTGCGTCCATTAGAAGTGGATTTGCAAGGTTGACAAGATCACAATTTTTTTAAAAGATATTGCGACGAACTTGTTAAGTTTGTGTTGTTGTTGTCATTATAAGTGGATTCAAAAGAACAACACATCTCCAATTAAAAAAAAAATGTGATGAACCAACCATGGCTTATGAAGAAACTATTCAAGAGTGGATAATAGTTTAGTGAAAATTAAAAAATAAAAAGTGTGCAAGTTGAGATAGAATTACGACCTATTGGCACAATTCAACAAAATGAATTGTTTTACGAAATTCTTGTCAAACCATATTCAGGTCGCCCAGGATATTAGAAGACATTGACAATGGTTAAGAAGTTTTACCATTGATCGAACTTTAAGAAAGAGGTGGAAGATTTTGTTGCGAGATGTTTGGATTGTTAACAAGTAAAAGAAGAGTATAAGCATCTAGGTGGGTTATTGCAACCAATTTTGATTCCAAAGTGGAAATGGGAGGTAATTTCCATGGATTTAATTACAGGTTTGTCGAAGACATCTAGAAATCATGATTCTATTATGGTTATGGTGGACAGGTTGACAAAGGTAGTGCACTTCAATCCAGTGAATTCTACAAATTCAGTTAGAGAGGTAGCGCATCTTCATCAGAGTGATAGTGAGGTTGCATGATATACCTAGGAAGATTGTTTTAGACAGAGATGCTAAGTTCACTTCCATGTTTTGGAAGGAGTTATTCATAGGTTTGGATAAAGAGTTGGATTTGAGTACATATTATCATCTAAAAACGGATGGACATACAGAGAGGGTAAATAGGAATTCGAAGGACATGTTGAGAATGTATGTTATGCATCAACAATGAAATTGGGAATAGTATCTTCCACTAGTGGAGTTTGTGTATAATAATCGGTATCAGGAGTCACTAAGGATGAGTCTATTCGAGGAAATTTATGAGGGGAGTTGTAATACTCCTATCAGTTGGAATGAGTCAGTGAAAAAGGTGTTGTTTGGCCTAGACATTGCTAGGGATGGAATAGGAAATGTAGGTAATTAAGAATAATTTAAAGGTGGCACAGGACATGCAGAATATATGCAAATTAGCACAAGGTTTTTAAGGAGTTTCAGGATGGAGAATAGGTGTACTTGTGCATCACACTCAAAAAGAACTCCTTGAGGATTGGATCATGTGCCAAGCTACCACCTCGGTATTGTGGGATTTTCAAGATTCTTGGGAGGATTAGACTAGTAGACCACTGTCTTGCACTTCCTATAACAATGAAATTACATGATGTTTTGCATGTTTCATTGATTAAGAAGTTTGTGAAAGATGTTTATCATGCGATTTACTAGTACCTATTGTAGGTGGAGCTCGAAGGAGAATTCCAGCTAGAACCTTAGTGCATTTTGCAACAAAACATGCTCATGCTCCAGAATCAAGTGATCGAGCAAGTTAAAGTGTAATGGAAGCAGTTTGGGCCTGATGAAGCTACATGGGAGATGGTTGATCATATGCAGGCTATTTATCCTTCCCTATTCACTAGTTGAGCAATTGTATTTTGGTATATGTTTTGATGTTGTGTTACGATTATGTCTATATATGCATATGTATGTAAATACTGCAATGGGTTGTGTTATAAAGCTCTAATAAGTAGTATGGTGTTCATGATATGTTGGTTATGTCTTGAGCAGTATGATATGATGTAAATTTGCATCGAGTTATGTTATAAATATCCATGGGAAGCATGTGTTTTGTTGGTTTATAAGTGTCATTGAACATTGATGATGGTGTTCCACTGAGGGGGAGGGGTTTGTAACAACCCCTAGTTGATTTCCTATGTAAACAAATAAAATAATAACCAAGGTCATGGGGCATGTATTCCAAGATAAATGTTGGGTAAAACATAGTGATGGGGACTGTTGGTGATTAATTAATGGTTGTGGAAATTGGCAAAGGCAGTGGCAAAGGAAAAGAGGCATTAATTGGCATTTATTTATGAAAATAATTAAAAATAGGAGAAAAGAGAGATGAAAGGTCACAGAATTGCATGTGAAAAAAATTGAAGGAAAAATAGAGGAAAATGAAGAAAATAAAGGCCTCAATTACAAAAAGGCTTTTAAAGATCAATTCACAACTTTTGTTGGTTAAGATTTTGTCAGTTCAAGTTTTTTTTCAGTTCAATATTTGGCTTTATTCTATTTTGTTTCTCTCTCTCATACACTTGCATACTTAGAGAAATATTGGAGTACTGTTGGATCATTCTTGGAGAAATCTATTTTTCATTCAATTTGGGAAAGAAGGAAAAGGAAAAGCAGGAAAGCACAAGGGGACAATGGGATCAACAACTACAGTAGGATTGCCTTGTAGGTATCAAGTTGCATATATGATTTTCTTACTATTTTGGTATGCATGTCATTATTTGGTTATGATATGTCATTGACATGGAGGATTGCCTCGATTGACAGTGGTTTTTCCTAGCCTTACCATTTCCTAGATAGCCATTGTGTTGTGGGTTTTTCCACTTTTTTTCTGATCGGTTCTCAAGTTCCTTATGGTTGTGGGTTGAGTTATTAGTTCTTGTAGTTGTTGGTTGAAACAAACACTCTCGAGCCCTAAAATCATTTGGTTTGAGTTACTACTCCTAGAGCCTTTACTGGAAAAATGCTCTGGAGCCCTTGGTGGGTTAAGTTACTAGTCTTGTAGCCTTGGTTGGAAAAATGCTCTGGATCCCTAGAAGGTTGTGAGTTAAGTTACGATTTCCTAGAGCCACATTTGGGACAAACACTCAGGAGCCCTAGACAACTTAGGTAGAGACTGATTGGGTTGTTGTTAGTGATATCCAACCATGAAGTGGAATCACTGGTTGAGGGTTGAGGTGGTTTGGCCAGTGGAATCCCTTGTTTGGTTTTGTTTGGATTATTCCATGAGATCCCACATTCATGCTTAGAATGTGGCACGAGGGTGATTGGCAGAAAGAGAGATTTGGTTTAGCCCAATCTATGGTCAAGTGGTATGTGGAAGTCCCTAACTTGGTTGGATTTTCATATGTTAATAATAACTCCCTTCCTCTTATATTTCCATGAGTAATTGTACTTTTTATTATGTGGATTTGATAGTTGGTTTATCATGGTGTATATGTTGTTCATTTACTTGTTATATGTTGGTTATACGATGCATACTGGCTATGGCTCTCAATGTGGTATGATTTTTTGATGAATGCTTAATGAATGCATGAGTTAATAGATTTTATTGCAGTTAGTGTTGGGTCTAAAATGTCGATGCAAATTAGAGTTTCATTTACTATCAATCCAGGTAAGTAAACTTTGAGGATCATCCAATATATAACGACTTAAAGACAAACTAAGCTAATCTAGGTGAAGAAATGCCAAATCTCCCTTACAGGAGATCTTTAATTGGGATCTCCAACACCTATTTAGTCATTTAACAAAATGAAATCTAAAGACACTGTGACAAGTGTAAGAAATATTAAAGCTCCCTTATAGGAGACTGTTCATTAATATTTTTAATCATCTTAATCAACTAACTATTTAAAAAAATGAAATCAAACATTAAATAAAAAATCAGATTCATTGAAAGAAACATTAATACTTTCTTACAAAATGTCATTCGTTAATATTTCAAACATATGAACCTAATGAAATTTACAAACAAACATAAAATTAAAGCTTACCAAAACAAAAGTGTACTTGCAAAAAAATGGGGGCCCTTCCAAGGATTCAGAAGCACATCAAAAGAGAAGTCAAATGTAGAAGATCAAAGAAGCTCCATTTTATTTATCATCAATTGCAAATCGCAATTACAAGTTCTACATCCCAAGAGGTTCTAAAATCTCCATTAGAATAATTCCAAATTCTAACTTCTCGTTACAACTTATAAGATCCTAAGGTTCTAAATTCTAACTTCTCAATTCTCAATTCTCAATTCTAAATTCCAAAGTTACAAATGAAGGAGATAACACTCCTATTTATACAAAAGTTATGATAACAAACTCATAAATGTGGATCCACTATTCCCTCTTCAAATCCACATATCTCTCAACCAATGGTGACACTTAAGCCTATCCTCCATGATCTTCTCCATGAGGTCCATGATCTTATCTATGAGGTCCATGATCTTATCTATGAGGTCCATGATCTCCTCAAATTCGAATTTGAACATAGAGTGCCACATAAAGGTGCCTTAGAATGTTCCTTTGTACCTACACATGTCAACAGACTCATTCTAATTGTTAGGTATAGGTATATGGATACTATTTTCTAAAGTTAACCACAAATTCACTTAAAAATGCTAAGAATTAATAATGTTTTGGAAAACACAATGGTAACCCATTTAATGATGAAAGTGAATTTGGTGTGGTGACATGGTGGTGGAATAGAGGTGAGAGAATGTGTGAATGGAGTGAAAGTGGACGTATTTTAAGGATAATTCCTAGGCCCAACAACTAGTATGAGAGGGAATAAGACCTTCTTAATGATTCTCGGATAAGTACCAGACCCCTATGTTTAAATATGCATTCATGACATGTATATTACATGTTCACCATGTTTTTGACAAAATTATTGTCATGGTAAGGCCTAGTTAGGTCATTTCCTTGATCAAATTTTGTATGGATAGTTTTGACTTGATGTCATTATTGATTTTGGAAAGTCTCACCGAGTTTTGGGTAGCGTTCTGAAGGCTTACTTGGAAATTAGGCTTAGAATTCGGAATTGCATGCTCTGCACTGAGCATTTTAGGATGTAAACGTTGGGAATCTGGCTTGTGGGAGCAGTTGGATGCTTCTAAGCACATGGATGTTATTGAGGCAATTATATGAATGATATATTGCCACAAATTAAATTTTCAATCAGGCAGTGATAATCAGTAGAGCTGATGCAATGTATGTGCTGATAACAGGTAAGTTCCTATGTTTTTTGACTATAGCCTAGATAGGAAGCTTCCATTTTATAATTAATCTAATTTCATCACATAATTTGAAGATCAAAAACTGATAAATAAAATTTCAGCAAGCATGTGATCTAAAAATTTCTTGATCAGGTAATAAGGTTGTCCATTTATAGGCTCATGAAATAGAAATATGAATTCAACTATGTTTTCTTGTAGCAACTAATTAAAATCAACTTACTGCACTTAAATATTAAACAAAGCAATCATTCCTAATTTAACTAGTTCTGAAAGAAATTTTGCATTCTAGTATAGGAAATGTATGACGAGAGTCTTGACAAACAATAGATGTAGGTGAAAGGTGAGATCTTTGTTATTAACTCTTCCTGTTCTTCAAGATAACAAACAATAATTCTAACATACAACCCGAGGAATAGATTTTGCAAAGAAATATATGATACTAGATGCATGCAAACAAAGCTAATGATAAATTTAAATTAAAAGTACAATGAGCATCATATTACCAATCTTGAGGGGCCCTCCCAAGCTAGAAATTTCTATTAGAGGCACTTCTGATGAACTACAAGGATGCACCACAGATCTGGAATCAACCACTTTCCATATATTGAAAACTAAGCTCAAATTACAACAATGAAATTATAACTCTCTTCCTCTTCCATTACAAAAGAATGATCACCATAAAAAAATCCTCCTCCTCATAGCCCTATGAGGCTTATTTATACATCAAATCCATGGAGGAATGGATAGAACCAAATTTCCCCAACTTAGATTTTGGTTAAAACCAATTTTACAATATTTAGAATGAAATCTTGAAAATCTAGGTTTTTATGCAGAAATTACAAATTCAGGTCAAAGACCCTTCGATATATCTCTATCCTTTGCATATTTTTAGAAAACATTTCCCGGCTTTGGAGTTGGTTATTTTTTCTCAAAACCCATATGGACATTTGGAGAAATATGTTTCCATTTACACAAAAATGAAGGTGCAAATTTAGGAGTTTGATATTTCTACTATTTTTACAATCTGGTACGAGAATAACACATAAAATATTCCCCTTGAGTTGTATTTCCACATGTACGAGATGGGTGAATTTTGACTCAAGAGCCTGCGTGTAGACATCATTCTCGACAAAACCCATGTTGCCAATTTTCTTCTAGAAGCTTCCAAAATTGACTTTAACTGAATACCAGATGAGCACAATACTGGAATAGTTGTACCAAATCAAACAACGTTGGAATATTGGTACCAAAATCACACAGTACTGGAATACTTGTACTGGAATCACACAATACTGGAGTATTGGTACTAGATGAACATAGGATTGGCCTTGAATGATTGCAGGTGCTGGACCATTGTTCTTGGTGCCAGATGAGTGAACACGAGTATCAGATTGATAATATTGGTGTCGAAAATAAGGAACACAAATATTGGAACATTGCACTGGTAACAGATGAGTGGGGAGCACGAGTACCAGATTGCTGAGCTAGTACTAGATGAGTAGGAACATGGTCTAAACATATATGTGAGCCAATCTAATTAATTATAGAGTATAAAGAATCAATAATTCTATTTATACTACAAATAAACATAAAAAACATGCTTTAAATATAAATTTCCTCATATATACACAAGGATGCTAAAATTCATGTTTTTGAAGAAGGTAGGCAAGTCTTGAGTAGGATTCGAGGTAAAGTTGGTCAAAAATAGAGGACAAGATAGGGTATTAAAGTAACAAAACAACCCAACATTCCCCCGTGCCTAAGTTATGCATGTCCTCATGCAAAAAGTGTTGAACCATTCCTCAAAATTTTTAAAATGGAGTCCTCTTGCCTGAATTATGATTGGCATCCACCCAATCACACCCATGATTATCCCATTCAATCATATCACAAAAAAGTTTCTTTTTTTAGAAAACAGGGGACTAAAGGTGAGTACTTTTAGGATTAGGATAGGGGCTTAACAACTTATGGTAATAAATTTTTATGAGGGTAATTATATATTCATCACATGATTAATATGAATCTTAATAGTAGAGAATAAAACACTGACCTCATACCTCTATTAATGAATTAATACAAGAAATATTTTTTTAGTACCGGATGAAATTTTTTTTCCAGTATTGGATGAATATGGGGACTTCTTTTCCAGTACCAGATGAACACATGAGATTTATTTTCTAGTACCAGATGCATAGTATTCAAATTGGAATCTTGTAGGTTTCTCTTTGTAGCTTAGCATGTTCTGAGTATCAAGCTAGAGTAGGTGCTAGCAATTACTAATGTTACATGTGAATTTTCTCTGCTAGAAAAACTACAAACAACACATTGGTACAGGAACTTTGCAATTGTAGTGGAAGAGTCAGAAAATGAGGAAAATTAAGGTTGAGGGTCATTAGGAAGAGCCAAAGTTGATGAGTGCTAATCTGATATGCTGAAGGAAGCTGAAAAGAATAAAATGAAGATGTTGAAAAGGGTCCCAACAACCACTCCCCCATGCCTGAGATTTTGCATGTTCTCATACAAGAAAGGCGAGGTACTGAAGAAGTGAGGAGGGTTGTTGAGATGACTCTGTTAGAACAAGGAGTTACTCCTAGACTGCAAAAGGAGTAAGCCTTACACATCATGATTTCATTTCAAAATTTAAAAGGTTTTTTTTTTAGTGGTGGGATGGTTTTTGAAGGAGTGTTGAAATGATTGTGTTCCTCTTTAACTTTCATGCATTTGGCAAGTTGTGGAAAGCTTAAATTGTATGGTTAAGTGAGTAGTATAGGGGACCAGAGGAAGGAGAACAGGTAGCTGATACTTATCCTAAGAAACTGAATATCTTAAGACAGTTACTTCAACTACGTAAAGCCTTGTAGAAAACTCTATTTTTTGAAAAGGAGAATAACAGTTAGAAAGTAGGAAAAAGTATAAAGTATTTCACAAATCCTTTGTGAAACCTTCACTAACAATTTCTACTTAAATTGATATTATTATTTACAAAAAACTGGATAGTAGATAAGTCATCATTAGATCCTCTTAATGATTCTCACTCATACTATACTAGCTACTGTAATTTATCATTGGAAAGACTAAAACAGGTTTGACAAGGAAAACAATAATTAGAAAGTAAAACAGGTATAAAGTATCTCGAAAATCCTTTGTGAAACCTTCACTAGCAAGTTCTACTTGAACACATATTATAATTTACAGAAAACTAGACAACAGATAAGTCATCATCAGATCCTCTTAATGATTCTCACTCATACTATACTAGTTACTGCAAATTTATAATTTAGAAACTTGAAAAAAGGAGATAGACAAACCATATATTATATATGACTTGAATCACAAAATCCTCTAGCATGAAGTGTAGAAAAAGCTATTTTATTAAGTTGAGTCTTCAGGTGAACCAAAATCCAACCCTAAAATGATATTTACAAAAGGTATATATAGGGAGAGAGGCACCAACTCCAACTCTCATAACTTGGTGGTTCCACTATATTCTTGTTACATGAGCGTCTTTTAGATATTAAGATCATCTTCCATCGAATTGCAACAAAAAGTACAGGTGTAGATGAGAAGAAGAGGAAAAATGACACTTTTTTGCTGGAAAAATTGACTGGCTGCCCATTTTGCTGTTGATTTTTCTCTTTGTGGTCTTGACTATTGAATGACCATATGGCTTCATTAAATACAACCTTCAACAACCTCATAATGAAGTCGAGTTGATTTGCAGAGTCCAGCTGATCTGCTACAGGTGGCTGTACGAGAATCTTGCAAATCTGGCAATTTTCCTACATTAATTCGAACTGGCCGGAAATTCTGGTAGCGCATTATGCAGAACGAAAGAATGGCCATTAGAATTTAAATAACTGGATGAGACTGATGTTGCAAACATGCTTAATATTTTGGGAAACTCGATTTATTTAAGATGGGTGGGGTAGAAAACGGTTGGTTATGGTTGTGGCTGACACCTAGCAAACATGATCAACCAAAACGATTAATGACTACCACTTGAATTGACTTGGAGTTTGTGACCTATCCAATCACGAAATCTCATGATTTGGATTAGATATTCTGCTATTATGACACGTGGACAATCGAAAACAATTGCATTTTTGGCTTTATTTTTAAAAACGGGAAACGATACCGGAAATTCCAGTAGAATCAGTTTTTTTTTTTTTAAAGAAAACAGGAAATAAAACGATAATGGAAAGATTGTCCTAATAACAGGGGATATTGTCTAAACGCGAAAATCAAGCGCTACCGGAAATTCCAATAGCGCATGATATTTTTTTGAAATTTACAAAATTAATCCTAAAAATAAAATTTTCAAAACCTACTCATGACTTAGCCTAGAACAGTGCTAACAGACTCAATACAAAGCACACTAAAAAACAAAGCAATGGAGCTAATGAGATGAATACTAACCAAAAATATTTCATCTCAAATTTATTAAAATGATGCTAAATTAACACCAAGCATAAAAGAGACTTCAAATCACTTATTACATAAGATTTCATCAATCTTCAACAATCTTATGCTCAAGAAAGAAACCTTTTATAATTTTGAGTGGCTCTCCTTCTTTGTTCAAAAGGAGGATTTTTTATGATCTCAATAAATGATGATCCAATGAAAAATTAGTTATTACCAACCAAATCCCAAAGTCTTATAGTTATCCAAGTATTATAGATAAGCTTTTTAGTTGAGTTTTATTAATTCTCAATGATCATAGGTATCACTTGTAAGATAATTAGATCTTAGATGTAGTACGAAAAGCTAGTGACAAAGGTCTTAAGGTTACCTTAAGGCCATTCTTTAGTAGAAAATTTATGGAGTTCATTTTTACCCTTGACTTCATCCACGCATGCTTCATTTATTGTAACACTATAAAGTAACCATCATATGTGTAGACGAAAGCCTTGGTTTGGTTTTCACTTCTTTAGGAAGAATGCCCCATTTCCTGTGAGCATCCATAGCCTAGATGGGTTTTCCTAGTGATATCACAGGTTAGTACCCACTTCCCGTGGGAGTCCATAGCCTCGACAGGTTAACAACTTAAACCTATTTTACACTGATGGCTCCATTCCCATGTTTCTACCATTTTAGGTTTGGATTGTGATCATTTCCTTTGCAATTGGTAGATGGGGAAGTGGCTTCAGAAATCCCCTTAAAGGCATAGGATGATACCTTTCAGATTGACTTAGATTACCTGCATAATTTCTTAGATACATAAGGTACTTATAGGTACTTAAAGGACATAACATGAATGATCCATTTTTAATGTGAAATGGATGAGGCTGCCAAAGAATAACCAAAAGACACCTAAATCCCTACTAATAATAGTTTTCATGTATGATCTCACCTTTAAAGGATTGTTCTACTATGAGTAGAGACTTCATTAATTCTCTTGCAAGTTTTAATAAAGATTCTCAGGGATCATGCTTTAGTGTTATGGTTATGGTATTCACGTTGATTTTTTTCATTGGTATCATTGTATGGACCTCTTAGCTTTGTTTTAATCCCCTTAGTATGTTTTGGTAACTATATTTTGAGCAACTGTTGATAATAAGAAATCTATATGAATAAGAAAAATTAAAGTCAACCATGAATAGTTTGGAATTATCATTTGATTCAACTTCTATGGAATTTTTTTTTTTTATTCGATCATCTTTGTGAAATACTGGTCTTAATTGTAAATCGTGAATGCATAATTTTTAACAACTTAAGGAGAAAAGAAAAATAACATCAAATACCCCCCTTAGTGTTGTATTCAGTTGATGAAGATGTCTTTTCTGCTTTTGAAAATATTCTTCCAGTATTTAAGCATTCCAAATGAATAATATCCTTGAATCTTGCTTTGTCTTGCAAAATAACAAATTGGTACCAAAATTCTAGGTATCGATTAGCTGAAACAAGGTACCAGAAAATTGGTATGCAATACCAGACAATGTTGTAATGCAATCATTTCCAATCTCACATATGATTCCAAACATAAGGTCATAACTTACTTTATTAAAAATAAAAACTATAAACAAATTCTACTATCATATGCATCAATGATTCATTTATTTATTATCCTACTCTACTTGAGAAAAATAAATTCCCCTTCTCAAGTATATGAGTATTTCCAATGTAACCATGTGCACAATAGGTGTAAAAATGCATTCATACTCAAGTTCATAATATAATTCTCAATACATACCTAACTATGAAGTACCAATAGTTTTAATGATGATGACAAGAAGTAAGGAAAAATAGAGTGATATCGCCTTATAGTTTCTCGAAACCAAATTTCAATAAAATCAAAATGATCATGGTTTACCTCTTTTTTGGCTCATTTAGCATATCCTCCTTTTCCATACTATGCAAATATTCTATTATTAGATGACTATCCTCTTGTGTTATTAGAGGATCCATAGATATTCATGTCCAAACCTCTTCAATCTCAGGTTCTAAAGGTTTCTCTCCATTGGATGTGGTCCATGATTCTTTAGTTTCCTTGACAAGATTGCAGGGGTGAAGATCTTCCTGTGGATGTGGTTCATGGAATTTTAGTTCTTATATCACTTCTGGAAAGGCAGATAAGTTCTTGACTGTTGTTAATATTTGTTGTTCATGAAAATACGATATCCCAGCTGCTACTAGAATTTGAAAGATTTCTTCCAAACTCTTGATCATACTTTAATATTTCTTTGCTAGTTGCTAATCTTTGTCCTACACATGGATTAATATATGGAGTTGTTAAAAAAAAAATAGAAATCTTAAATAATTGAAAAACGAAACACACTTAAAACAAATCCAAGCAAACCAATCATGTACTCCAAGCACCACCATGCTACTAAGACCCTTCTATCACCAAGTTATCTATTCACAATAGTTAGGCTTCTCTTCTTTCCATGAATCCAAAACATCAAACTTTAACTACTTACCAAAAGAGAGGACAAATTAAATTTGGAGTGACCACACCAAAGTGGATGCGTAGGTTATTACCTCTTGTCTTATTGTCTTCTCTCTGCCCTTAAGTCGTCCATCAAAAAAACAAATCATTGCCTATTATCTTTACGTCTCCCTAGAAACGATGCCAAAAATGTTGGGGCAATAATTATATGAATGATATATTTCCACAAATTAAATTGTCAACTAGGGAGTCATAATCAGTAGAGTTGATGCACTATATGTGTCGATAATAGGTAAGTTCCTATATCTATTGAGTATAGCCTAGATAGAAAGCTTCCATTTTATAATTAATCTAATTTCATCTCACAATTTAAAGATAAAAAAATCATAAATAAAATTTCAGCAAGCATGTGATCTAAAATGTCCTTTCTTAGGTAATAAAGTTGTCCATTTATAGGCTCATGAAATAGAAATATGGATTCAACTTTGTTTTCCTATAGCAACTAATTAAAATCAATATACAATACTTAAATATTAAACAAAGCAACCATTCCTAATTTAACAAGTTCTGAAAGAAATTCTACATTCTAGTATAGAAAATGTACTACGAGAGTCTTCACGAACAACACATGTAGGTGAATGGTGAGGCCTTCATTCTTAACTCTTCCTTTTCTTCAAAATAGCAAACAATAATTCTAACATACGACCCGAGAAATAGAGTTAGACAAGAAATCTATGATACTAGATGCATGCAAACAGAGCAAATGGTAAATTTAAATTAAAAGTACAATGAGAAACATATTACCAATATTGAGGGGCCCTCCCAAATTGGAAATTTCTACTAGAGGCACTTCATATGAACTCCAAGAATGCACCACAAATATGGAATCAATCACTTTCCATATATTGAAAACTAAGCTTAAATTACAACAATGAAATTATAACTCTCTTCCTCCACTACAAAAGAATGATCACCATAACAAAAATCCTCCTCCACACAACCATATGAGGCTTATTTATAAATGATATCCATGGAGGAATGGATAGAACCGAATTTCCCCAACTTAGATTTGGGTTAAAACCAATTTTACAATTTTTAGAACTAAATCTCAAAAATCTAGGTTTTATGTAGAAATTTCAAATATGGGTCAAATACCCTTCGATATTTCTCTATCCTTCACATATTTTTAGAAGCCATTTCTAGGTATGGTGGCAGGTTGTGTTTTCTCAAAACCCATTTGGCCGCTTGGAAATATATTTTTCCATTTAAACAAAAATCAAGGCACAAATTGGCAATTTGAGATTTTTACTATTTTTACAATTTGGTACCGTAATAGCACAAAAAATATTTCCCCTAATATGGAGGTCACACATACGAGATGAGTGAATTCTGACTCAAGCATCCACATGTAGACATCGTTCCCGACAAAACCCATGTCACATATTTTATCCTATAAGCTTCCAAAAATTTGAATTTAACTCAGTACAGGAATCAAACATTGCTAGAATACTAGTACCAGAATCACATAGTGTTGGAATAGTGGTACTAGAATCACATAGTACTAGAATATTGGTATCAGAATCACACAATACTGGAACATTGGTACCGGATGAATGTAGGATTGGCCCCGAATGACTGCAGGTGTTGGACCATTGTTGTTGGTGTTAGATGAGTGAACACGAGTATCGAATTGATAATATTGGTGCCAGAGAAATATGAACATGAATACTAGAACATTGCACTGGTACTAGATGAGTGGGGAGCATGAGTACTAGATTGTTGAGCTAGTATCGAATGAGTAGGAACATGGTCTAAACATCTATGTGAGCCAATCCAATTAATTAGAGAGTAAAGAATCAATAATTCTATTTATACTATAAAAAAACATAAAAACCATGCTTTAAATATAAATTACCTCATATATACATAAGGATGATAAAAGTCATGTTTTTGAATCAGGTAGGCAAGTGTTGGGTAGGTTTCGAGGTAAAGTTGGTAAAAAATAGAGGACAATATAGGGTATTCTTGTGGCCACAACCACCATCCTATTAAAACTTGCCCTGGTAGCAATTTTGAATGGGTCCCCTAGAAGTTTGATCTTTCATCTCTCTGAATGATCTGTTTCATCCCAGTGATTTTAACTCCATGACGAGTCAAATTTTCAATTCCTAATGGTTGAGCCCCTTGAATAAATCTCTACTGCATGGTTCATTCATGACCTAGCCTAGCCCTTCATTCATTCCCTTTAGCAGGACTTTCCAAATCCTCATTAGCATCCATAGTACATTTATGCCCACACGCATAATCACCCCCCACCCCACTATAGTCGTTTGTGTATTTAACACACGAAACCTTCTATCGCACCTCATTTCCATTTTAACTCTTTGCAATGAAAGACTTCATAAACATGCATAAATCATCCCTTTTTCGCTTATCGCACTCAACCTTGGCACATAATGCATACCATAAGGCACCAGACCTGACAGCACTATTAACCTTATTTCATATATATATATATATATATATATATATATATATATATATATATATATATATATATCGGGTCTGAAGCTCCATCGCATATCACAATCGAACAACGTCTAAGGCTTATATATAAAGGTGCGCCACTATACTCCGGACCTGACGACACTGTTAACCATACTTCATACATATGTCAAGTTCGGGGCCATATCCCATATCGCATATCGGCGGAGCCCGGGGCTTATACATAATGTCCATGGCGATATGGCCGACCCGCCGAGCTTATCAAATATGATATATATGTTTTCAGGTCCGGGTCCATATCACATATCGCAATCGGCAGAGCCCCAGGCTTGTGCATATTGCGATATGCGATATGCCAAACCCGACGATATTTATAGGCCCCGATACATAAAATTTGAGGTCCGGCCTAAGCGATCGCAACAAGATTTTCTTTGTATTCCCGTTTTTTCCTAATTTCCCGATATAACAAAGGGAGCGGGTTTTTAGTGTAAAAGGCACCCCTGTGGAGTCCTGATAGTGTAATCGCACATCGGGGAAGTGGAAGGCATGGGTACTGCGACCCGCGTAGGGGTCGATACCCAATTTCGATTAAGTGAAGCCCTCAAAAACCATTCCAAGCCTATGGATTAAGTGGGAAAATTGTGCGTTACGTGTGTTTTGTGCGTAAACCATTTTCTTTCACACTTGTTCCCCGTAGTTTTATAAAAGTTAATGAAGGCAATGTTTATGTTTTGTTTGAACATTTATTTTATATTGTTCACAATCATGAAGCTAATGATAACTATCTTTGCAGGCGAGAAGTAAAGGATGTAGGAGTGGATTCGAAGAGTCATGTATGCAGAAGCGTTGTGTTTAAAGATCTGGCCTTAGGCATTCCAAGTCGGAATCCCACGCATTGCCTGTGCATTCCAAAAGAAAAGTTGTCCTAGTTTTCATCATGGGGAGGTGACACACAATCACCCTTTTTATCAACATATGTTCACTTCCTCAGGAAATCAAGCGCTCCAGCAGATATGCTTTCTACATGTCAGTGGTTATGTTGATGATCCTATCTCTATATACTCAATTTGTATATCGAAAACAGTGGGGGGATATGAAGAGGCAGGGAAGACAGAGAGTCATGGGATTTTGCATAAGTATTATCTCCGAAGATGAGGAAAGGGATTTTTCATTTGGCATAATAGCTTTTTTTGTTGTGAGTAAGGAAGATTGTTTAGGTCAGAGAAGGAGCCTTTTCTTAGATTGATTTTCCTCTTCTTTATATGTTAAGAATCAGGATTTTGTTGTGAGCATAAATATGAATGTGATTTGTGTTTGTGCCCATTGATGACTTACAATTTATGATTAGCTTTGGTTGTTTGAATGTGATTCTTCATCATAGTTAATTCATGCACAGTCCCTGATTTGAAACTATGTTAAACATCAGTTGCAAGCTTTAATTCCATAAAAGGAATGTGTATTCCTGTATGAGTGATTGGATTGCAATTTAGAATTGATGCAGCCTTGTTCTTATATGAACCAATAATTGATTCATTATACTTGGGATTCATATATGATGTTTAACCTCTCTTTCATTATGCTCCTGTAGGATAGATTAGGATAGCTAGAACTAGATTCGAGTAGTTAGAAGTAGTGTAGATAGGATTTAATACAAAGAGGTTATCTGTTTTATTTTGTTGATTTAATTGAAGCCTTCCTCCCGAAAGAAATCTATCAACGCATTTAACAGTTTACGGGGTCCCTTAAAACCCATTGGAACTAGCCATTCCAAATGAAAGTAGGTCTAATTGGGGCTTGCGATCGGGTTAGTTCCCCTTGTTGGTATAGCGAAAATTCACCATGTCAACAAATTGGCACTAGAAGGAGGGCCTGAACCACCATCCACAGCTTTTCAATATTTCATCTATAAGTGCCACGCATGGATTCAAGAAGATTAATACATGGATTGTGAAGGTCGAAAAGACCCCTCCTCTCATTCAAAAAAGCCTCATTTCGAAGAAGAGACACTGTGGGAGTATCTTGTCACTTAGGAACAACTAGTTAGAAGACTTAATCGAGCTTATGCTCGTTCCCTATCACAGTTCCGTATCTTTCAGTCGTTAGCTCCGATAGCAAAGGGAAAGCCAAGGGTATATCAAATAAATGAAGAAACGTCTGCAGCCCCTTCTCTTGAAGATATTGTGCTTGATTCTTTGCAGAGTATCAACTCTCCTTGGGAAGAGATCCTTGAGGATTCCCCATATGAAGGCAATCCCTGGCCTGATTTGGAAAATCCTAATGAAGAATCCCTCAACCAGAATATCCCTATCCTCGATATGGCTAATATTCCTCCACCGAGTGGAAACGAACTCCCACCTACTCCGGGAGCACCGCCTCCATGGCTCGCTCAGGATGCCATGGCGATACCTAGGCAGTAGCATCCCTTACCCAAGAATGCAGAAAAGGTACTGCCTATATTTGACCCTGAGCGGGGAGACACCGTTGAAAACCATATCAATTCGTTCTTCCTGGCCATGCGCATGCTGGGAGTAGTTGATGAAGATATAGTCTATCGCCTATTCCCTTTTACCTTGACTGGTGTAGCTTCCACATGGTACTTTAGCTTGAGAACCGGATCGATCACCTCATGGGCTTCCTTTCAACAGGCCTTTTTAGACAAGTATGGCAATGAAAAAACCCCTACTACCTTAGTCCTAGAACTATCCCGGTTGAAAATGGAAACCAAAGAAAAGGTTAAGGATTTTAATATTTGGTTCAACACCTTGTTCAACAAAATCCTGGCCACCACTAGACATACAGAAGAGGTGCTCATGGAATTCTACATCACTGCTCTCCCTGTCCCTACTGCGATGTGGGTCAAAAGGAGTGACACATAGACCTTACGAGGTGCTATCAATGAAGCAGTAAAAGTCGAGAATGAAATTCTCAGTCTCATAGCATGCCACCCTACAACCGGAGAAAAGAAAGCCTCTCAAGCTTCCAAGAAGATTAATGGGAGTGATAACAAAGGGGCTTAAACCAAAGAAAAGGATACCACAGATGTAGAAGGTTTGCATCGGATCATTAAGAAGCTGAAAAATACAGTCATCGATATGAAAAGGAATTCTGGAGAGAGTACGAGCAGGAGTGGAGGAGAGTATAACAACAGAAAACCTTTCAAACCTTTCTATCGTAAGAAGATAGAAGGTGGCCATGGTCCACTTGCACTGCCTGCTCCACCCAATGAAGGGACTTTAAACATGGAAGAGCTGGCTCTTATTGGATCGCTCCTTAACAAAGAAGAACCTATAGTGGAGCTCGAACCAGAACAAGAAGATGAGGAAGAGTACCAAGTAGAAGAACCCTCAGATGAAGAATCTCAAATCAATGTACTATGGGATTTCTACACTAATGAGAACGATGACGATGAAGGAGGTAGCACGATAGAAATAAATGCTAATGAAATCCACACACGAAGCAAAGGACCACTTGAAGACACCATGAAGCCTATAGACCAAACAAAGAAAGATACTCGGCCTTTGAAAGAATCCACTCCCAAGGTCCCTGTTGAGAAGGGTAAACCTAGTGGCGATTCCAAGAGCACACCAGTCATGAACTATCTGGAGAAAGAGAATACGTCTCCAGCTGCAACGAAGATGACCTAAAATGGTAAATTCCTACCTAAGAACAGAAAAAATGGTATGTTTACTTTGCCCTACCCTATTTATAACATTTATTACAACATTGTAGATGATCTTAAGAAATCTAGGGCTAATATAACATACTTTGATTTGTTAAAATTAACGCAGCAAAGGAATCTTCTCCTGAAAGCTATGAATGAGCGGAATTGCAAACCTCCTACCAATCCAAGTAGCCAAACCAAGAAGTCAACATCTAGACCTATTAGTACCCCTAGCACAACCCAAAAGCCGTCAGCTATGCAAGCCACTATGTCCAAAATGAATCGAAACCCCCAAGATGTTAGTGCAGCCATGATAGGGAGGAAATCAAAATCCATGACTCCACCTTTCCTTATCACATTTGAAATCTTCAACATGAATATACACAATTGCTTGGTAGATTCTGGTGCCTCATACACTGTTATGCCTTACCCTGTTGCTAAAAGACTACATGCAATACTTGAGAGAATTGGAACCCGAATTATGCAATTGTATAGAACAAATGCGAAAGTACTTGGGGAGTTAAAAGATGCGTTGATTCGAATGGTTGCTAAACCACAATACACACAAGTCGTTGATATAGTGGTAGTTAGCATACCCGAGGCTTATGGAATGTTGCTCAATAGGGACTGGTCATCAAATCTGAATGGATGTTTCTTAACTAATTGGTCCCATCTCTTGTTGCTTCAAAGGGGAAAAGGTGATATGCTGAGAGTTGATCGAGAAAGATACATGAAGTATGTGGTAACGGAACTAAACAAACCCAATGAACCTGTAACATTTACTAACTCCATCCTTGGGAATTATATTTTCGACCTTTGTACCACTGAAACCTTTTTCAGAGAATTCCAGGCAGAAACAGTTGAAGAAACTATGACAAACACATAGTTGGAAGCTCTCGCCTATGATCCAACCGATGAATCATCTTTTATTATAGTATATGGTAGGACTAATTTCGCAAGACGTAGTTCATTGAATGTAACATTAGATTCTATTTTTTAGACGCTCTATTTTGATGGCTCTAACTGCCTTGGAGGCGCAGGAATTGGAAATGTTCTCATTGACCCGCAAGGGAACCAACATCTGATGGCCAACGAGTTGGAGTTCACGTGAACCAACAACATGACAGAATGCGAAGGTGTGTTGCAGGGCTTGAAAAGGGCCATTGATATGAAAGTGAAAATTTTTAAAGTTTTTTGTGACTCACAGATAATTGTGGACCAGGTAAGCAAACGGATGCACTACAATTCGCGACACCTGGTAAGGTACCAACATGAGGTATGGAGCTTAATTGACAGTTTTGATGCTTTTAATATTTCATACATACATCGAGGGCAAAACCAAGATGTTGATGGGATGGCTGCAAAACTATTTCCTAATCTTACATTGAACAAGAATAAATTTTATGTTGAATTAATTTTCAGACCATCGGTACTTGATAACATCTCAAATTGGCAGGTGTTCCAAGGTGATAATCAAATCCCTGAATTCCTGCATTGTGAAAAGGCATTCAAAAATACATTCATTGGTGAAAAGGAGCGTAAGTATATACTCACAGTAACCGACCACTTCACCAGATGGACCAAAGCCATCTCGCTTCAGAAGGTTAATGAGGATGAGGTAATATCTTTTATGGAGAAATCTATTATCAATAGGTTCGGCATCCTTTACACTCTCATATTTGATAATGCTTCTTACCTTTCATCTCTAAAATAGACTGGATTTTCTATCAATAAACCAATCCGCATAAGGCACGCATCAGACTATTCTCCCCAAGGAAACGAAGAGCTAGTCCTAAACTGAGGCAAGCTGAGTAAGCCGAAAGTTGAACACACAAAGATTCAGCAGTTATGGCTGGGCTCGTTCCAAATTAAAGAAAAAATTGGTCAGGGAACTTACAGACTGAAAATTTTACAGGGAGAAACTGAAAAACTCCCTGTTAATGGCCAACACCTCAAAAGATACTTCCAGTAGCCACGCATGGTGGTTACCTCCTGAGTAGGTTAGGGCTCCTTTTATTTTGTTGTTAGCTTAGTTGCATTTTCATCCTGTCCATTCTTGTTTTGTGCAAAGTTTATTTTTCTATTGTTTGCAATTTTAGTCTTTTTCATCCATCTGCTTTCTATCTTCTAGCCTTGTTTTCACCTTCTCAAACCTTTTCAGATTGCCTTCATTCACTGCCTTTGGCTTTTTCATCCCTCATTAACGTGCTGATGGATCTATTGTTCCTAAATCCATCGTTACCTTACAAATCAAACAAATTTTCAATCAGCCCATGAGAACCTGAAAATCAGATGTGGAGTTCAAACCAAAGCTACTCATTGGCATCTGTTGAGAACTGGGTAAGATCCATTGATAACCTGGATATATGGAGCATGTAGGGGCAGCTTTATAAAACAAAAAATGTGTAACTACAACTGGACTGGCATGGAGGAATGCTGCATTTTTAATAAATCCCACCTAGACCTAGCCTATACTTGCCTGTAAGGTTTGCAGTTATTCTCCATTGGTCCCATCCACCACACTAAATTTTCCAATACCTTTCATCTACAAGTATACCTCCTTTCATGGACTAAGCTCAATGTCATACACCTTGTAGCAAATCCAATTGTGCTCTAGTCCTTGTGCCTGAAACTGGAAGGACTTATTTAAAAGAAAATGAAATGTCGAGTCCTTGTGCCAATCTGGAAGGACAGTTTGTTTGGGAAGCTGGTTAGAGTGGGGACTGTTGCTTGGCTCAGGGTACTGGTTGACACATCAAGCCCAACCTTGCTTAAGCAGTTTAAAAATATGGCATGATCCATGACTGTGCCCCATTCAATCATATGAAAATATAGCACTATACAAAGTGCAGATAAACATATCTACACAAAGAGTTGAGGTACACACCTAAAACGGGTATTGGCAAACCAGTGATGGACTTAAAAGGATTTTGAAAGTTGGAAACAGGTAAAGGAAGGTCAATAAATCCCATAATACTACCATTGGAGAATTCCTGTCAAAACCCTATTAGTCAATAGAATATATTTGTCTTTATCCCACCGGAAGCAATTAATGTTGAAGTGGAACCCATACGTGTCCATCTGTACAGTTTGCATTTCAAGTTTATCTTAATACCCTGATGTGTTATTGATCCAAATTTGGAAACAGAGATAACTGGTTCGCCCAGCGGTTCGCCATTTGTTGTGGCGACAACCACCACCCTATTAAAACTTGCCCTGGTAGAAATTTTAATGGGTCCCCTAGAAGTCTGATCTTTCATCTCTCCGAATGATCTGTTTCATCCCAGTGATTTTAACTTCGTGACGAGTCAAATTTTCAATTCCTAATGGTTGAGCCCCTTGAATAAATCTCTGCTACATGGTTCATTCATGACCCAACCTAGCCCTTCATTCATTCCCTTCAGTGGGACTTTCCAAATCCTCATAAGCATCCATAGTAAATTTATGCTAGCATGCATAATCACCCCCACTCTCACTATAGTCGTTTGTGTATTTAACACACAAAACCTTCTATCACACCTCATTTCCATTTTAACTCTTTGCAATGAAATACTTCACAAACATGCATAAATCATCCCTTTTTCGCTTATTGCACTCAACCTTGGCACACAATGCATACCATAAGGCACGGGACCCAACGACACTATTAACCATATTTCATATATATATCGGGTCCGAAGCCCTGTCGCATATTGCAATCGGCCAAGGTCTAAGGCTTATATATATAAGGTGCGCCACTATACGCTGGACCTGATGACACTATTAACCATACTTCATACATATGTTGGGTTCGGGGCCATATCCCATAGCACATATCGGCGGAGCTTGGGCCTTATACACAATGTGCGCAGCGATATGGCTGACCCGCTGAGCTTATCAAATATGATATATATGTTTTCGGGTCCGGGGCCATATCGTATATCGCAATCGACGGAGCCCCGAGCTTGTGCATATTTCAATATGTGATATGTCAGACCCGAAGATATTTATAGGCCTTGATACATAAAATTTGAGGTCCAGCCTAAGCGATCGGAGCAGGATTTTCTTTGTATTCCCGTGTTTTCCTAATTTCCCAATATAACAAAGGGAGCAGGTTTTTAGTGTAAAAGGCACGCTTGTGAAGTCCTGATAATGTAATCGCACATCGGGGAAGTGGAAGGAATGGCTACTGCGACCCACGGAGGCACCGATAACTGATTGCGATTAACTGAAGCCCTCGGAAACCATGCCAAGCCTATGGATTAAGCGGGAAAATTGTGTGTTACATGTGTTTTGTGCGTAAACCCTTTTCTTTCCCACTTGTTCCCCTTAGTTTTATAAAATTTAATGAAGGCAGCGTTTATGTTTTGTTTGAACATTTCTATTATATTGTTCATAATCATGAAGCTAATGATAACTATCTTTGCAAGTGAGAAGTAAAGGACGCAGAAGTGGATTCGAAGAGTCATGTATGCAGAAGCGTTGTGTTTAAAGATCCAGTCTTAGGCATTCCAGGTCAGAATCCCACGTGTTGCCTGTGCATTCCGAAAGAAAAGTTGTCCTAGTTTTCATCATGGGAAGGTGACACACAGTCACCCTTTTTATCAACATCTGTTCACTTCCTTAGGAAATGAAGCGCTCTAGCAATATGCTTTCTACGTGTCAGCAGTTATGTTGATGATCCTATCTCTGTATACTCGATTTGTATATGGAAAATAGTGGGGGGATATGAAGAGGCAGGAAAGACCGAGAGTCATGGGCTTTTACATAAGTATTATCTCCGAAGGTGAGGAAAGGGCTTTTTTGTTTGGTAGTATAGCTTTTGTTTATTGTGAGTAAGGAAGATTGTTTGGGTCAGAGAAGGAACCTTTTCTCAGATATATTTTCCCCTTCTTTATATGTTAAGAATCAGGATGTTGTTGTGAGCATAAATATGAATGTGATTTGTGTTTGTGCCCATTGATGACTTACAGTTTATGATTAGCTTTGGTTGTTTGAATGTGATTCTTCATCATAGTTAATTCATGAGTAGTCCCTAAATTGAAACTATGTTAAACATCAGTTGCAAGCTTTAATTCCATAAAATGAATGTGTATTCTTGTATGAGTGATTAGATTGAAATTTAGAATTTATGCAACCTTGTTCTTATGTGAACCAGTAATTGATTCATTTAGACTTGGGATTCATATATGATGTTTAACCTCTCTTTCATCATGCTCCTGTAGGATAGATTAGGATAGCTAGAACTATATTAGAGTAGTTAGAAGTAGTGTAGATAGGATTTAATACATAGAGGTTAGCTGTTTTTTTTTGTTGATTTAATTGAAGTCTTCCTCCTGGAAGCAATCTATCAACATATTTAACATTTTTTGGGGTCCCTTAAAACCTGTTGGAACTAGCCATTCCAAACGAAAGTAGGTCTAATTGGGGCTTGCGATTGGGTTATTTCCCCTTGTTGGTATAGTGAAAATTCGTCATGTCAACAAGTATTAAAGGCAACAAAATGGAGACCCAACAGATGCCTTGTTGTGGCAGCGGTTGAGGGCTCATATTAGAAAAAAAGGGTGTACAACTTAGGTTTTTGCCACCTGGGGTGGTTACTCAACCTCTAAGGGACCTATAGCCCCTGTAGGATGTGTTGAGTTTTTAGCTTGTCTTCCACAATTGTTCCCACTTCCTCAATGGAGCCTAGGAGGTCGGGTCATGTCATATAATATCTCATGTTTATGCTAGCAGCTTGTGTTGGAAATAATACTGAGAGGGGGGGGGTGAATCAGTATTATCACATTAATAAAACTTTTTCATTTCCAAACTCTGATTCATATATGCTACTTCCACAACTTCTTATGATTAAGTTAATTGATCTTCAATGAGTGCATTAGAACATTATCAACCATATTATCAGTTAACAGATGTAGTAACATAGAATAGATCATCACACATAAGGCACACACATGAACACCATGATATAAGGTGGAAACCCAATGCGGGAGAAAACCACCAGCTGCAAGTCATCTCAATCTTCTTCTTAATAAGAAAATCCTTTTTACAATATTTTGTACTGGTGCAGTCTTATACCAGTACGGGAGCTACAACCCCCTTTGCTCTTGTACTAGCCGATCCATTTACTAGTACGTATGCTGCTACCTGCTACAATGCTCCAAAGATTTCTTTTAGCTCTTGTACTAGCTTAGATACTAGTACGTAGGTGCTGACCTACAATCTTCTCTCCTCCAGGTACCACGTTTCATCAATTTTCAGACTGGACCCAACAACAACATTGAAGCTCATAATCAAACAACCTTCAGAATCACCCAATCACCAGATCAATATATACAATGAGAGTTATCAACCAGATCTAGTCCACCAGATCATATAAGGATAAGTCATTATGAACCTGATCCATTCATCTATCAATACTGAAGCTAATCATAATCATTCAATCAATCACTACTGTTATCAGAACATAATACCAGAAACCAAACATCACTTCAAAACCCAGAACAAAACAATAATAAACAGGGGTAGCTAAATAGATTTCATGAAAAGTCCGCAGCTTCACCCATAGAACACCTGCGTACATCTGCACTGTTTCCAACTGCTTCCCTGCGTACCCTCGCACTTGCCTCACGGACTTCCTGCGTACCTGCGCTCTGTGTCTAATGGAATGCCAACGTACCTCCGCATCTGTAGCACTTGTGGGCCTGCGTATATGCGCACCTGCAGCGCTTCTGCGCCTACGTATCTCCGCACTTTTCTTTCACTGCACTTGCGGTCCTGCGGGTATAGACAATTTTCAAACTTCAAGGATAACCCAGACTATCAAATCTACAGATCTGATCATGCGCCGAAGGGATCTCAACCCATTAGTAGATCCGACTTGTAACCCTCATGTTTCTCCTTGATTTAGATTCAGCTATCTCTCACAAACCCATCACTAGAATTTCAGATCTAGCTTCTCTTAAGATCTTCTTCTTTCACAAGTGTCTAGCCAAATGATCTCCTTTGCTTTATATAGGCAAGCTCTTGCTAAAATCATGGATCAATACCATAGATAACCAAAACAAGGGGCCCAAAAACATGGGGCTCAATAATAATAATAATAATATAAAACAATACCACTGACCAAACCATAGGATCAAATACGTCGGGCTAAATACTATGGTCCACCATTGGATTCCCTCGTGAGAATACTTTTTCACTGCATGAAAGTCCGTGAACTAGGGTCCGCACCTTTTACACGGGATACCTGCGTGTATGTACGCACTTTATCTAAGACATTCCTGCGTGTCCGCACCCTTTGTACGGTGTACCTGCGTACCCCTTATTTTCTTCAATATTTGAGAACTGATCATCAATCTCTGCTATTGACTGGTTGTACTGTGATCCATCACCTGTATAAGTTGCCATCAAGGACAACACTTTAGCCATAATGCCAACAATCTCCCCCTTTGGACTTGATGGCAAAGCTTACTTGTGAACTATCATCTGATCCCTTTGAACTGTCCTACATCCATGTATTCTGTCATATCTGATATCTCTTCTGTGGATTCATCTGAATTTATACAAGTGAGATGATCTTCTATGAGAGGGTTTCCATCAAGTACAACACATGCATCATAATGCCAACAATCTCCCCCTTTGGACTTGATGGCAACAACACCAAATCACTCTCCCCCTTTGACATCAAGGGCAAAGGGTTTTTCTCCCCCTAAGAACATGCTCCTCTTGACTATAAAACAGATCTGTTGAAGCCTCTGAATGAGCTCCCCCTTTGTATATGCCATGGTGCACCAATCTGATCATGCTCTTTCTGAGAACAAGCTAAAATGTCTGTTCTACTATAGTGTTGTTCATGCTCAAGCTCCCCCTGACTGTAAGCAAGGTCTGCAAAAAGATTTTCTACAAGAAGAACATGACTATATATATCATAAAAGACCTTCCTATCACCAAAGACTTATACATACATCTATCTCCCATCACAATGGTGATATACCAAAAGTTTACATATGATAACATAAAAGAATAACATCATTCATCCCAGGCATAGTGGGGAAACCAACATAGGCCGTTACATGACCTGAAGAGATCTCATCAAATGACTATAATAGACACACTATTATATCATGAGACTTGATATGACCTTTACATCGAATGATATACATGACAAACATCATCATCAGCAACAACATTGAATGATCTGCTCCATAGCATCTGTCACCAGCAACTTGTATTAGTGCAAGAATCATCAAGGTATGTCCGCATCAACTCATCCTTTAGAACAAAATCATTCTCATTCTAACATATGTGAGAAACAACATAGCCATCCAGATCTGCATGAACCAAGTATCATCAATTTGGGGTGTTATCTCAAAATCAGACCCTGATAGGCTGCTGGTCAGGTTGACTCTAAGTAACTATTTCAAACCTACTTTAGGCTGAGGCCTAGCCTCCTCAACCTGAGAGGGCTCTCTCTTGATGGATTAATGATTTTGATAAAGGATAAGATGGCTAACTCTTATAGAACAATTGTGAAAAATATGAATGCTGGAAATACATTAAACAACTATCCATTGGGCTTATGGAGTCAACAACACCTCAATATAATAGTGAACTCAACCTTACATAGAAGTCAGGGCACTCAGCATTTAGACATTCAGAACATAACTCATATGGGACCACAGTTCATAAATGCATACAGGAAATCAGAGCACATTTAGTGAATTCTGAGTGATTATACATCTATATCACTGTAAAAATTATGGAAAGGACAAGATCACATATTCTGAACACAAGAAATCCTTCATGAATCCTGAGAAGTAAAGTCAAAATTATATTACTGAAAATGAGTCTTTACATAAGCCAAATACAAGCTGTATCATAAAATTTTCCAACCCTTTGTACATCAGATGTTCTGCTATATATAGAGCTCTTTACATGCTTAGATTCCTCTTCTAGGAAGAGGAAAATTCGAATTCTACCTAAGCTGACACCTAATGACACTCAAAACTAACTATTAAATTCAAATGACACCTAACTAGCAGTCCTAGAGACCTAATACAACTAGGACTGTAACTCCTTATCATGATTACAACAACCTTATCTAAGCATTAAACACTCCTTTTGACACATAAAACTCCATGAAGTCGAATTTGATGAAGCCCATAACCTTCCAGCTGGCCCTTGATGACTCATCCTTTTGGTGTTCCTAGAAACTAGGAGACTGTCCCTTGCTCTGTTCTGGCTGAAAAATAGGTCTTGGGACAGAGCTCATAACTTCTCGTACAAAATGTATTTGGAAAACCTGAAGGAGGCTTTTGTGAACCAATCCATGCTGAACAAAAACCTCTCTTGGTGTTTTAAAAAACCTTCCCTACCTCCCAGAATGTGTCTTTGAAAAACTTGTGTCAAACAGAGAAATATGCCTGTGAAAAACTTGCACCTACAGCAGTTTCGTAGCGCAAGTTTTAGTCACCCGTTTCTCCCAGATCATAATCAATTTGAAGAAAATGAAAGAGGTTTTTTTATTTCAATGTATTAGGAATAAAAACCTCTTTCAATTTCCAAAAATATGCTTTCTGTTTCTCTAGAGACCTCCTGGAATTTAACCACCTAAAACAGTTTTTTTCCTAAAAAACGTTGCTTCAGTGATTTCGCAGCGCAAGGTTGAGCACGTGTATATGTCTTCATTTCTTGTATTTCCTTTTTGATTAGGGCTCAAATATTCTCAAGTGATCTGATTACACCTTTGCAGCAACATCCCTTTACTTTTGCTATTAAAGGAATCAATCACTGATAGCAACCACATTGCAACTGTTCTGGCTGAAACATAGGTCTTGGGACAGAGTTCATATCTTCTCTTAAAAGCTGTATTTGGAAAAAATGAAGGATGCTTTTGTGAACCAATCCATGCTTAACAAAAACCTCTCTTGGTTTTTTGAAACATATTTCCTACTGCCCAGAATGTGTCTTTCAAAAACAGGTGTAAAACAGGAGATGAAAAACTGCACCTACAGCAGTTTCGTAGCGCAACTTTGGTCATTAATTTCTCTGATATCATAATTTATTTGGAGAAAGTGGAAGAGGTTTTTGTACTTAAGTATCTTAGGAATGAAAACCTCTTTCACTTTTTAGAGATGAGTCTTTTAACTGCTCAGAAATGCTCCTAGAAGTTGACTGGTTAAAAACAAGGAGAGAAAGTTCCCCCTTTTTATGCTTTTCATTCTTATGCTTGTCTTTGAATCCTTCTGCTGACCATGTTGTCTCCTTTGCTTGATGTTTATACCTTGTAAGTAATCCCTTTCCTTGAATATTTTCAGTGATAACATGGGGTATATGCACCAATCCACATGTGTACGAGACAACCTATATAAGTAAGAACTCATCATGTCTCCAATCATTCATGAGTCTAGCCAACAATCCTCATCCAAATATGTGCCAAGAACAATAGGAATCCGAGGACTATTAACCATAATGCCAACAATGCATTAAGAGCATATGCTCCCCCTAAACTTGTGCCTTCTGTCAGATCTTATCAACAAGAAAAGTCAGCCAATAAATGCCTTAAGACAGATCCGCAGTTTCTCATTATATGGCCTGCGTGGCTCCGCACTTCACCTTCCGCTCCTCTGCGTATCCCCGCACTTGACTTTCTGGGTTTCTGCATATACCCGCAGAGAGCCTTTTACTATAGCGCGTACCTACGCACCTGTTTCTTCAATCACGTCGTGTACTACTACTGTGGCCACGCACCCTCAGATGCTATCGCGCCGCGTATCTACGCACCTGTGGCTTTTGTAGCGCCGCGTACTTTCACTGTGCCTCCACACCTGAACCTCTATCGCTCTACGTACCTACGCACTGGGACTGTGCCTTCACTGCGTATCCTCGCACTTTCACTGTGTATCACCTGCGTTCCTCCGCACCGGAACTTCCGCTCTGCTGCGTACGCCCGCACTTTCACAGTGAATGGTCTGCGTACCTCTGATTAGAACCCAATTAACATTCCTCCTCTGTGCCACTGACAGTCAGATTCCCAGATCTGATCTTGTGCTCGAGAGATCATACTTCATAGATTCAACTTCACTTTCCCTACTGCCTTTCTTCAAACAATCATATACGCGATTGTGCAGTATCCAACTCACGTATATACACGACTTCCCTTTATGGAGTTTGCATATGAGATTCAGGACACTAAAGTTTTGTACTTTCAGCTCCCTTTGATTATGGTATGTCTGTACGTTGTGCTGTGCCACCTTTTTCTGACTGTACTTCCTTTTTCTTCCATATCTTCAAGCGTGATGATGATATTTTCTCCTTTTGATATGGTGCCCACACTTTGTTCCTGCATTCCTTAGCTATATGTCCAAGCTTGTTACATGCATAACATCTTACATGTTTCATATTCCTCCTGTAATAGTCAGCAGCTTTATGACCATACATATTGCAAGCAAAGCAATATCCATTAAAGTACCTTGAATGTGATGATCTTTCTGCATAATGGTCTTGAACCCTTCTTCTTCTACATCTAGCTACAACATGTCCAAGATTATGACATACATAACATTCAACATTATTCATAGGAGGAGTAAAGGATTTTCTTTGAGGAATCTCTTTCCTTGGTTGATGATGAGATTGATCTTTCATTTCTTCGTTGATCACTTTAGATTTCTCTTTAGAGTTCCTTGCCTCACCTTGTGAACTAGATTCACCTTCAACAGATTCATGGAAACCAAGACCAATCTTTATAGCAGGAGACCTTTGACTACTAAGAATATCATCCAAGACTTTATAACTATCTTGAAATCGTAAAAGCTTATCCTTTACCTTTCAAGATATTTACCTCAACCTGAAGCTGTTCTTCCTTTTCAAGAGATTGCTTTTTCAAATCTTCTTCAGCTTTCCTTCCTTCCTCCATTTGTTCCCTTAGTTTGAGAATCTCCTTTTCTTGTTCTTCATTCAGATCCTGCTACATTTGACGAATTCTGAATGCACATTCTAGCTGAGATTTTAAGCTGATAACTTCGTTGTCTTGTTTTTCAATTGCTTGATGTAGATCTTCATTCTGCTTTTTTGATTCTTCAAGATCTCCTTTTAGTGAGAGGATTGTAGCTTCAAGATTTTCATAGTAGCTGGATCTATCTTTGAGTTTCTTGATGGTTGTGCTTCTTTCGTTGACTTCTTTTCTTAATGATGTCACTTCATGTTGCAATTTTTGACATTGGTCTTCCTTGTCCTTGAGTAGTTTTCTTACCTTGTTTCCTTCTTCTAATTTGGCCTTTAGTTTGGTAGCTTCTTCTTTGAAGTCACATTCCCTTTTGTTCAATAGATCTTGTTGATCTCTAATTTTGTCTGTCAGCCTTTTAAATTCTGCCTCTATTTGATATCTTTCTTGTTCACCCATAAGAGCAAATTCAGTAGTTTCTCTATCACTTTCATCTCTTCCAAAAGGAAAGATAGTTGGAACATCATAGGATAATATATTCATACCTGATAATGATTCTGAATCTGATTTTGAATCTGAAGAGCTTCTTATACCTAATCCCCAATCGATTCTCCCACTGTCATAGTTCTTCTGAGATGACTTCTTTTTCTTAGGTGCTTTCTTCTTAAGCTTCTTTCCCATTGTTCCACGGATCTCCTTCAAGCGATCAAGCTTCTAACAAAGGACCTGCTCTGATACCAATTGTTGGAAATAATACTGAGAGGGGGGGTGAATCAGTATTATCACATTAATATTTAACTTTTTCATTTCCAAACTCTGATTCATATATGCTGCTTCCACAACTTCTTATGATTAAGTTAATTGATATTCAATGAGTGCATTAGAACATTATCAACCATATTATCAGTTAACCGATGCAGTAACATAGAATAGATCATCACACATAAGGAACACACATCAACACCATGATATAAGGTGGAAACCCAATGCAAGAGAAAACCACCTGCTGCAAGTCATCTCAATCTTCTTCTTAATAAGAAAATCCTTTTTACAATATTTTGTACTGGTGCAGTCTTATACCAGTACGGGAACTACAACCCCCTTTGCTCTTGTACTAGCCGATCCATTTACTAGTACGCAGGCTGCTACCTGCTACAATGCTCCAAAGATTTCTTTTAGCTCTTGTACTAGCTTAGATACTAGTACGTAGGTGCTGACCTACAATCTTCTCTCCTCCAGGTACCACGTTTCATCAATTTTCAGACTGGACCCAACAACAACATTGAAGCTCATAATCAAACAACCTTCAGAATCACCCAATCACCAGATCAATATATACAATGAGAGTTATCAACCAGATCTAGTCCACCAGATCATATAAGGATAAGTCATTATGAACCTGATCCATTCATCTATCAATACTGAAGCTAATCATAATCATTCAATCAATCACTGTTGTTATCAGAACATAATACCAGAAACCAAACATCACTTCAAAACCCAGAACACAACAATAATAAACAGGGGCAGCTAAATAGATTTCATGAAAAGGCCGCAGCTTCACCCATAGAACACCTGCATACATCTGCACTGTTTCCAACTGCTTCCCTGCGTACCCTCGCACTGTGCCTCATGGACTTCCTGCGTACCTGCGCTCTGTGTCTAATGGAATGCCGACGTACCTCCGCATCTGCAGCACTTCTGGGCCTGCGTATTTGCGCACCTGCAATGCTTCTGCGCCTACGTATCTCCGCACTTTTCTTTCACTGCACTTGCGGTCCTGCGGGTATAGACAATTTTCAGACTTCAAGGATAACCCAGACTATCAGATCTACAGATCTGATCATGCGCCGAAGGGATCTCAACCCATTAGTAGATCCGACTTGTAACCCTCATGTTTCTCCTTGATTTAGACTCAGCTATCTCTCACAAACCCATCACTAGAATTTCAGATCTAGCTTCTCTTAAGATCTTATTTTTTCACAAGTGTCTAGCCAAACGATCTCCTTTGCTTTATATAGGCAAGCTCTTCCTAAAATCATGGATCAATACCATAGATAACCAAAACAAGGGGCCCAAAAACATGGGGCTCAATAATAATAATAATAATATAAAACAATACCACTGACCAAACCATAGGATCAAATACGTCGGGCTAAATACTATGGTCCACCATTGGATTCCCTCGTGAGAATACTTTTTCACTGCATGAAAGTGCGTGAACTAGGGTCCGCACCTTTTACACGGGATACCTGCGTGTATGTACGCACTTTATCTAAGACATTCCTGCGTGTCCGCACCCTTTGTACGGTGTACCTGCGTACCCATTATTTTCTTTAATATTTGAGAGCTGACCATCAATCTCTGTTATTGACTGGTTGTACTGTGATCCATCACCTGTATAAGTTGCCATCAAGGACAACACTTTAGCCATAATGCCAACATATTGGTGAAACTAGGTAGATATGGGAGGGGTGGTTACAGATGGATTTGTTGATAATTTCCTCCTTTACCTCTTAATTTCTGATATCGACAACTCAAAATGAGTGAAATTGTGGCATGCACACACAACCACTAAGATGATGTCTTCAACTCCACTACAGATGTCTTTATTTGGTGTCATGCACACAATTCAGGGAACCATCAAGTTTGTTTCAACAATTTGTTGTGGCTATTGTATGCTACAAATTTATATGTTGTTACATCACTCATGCATCTAGAAAGAAGAAAACAACCTCTACATGTACCCAAACGAACCTCAACAAATTTTCACACACAAAAAACAATCATACCATCACATCCAACAAGCAGTGATGCCTAACTTCCTTTATTTTTCCTAAGAGCACACCCATAAAATGGTCCCTTCAGTTGAGAAACTCGACCTCTAAGTTAAATTCTTTTCTAGAAGTTGAACCTCTAGCAATATTATGAGCATGCTATCAACAATAGCATGTATATATTAGTCATTCATAGAAAATAGTGACAACAATAGTTGAACCTTCAGATGGACAACACCACACTTTGTTTTTCTACATGCATCATACAATTTTCTTGACCAACCATACTTCTGCTAATAACTCATCCCTATAGGGATTAATACATGACCAAGTTAGCAACAAGATCAATCTTGTGAAAAGATAACACATTCAACCAGAAGGATAAGGAATGTGAACTATCCTTTAATAGGGAATCTCGGCATTTTTAATGTAAAACAACTCTTAATAGAAGTAATATTCCTAGCATATGTGTGCCACTGAAGAAAGAACTTCAACCCACAACTCATGTTTTCCTTCCTTGGAGTTGGAGAATTTGAAAAATATGACCTTCCTAAGAAACTAACGACAGTTTTTCAAGAGAGGAATAGATACTCAGTCTCCTAAGAGATTTCAAAAGTCAGTTTCAATAACAACATGACTTGTCCATTAATAGATTCATTGACTCCTTGGGTCATACATTTAGTGCACATAATTTTTTCTTGGAAAAAATAATATAACATGATAGAAAATAGGAAAGGCAGAAATATTTTCTTATATATATATAATTACATGTCATTATTTTCCCTTTATGTTCTTCTTTTATCTTTTAGTTCATCAAGAAATTACCAAAACAATAGCAAAAAGACACCAGATATAGGTGGACAATTAGCGCAAAAACCCTATCTAGGGGAAACCTAGTCAAGAACTCTTCCTTAATAACTTATTTGAGATAATCCAAGAATCTTGACCTAGACCCAGACTTCCTCCCCACCAATTCAACCCTTTCTTCCTTCTTGCAGATGATATCCCTTCAATAGCAACTTCGACCTAGCAGCAATAACTTGTGGTAGAGGCTTCGACCCAGCAAATCGCAACAACAACAACAACAACTTTGACTAGAGGAATCCACTTGAGAGAGAGAGAGAGAGAGCCCAAAATTTTGATTTTCTCTTTTTATTCCTCTTCTCCAATTTCACACTCCTTTTGCTTTCCTTCCTTTCTTCACACGTTTCCAACTCTTTCTTCTGGATATCAAACTTGCTTGAGAGAAGTAAATTTCTCCAAATGAATTCAAACTACTCCAATATATGGGCTTCTCATGAGGTCGCATTACCCAGTTTGAGGTTGACTTGATCTCCTTGAGGTCGACTTGGTGTGGAGGTGACATATAGCTTATTTGACTCAATATTAATTATTTTTATAGGATTCAAAATCCCAAGAAGGGTTTCTTTTAATGGACAATGACTCTAATGGCTCAGAATAAATCTTAGAAGTCCTCAATGGGGACCTTGACCTGAAACATGATGACCCAAGCATGAAATCCATGCTTTAATAAGTCATAATAATAAAAATAAAAATATCTTCTTCATTCTTTTGATAAATATATTTCATTGTGACTCAAATGCATTTATGAAGATCGAACCTAGTTACATTTTTCAACATTCCCTCTTAACTAGGGAGGTATTCATAATAACATGTAAAAGGAAGATCTCAGAAAAAATTAATTATGAAGAGTTTAGGCACCGCAATGCCATGGACTAGATTCTTGACCAGGGAAATTTATCCATGGTCTTTCAAAAATTTAGGCACTCATGGTGCCATAGACTAGATTCTTGACCAGGGAAATCTATCAGGGTAGGACTAATATCGACTAAATATTTTAGCCCCTCTATGTACCATTAGACTTACTTGCTAAACATCAACCCAGGGATCCAGGTGCATATTCAAGGCTAGAGCTCTATGACCAACACCACCCACCCTAATCCAGGATCCATACATCAACACAAAGTGTCAGACAAATGTCCTCCCAGGAAATGTATCTTACACACAAAGCCTCAACACTCCTGATTATTCCAATCAGTAGAAAATCCTCCCTGATCAAACATATCAACAACAAATATCTCTTGTGTAACCAACATGCTATCAAACCTATGAGATATTTACCTGTACAAACACAACCCTAATCAATAACAAACTTTCAAATGTACATAAGTAAACACAAAATTGTGGGGTCTTTCAGACAACTTGATGTTGCTTCTCAATTTATTACAGTAGGAATTTGAAACGAATCTTGACAGAATATTCCTCAATCATACATATTCATTTCCTACTTCACATGCAACAACATATTCTACACTCAGACCCTTCTTTCCTTATATTAGAAGCCCTTCAAAATGCATTCTCCGATTTCTTCTTTCAAGGTGTCCACCATGACTATGATATGCCCTCCCTCTTAACTAGGGAGATTTCTTTTATCTAGGCTCCCTCTTACGTTAAGGGGATCAACTTCTTCTTATGACAATAGAGAATATTTCATGGCTTCCATTCTTCTCATCATATTTATTATGACCATCATCATTCATATAAATTTCTTCATCATGCTTTATCATATCAACTTTCCTTACGAACATCTTCCCCATCTTGAAGATTATGTATCGACACAAATTAGATAGAAAGTAAAACCAAACCTATATAAGCATGAATTTCACCATGTCATGGAAGAATTAGACATTAGACATCCAATAGCTAAACTTAGTTAAGTTCACAAGCAACACGAAACACATACTTTTATACTTCAACTACATGCCCGAGTTTTTTCATGAACCCTAGATTTTGCCATCAAGACTTCTAGTACGTCAATCAAGATAACAACCTTCATTATATCTAGGGCTTAAATATTTCTTCCAGATGTATGAAATAGCCTACTACAATATATTTCAAACCCTAGAAGCAATTCATATGTTATAATTCTACTGGGATTTAGTGGAGGATCCTAGATTTCACACATGAGCCATTAAGCTTCAACCATCAAAACCAATCACAACTCAAATTCAAATTTCAATACTCTTTCATAAATCTTAGATTATCGCACTTGTCATCATATATTAGATATTTTAACTTCTAATGTTTAATTACAAAACTCTAGAATTCACAAACACTGTCATCCTATTACTAGGGCTTAGTTCCAAATCCTAGGACTTATGACCATGAACAATTAGGTCAACACATATATCTAGGATTCCATCATCATGCACAAGCATATCATGACATGTGTTAATCAAACCAAATGATAGAAATATCAATATGTTAAAGTTAGACATATAAAAAAATTGATAAGGCTAGGGCTTTTGATCAGACAAACACACATATACCTAGGATTTCATTTCTAGGACATTATACGAGTCTTTCTCATACACCCTACAATACCATAATGATATAAGGTTTCAATACATAATACAACAAACCCTAATACTTCAAATGTTTAGGATTTCAAACATCACCACTCAACCGTAACAAGTTAGGGTTTTCATAACCATACCAAACCCCCAAACATGACATCATCAAGGCATCAAACATTTTCTTTAGACTTCATCAATAACCCTAAGTAAGCTATGGTTTCACACATTATCATTGACATACCCTGAAGTTATGGTTTTACAAATAACCTTTCTATGGTTTCACAAGAATAATCAAACATATGATGAGAGTAGATTTATCTAATGATGATCTACCCAATCAAGAATATTTATGATTCAAGAGAGCTAGAAAAAATAATGTTAGTAATGTAGAATAGTTTATCAAGATTGAATGTACCTTTATGAAGAGATAAAAAATTATAGTATAAGGCATACCCATTTTTTTAACAAACCTTGTAACTCCAATTCTTTGTCTTTGTGAGATCTTCTTCCATAATCCTTGAGTATTCAACAGGATTTTCCTAAACAAGGAGAATATGAATAGATATGTGATTAGTATTTAATGCAAACAAACTTAGATAAGTAAGGAAAAATAAAATTGTAAAGCTAATAAGATACTTATCTTTGCAAGTTGGTGAGGGCTCCCTCCATGCTTGAGGGATACCTATAACCTTATAAAACAATTCAAAACAAAATATGTTAAACCTACAAATACTAAAAATAAAAAATGAAAGAACTAAAGCTTAGAGAAAAGGACTTAGTAGTGTAAGTCCTTTATATCTAGTTCTTCGAACTTATTCTTCTTTGGAGATCCTTCTTAAATAGCATTAGCTTGGTCCTTGTTCCTTTTCTTATTCCTCGGATTTTCAAGATAATCACTTTTATAGTGACCCATTTTATGGCATTGGTAGCATTCTATTTTGGACATATCTACCTTCTTTCTTGGCCCTTTTTACTTCTTGAAGTTTCCTTTCTTTTGAGAATCAAAGTATGCATTTGAAACTTTCTCTTATTCATTATTGGCTACTAATGAGATTCTCATCTCTTCTTGGTTGCAGGAATTCCATAGTTTTCCAAATGATGGAGTTTCTTTCCATCTGTTGAGTTCTGAAGCAGAAGCACTCCATGTAGGTGGTAATCCCAATAATGCAATAATCACCGGATCTTTTTCCAATACAGTCTCATCTATGGCTAGAAGGTCATTCCTAATTCTAGATATCCTTACAAAGAAGGAAGCCACAATGTCATATCTTATCATTTTTGTGGTCCTTAATTCATTCTTCAGACTTTATACTTGACCGATGTTCCTCATAGTGAACAATTTTGATAAGGCTTCATACATATCTTGGGCATGGCATATGTTGGAAATGTATGGGAAAAGATTTTCCTTTATACCTTCTATCATAAGTGTCATAGCTAATATTTCTAACTCTCCATACTTCAATTTATCTGCATCACGAGATTCTTCGGTAGGTTTCTTCACTTTTCCTCTAACCATGTCCAGGACTTTGTTCTTTTCAAGAATGAGATTAATTATTTCCTTCCATGATCTGTAATTTGATGCTCTTTCTAATTCTTCTCTCACTTTATTGTGTTAGACATTGACCTTGGAGGTAGTAAGCTTCTTTTCTTATAAGATATCCTTCATGATCCCTTGCTCAACCTTTTGAGGTTTCTTAGATTCCTTTCTGTAGATCCTCATATTGTTTTTTCTTTCTTCATCTTAACTCTGAAACCTTGTTAGAAAATTGGAAAGGAAGAAATATTTTCTTATATAGTTAATTACTTGTGATTATTTTATATTTATGTTCTTCTTTTATCTTTTAGTTCATTAATAAATTACAAAAAAAATAGCACAAAGACACCAGATATAGGTAGACAACTAAGGAAAAACCCCTATCTAGGGGAAAAACTGGTAAAAAACTCTTCCTTAATAACTTCTTTGAGATAATCCAAGACTCTTGACCTATACCCAGACTATCTCCACACCAAGTTAGCCATGTATTTTGTCTTCCAGATGGTATCCCATCAATAGTAACTTCGAACTGGCAAAAAAAACTAGCATAGAAGCTTCGACCTAGCAACTGGTAGCAGTAGGAACAAAAATAACTTCGACTAGATAAGAAAGACTTTGATCTCCTAGAGGAATCCACCTGAGAGAGAGAGAGCCCAAAATTTTGATTTTCTATTTTTCTTACTCTTTCTCCAATTTCACACTCCTTTTTCCTTCCTTCCTTCACACTTTTCCATCTCTTTCTTCTGGATATCAAACTTGCTTGAGAGAAGTGAATTTCTCCAAATGAATTTTAACTGCTCCAATATATAAGCTTCTGGTGAGGTCAAATTACCCAGTTTGAGGCTGACTTGATCTCCTTGAGGTCGACTTGGTGTGGAGGTGATATATAGCTTATTTGAATCAATATTAATTCTTTTTACATGATTCAAAAGTCCAAGAAGGGTCTCTTTTAATGGAAAATGACTCTAATGACTCGGAATAAATCCTAGAAGTCCTCAATGGGGACTTTGATCTAAAACATGATGACACAAGCATGAAACCCATTATTTAATAAGTCATAATAAGTCATAATAAAAATATTTTCTTCATTCTTTTGATAAATATATTTTAGTGTAACTCAAATACATTTATAAAGACCGGACCTAGTTACATTTTTCAACATAACGCACCCAAAAAAAATCAGCGCTTTTAATTCAAAATATCAATTTACTCCATGACCACTTGTGAATCTTCGACATCCATCATAATTTTATGAAATTTGGCCTTTGGAATTAAATCACATAAAAAAGTTGACCCCCTTTTAGTAATCACTTTCCCACACTTACCTTGGCCAAAATATATTTGCACATGAATAATAACTTCATAAATTTTTCCCCATTAACGTTTCAACCAATAATTCCCACCTTGGTTCAAGCTCTTTTGGACAATAATTTAAATTGTCGAATATTTATTAAATGACAGAGAATTTCACATAGCCTTAGGAAGATGTTTTCAACAATTTTGTATTAAACCCTTGAATATGATCTTTCCTCAAAATTGATTTGCAATAAACCTTCAGGCTAGTATGGACACCAGATCTAATACCACTATAATATCTTGAATGGGAAATTGTGGGTATTTTTCATAAACGCCTATTAATCAAAATATCCACACCAAATTCTCATAAATTTAACAGAAAATTGCCATGTAAAATTTAGCGACATAAAACAACAAATAATAATATAATGAGCATAAATAATCTCATATTTATTTATAATATATAAATTGGGGTTTTACATGTTGAAACAAATGATATAGCTAAGATAAATAATTTGGTCACCAAAATAATCTTCTCGAATATTGAAATTAGCCCTCCAAAAATAAACCGAGATGCAGCTACTAATCTCTCCTGTGAATTTCGGATGAATTCACCAAGGGGAGATGGGTATTCACCCAAAGTCACCGAATCACCTGAGGGTTTCCATCTTGAGGCTACAAATGAAGTAGAGAACTAGGTTCTCAAATCTCTCATACAAAAAGAATGATCAAATTACAAATGTCCTGTAATAGCCTCCTCCTCCTCTTTTAACAGATCTAATGGATCCCTCTAAACACTCCTATTTTATTATTATTATAATCATTGAGCACATTTCCTTATTTTTAATTCAATTAAAATATCATTTTAATGTGGGAAAATGGTAAATTGGTTGCCATGACTCCTCATACCACTGAAAATCGCCACTAACCATCACATCCTATATATCTTCTCGTTTTTGTTCCAATGAGATATTACACTAAGGTGTTCTATCAAGTATTCCTCTCATAATGCCACCTTAAGCGTAATTAATTGATTTAGGCACAGAAATAACCATGTTTTATGGGAATTATCAGAATGCAATGGAATGAGATGTGAGTTGTGTAGAATAAATCCTAAAGATGGAAAATGGAAAGTGAAATCTTCTAGACCCCATAAGACATCTCCAAAAGCCCTTGGGACCATTAATGGAGTAAACTTGAACATATGACCTATCTGCCTCCAACCCTGAAATTCCATGTGATAACGAACGCCAGAAAAAGGAACATCATATTATGTGTCCAGGAAATTGAGGGGACATGAAGAGTTGTATGTTACCCATGACTTAGAATTAGTAGCGGTGATGCTAGCTTTGAAACTATGGAGACACTACCTCAATAGGACAAGCTTTGACTTGAATATTAATCATGACATCTTCAAGCATCTCTTCACGTAGAGGGATTTGAATCCTAGATAAATGCAATGGAATGAATTCATTAGTGAGTACAATTTTTGGATTCTGTACATCAAGGGAAAAGAGATTGTGGTAGCTAATGCACAAAGTGTAAGACTCAGATGTTTTACTTGGTACACTTGCAAGTCAGTTTGGGGGAGCGTGTGTTAGAGAAACACTTTGAATATAGTTGCTATATGAACGTTATGTTAGTGATATAGAGTGGGAAGTGTATAGAACCAAGATTTACCCTTGAATAAGATGGATTGTTGAGATTTCAAGGAAGAATGTTCATCCCTAAGGAAGGGAGTGTATGAGGAACCATCGTCAAGGGGTTGAATAGGGCACTAAATTATGCACATATTAGAGTGAAGAAGACGTATGTGGACATGAAGTGTGATGTGGTCCAATTAATCACGACGTGTTTTAACTGTCAGTCACTGAAGGTTAACCATCACCACCTAGTAGGACTCCTACAATTGCATGCCATTTCTGTGTCTAAATGGGAGGACATTTCTATGGATTTCATTGTTGGTTTTCCACTCACATCACAAAGGCATAACTCCATATTTTTTTTAGTTGATAATTCAAACAAAAGTGTCCATTTCATCCCATTGAGAGACAAGTATCATGTTACCTATGTGGCATGACTATTTATAAGAAAAGTTATATAGCTACATGGGTTACCCACAAAGATCATTTCTTACCGAGACTCTCACTTTACATCTAGGTATTGGATAATATTGGAGTTGGTGTTGAAGAATCAATTGAACTTGACAATTATATAGCATCCAGAAACAGATGGGCAGACTAAAAGAGTAAATCAAGTTATGGAAGACATGCTTAGAATGTAAGTTACGGATAACCAAACTTAGTGGGAAAGGTACCTACCACTTGTAGAGTTTAGATACAATGATAGTTACCATTATTCCATTAGGATGTCTCCTTATTAAGCTCTATAAGGGAGGTCATGCAAGACATTGTTGAGTTGCGAAATGATGGAGGATATCGTAAAGGTCCAGAATTGGTCCAATAAATGGAGGAATAGGTAATGTAGATTCAACAGAGGTTAAATGAAGAACATGATAACAAAAAAGAGTTATTCAAATGTACATAGGATAAATCAAAGTTATGGATTGGGAGAACAACTCTTTATTCGTATTCGACCCAAAAAGAGCACTATTTGATTTGGGAAAGGGACAAAGTTGTCACCTCAATTTATAGGACCTTTTAGGCTCAAAGAGAAAATTGGACTAGTTTCCTATCATCTCCTACTAGCACCCGACTTGCATAAAACTTGTGATGTTTTTCATAAATATGCTTGATGACATTATGTTTCTGATGAATCTAAGAAAATCGATTGGATGGAATTACAGGTCTCAAACATGGGACCATTATGGTTGAACTGTTATACATATTGGATTATAGGGTTCGACAACTCAGGTGTTGCTTGGTGGACTAGGTTATGTTCTAGAGGGACAAGTATAGCCTATGGTCTAATACTTGGGAGGATGCAGAGACTATACATGCAAATATATTTCACTTTTTTACCACTTTTGATTCCCATTTTGACCCAGATAGCTACCTATGTTGAGGCCCTATTTGTATTTTCATTATGTTATTTTTATGAATGTTATCTAATATTGATGCATTTTAGCTAGAAATATGAACTTACTTATATAAAACACTTGATGGATTATGCTTATGATGATTAAAGTATCTGATTTATGACTTATTTGATGTATGATTTATTTGATGTATATCTTATCTAGTTATGATTTATTTGATATATTATTTGTTTCCAGCATATTGATGTTTAAAAAAAATGGGTATGTGGAAACTAGACCTATTAACAAAATAATTATGATCACCTATCTATATGTTTGTTTTTTTGTTGCTTAGATGAGAACTAACCTATAGATTGGAAGGGACTGTGTGATAGTTCAAGATCCATGCTGGTGATTGTTGGATGTTGAGACATCCAATGAGGAATGGTATGGCACACATTGTTTCATTATATTTTGTATCTACTTGATATGTGTTATTATGACATGGGGTAAAGTGAAAATTGCAGTGACACAACTACTTGGTTGAATTATTCGATGAAAAGCATCCAAACCAATGTCATATTGTGGTAAATGTTAGGATATTGACCCTAGTCTTTGTGAAGGGGTAGAGGAGTTCCCAACCATGTAACCTCCAAGCCTAGAATTGTGGGAGGTCGATGATGGAAAAACTCCCCTAGACATGTTATGGTGATTGCTAGTTGCTTGTTGGGGAAATTAGGTCAATATAGTTGGCACTAATGTCATCTTGGTTCTATCAATGATTAGATATATAGTCGATGACATAATATGTTGCAGTGGAGGATAGATAGGATGGGAGTAGAAGTAGGCTAGGGAGGATAAAGAGCTATAGGTTAGTTTGGGACTCTAGATGGGAATTGATATCCTTGGTTGATTTACTTAAACTTTGGTTACTACATCTTTCTCCCTCTTTTTTCATGCCTTATTGTCATACCACTTTTCAACTATATGTATCCTCTCGAATTTAATTTCACGATTAATTTTTCTAGAGGAGGTTTGTATGTAGTGCTCACATCCTAATTTTATTACCTTATATGAAGTTATTAACTTACCTGATAAATGATTGACTTTTGTGACTGACTCTTATAAGTATTATTAGTATATGTATGAGGTATGTGTATGCTAGCATCATACCCACACCTTGTACAAATACACTAGTATCCTGTAGCCTATTATGCTAGATGATTAATTTTTGGTTAAGCTTGATTAGCGAATAAGCTATGATTAACATTAAGAATGATTAATGATCAAGCTTATGGTTAGCCTTAAGCTTGATTAATTCTTACTTAACCATTAATCCTTACTTATAATTAATAAATCATATTTAATATGATTATTTAATATTCAAATTTATCAGATCATTTTGAATCCATAAGGTTGAATGGAATAATAAAATATTAACATTTTATTAATATTTTATTATTTATCCATTCAAGGCCCTGATATGACGCTTCCCTTGAATTAATTTGAGGATAAGGGAAAAGTGGGAGGAGCTCGAGAAGAGGCATGGGGAGGGGAGTTGATGAGTGAAATTTACTCGGGGGGAGTCATAAGTGTGGGAAGAGTTAGGAAAGAAGGGGAATTATCATTTGCAAGAAGAACTTGAGGAGGGGGGAGGGTTTCATTTTGGGGGGAATTTTACGAGAGTATTCTTTTGGATAGAGAACTTGGAGGAAATGTTTTGAAGTGGGATAGATAGTGAGGGATTCATTTTCGACACATTATGGATGTGATTGGACTTGTGATCCAAGGGCTTGTGAACTTGTGGAGTTTCCTTGGGTAGAAAGTCAAATAGATTTTCCTACTTGGTAGGGTGGCATATTCAGTCGAGTGGTCCCAACAGGAGCTCCTTAACCAAGCCACTCTAGACATATTTTTTTATTAATTGTCATTGTAAATATTCTTGTTAATTGCCATTGCAATATTATTTTTTAATTATATTTCTCTTAAAATTGTAAATGAAAGGAAAGAAAAAATAACAGTCTCAATAAACACGTTTTTTTTTTAATTCTTGGTGAAGTAGTTCTTTATACAGACTTAAGACCCCATTGAGAAGAATTCCTTACAATATTCTTTACTGTGGCTCGATTTGATTTCTTATATTTTATGAATAATCTTAAGGATCCATATTTATTCTTAATAAAAATTACTGGAACACCTCAAGGTGAAGTACTGGATCTAATAAGTCCCAAATATGATCGCTCTTTTAACTACATTTACAACCTATAAAAATTTAGAGTTGTCAACCCGTATGGTGCCTTGTATATTGAATATGCACTGGGTTTTAGGTCGATTGTGAAGTTAATCTCCCCATTAGGGGATAATCCTGGCAACTCTTTGGGGAAAAAATCCTTGAACCTACATAATTGGGTGTTGATCTATGGAAGAGCAACCCTTCCCTTCTGACATTAGATTTGAACACATTGAAGTGAATGTTGAGAAATTTTCTAGATATCTTAATGGATTGAGGTATGAGATTCCATATGAGATTGGTATCTTGACTCTAAACATAGTTGGGAATTCTTACCAAGATTATTTGAAAGTTGGGGAAAATATTTATGGGAAATAGGGTCAAAAGAGAAAAGGAATAGGTCATGCTAGAGGCAAAGGGATATCAAGTAGTAGAGAAAGATTTCATCCTCCAAAGGAATGAGGTGGGAGTTCAAATAAGTAGCCACAAAGAAGAAGTGATTTTAGAGGAATAAGAAATTTCTCCAAAACAAGAGGTAGAGGCAGAGACTACCTCAATAGATGCTACAAATGTGTACAATCGGGCCATATATCATGGGGATTCCCAAAGAATACTCTACCAGGCTAGAGGAGTGTACATGCAGAAAAATATAAAGAGGAGAATGTGAATACAATGGCAACTGAAGAAGCTACTAAAGTAGGAGAATCTTTTTTGTTGAAGAGAGTTTTAATTAAATCAAGAAAGGAAACTGAGGAACCAAACGATAGGAGAAATTTGTTTAGGACCATGTGCAAGTCAATGTATAGTGTTGTAAGGTTGTAACTGATAGTGGTAGTATAGATATTCCTATTTCTATAGAGATGGTAGAAAAACTAGATTTAAAAATAACAACACATCCTACTTCTTACAAAGTTTCATGATTACAAAAAGGCCATCAAATCCTAGTCAATGAAAAATGTAAAATAGGTTTCTAGATTGGAAGGTACAATGATGAAATATTGTGTGTTGTAATGCCCATGGATGTTTGCCATATTTTTTTGAGAAGACCATGGCAATTTGATAGGAGAGATATCCATAATGTCATAAGCAACACCTACGCACTTAAGAAAGATGGTCATAAGTGTTAGTGTCCTAAATTATAGTAGTCAAAAGCAAGTTTTGTCTTTTCAATTTATTTTGGTAAATGTGTAAAGGTTTTGCTATGATATCTTAGAGATCAAGCTATTGGTCTTTGTAAATGATGTAAGATTTCATTATTGATTTAATTATGTTAGAGCATGTGAAATATGATGTAAAAACAGTTATGAATTCCCTAAAGATTGAGTCAAGTAAGTCTAGGGTCGATGTCTAATACAAGATCATGAGTGAGGTCATAGTGAATCTTGTATTCTCATCATTGGAACAAATTAGTGGGGCAATTCATTTAGTTAGGTTGTCAACATCATAAACTAATTGTTTTTCTTAGTCAGAGACCCCAACATCTAGTAAACATACACAAGTATAAATTTGTTTCACTTTGGCACTATGCTTCTGTTGTGAGGGGTAACTTTCAAGGATAGATGTTTGTAGCTTGAGCATGGGTCTTTAAACAGGTTCCTAATGTTGTAGAGGATGTATTCTACTTTCTCAACACTTTCAGAAATCTAGGGAATGGATAGAAGTATGAGAACCATGGATTCATTGCACTTTTGGAGAAATGCAATGCATTCACTATGCTTTTACACAGTCAAAGGAAGTTGTTACAATTTTTGACTGTTTTTGTCATCACTTTCAAAATCAGTTTTTGACAAAATGCAGATGAATTTTGAAAAAGTATAAGAGGTTTTTGTAGAAAACGAGCTAGATTATAATAAAATCCTTCATTTTTGTAATTGGATTTACATATTGGAAGATTCGAATGAATCATTATAACCTATTTTTCGAGTTTCGTTATTTCCTGTTTTAGTCATGATCTTTGGGTGCAACGTCCGAGGATATGGAGAAGAATTTTCCAAAAATGAGAGAGGTTTATCTCAATAAAAAGTGCATACACAAAAACCTCCTTCGAGAGTGTAGAAAATATCATGATTCGAGAGATATGATCTAACATTTGACCCCTATTTTCCAGAAATTTGATCCCTATTTCCTAGTCAACCATTTCTAAATTTAATTTAACTAACTTTATCTTTGGGAAATGGTTGAGCTCGACCCCCTAAGTCTAGGGATGAGATAATTGTATATATTTCATGAATTTTAGTGTGAAAAAGGTTGGTTGGTCAATTTTTAGAAGAAGTAGCACTGTGTGTATTGAATTTTCTTGATTTTCCAGTGAATGAAATTACAAAGGCCAAATTTTACAGCTATTCCCGTGTTATTTTCTTTCGAGATGTGCTTCTTGGTTTTGTAAGTTATCTTTTGTATCAATGATGATTTGAAATGTGTCTTGTTTTTTATTTTAACAAATATTTTGACTCACATTTCACTTCAAATAGTGCTATATTTCGGTTTTCTAAATATTTATGTTTTCTACTAAAATGACATTTAGAATTCATCATGTTTTCTTATGCCCTATATGTCATTTTCCATTTATCTACCACTCACCCTTCTACAATGATTTTGACTGAAAAACTATAAAAATAATACGTACCTTTCCCTTGCAAAATATCCATCTCTCTCTTCATCCTAGCAGTGGAAAAGAATCAACTTATACGACTGTATTTCCCAATGGATCTATCTTCTCCCCTACTAGAAAACATTTAAAATCTATATCCCTCTAAGCACCATACCCAGCCTAAAATATAAGTTACTGAAGTTTTAGATATAGAGAGCCCTCTTTGAAGCTATAAGGGATAGATTAGCTTCCAAGTGGTTTGTCATTACCTTTGGGTTCCTCTCCTTAGCCTGGAGGAATTGCGAAGTGCTAACAATAAGCATAGATTGTTACCTTTACAAGATGGATTTAAAGAAGATTTTTTCCCTAGTGTGTTGTTAATGAGTGGCAAGGAGCTTCTTCAAGAGGTTAAAGAGAAGGAATTACATTTTTCCTTGATTTGTAAACCTATGATAATTCTTACCAGCACAAGTTTAGATGATTTTCTTGAGGCAACCAAGGTTATATTGGATGATTTTTATGACATAATTATGGATGAATTAGCAAGTAATTACCTCTTGTTCAAAGCACTAGACGCCATATTGATTTAATTCATGGTGAAATTCTTCTAGATAAAGTGAGCTATAGAATGAATCCTCAAGGAAATGAAGAAGTGAAGAAGCAAGTACAAGAGATGTTGGATAAGGGCCTCATCGAAGAAAGCCTTAGTTCGTGTGGTGTTCCCACTATTATTAGTCCAAAGAATGATGGTGGACGGAGGTTATGGACTGATTCATGAGCCATCAATAAGATAACTATCAGGTACAAATTTCCTCTTCCATGTATTAATGACCTAATTGATTGTTTGAGTGGTGCTAGATATTTCTTGAAAATTGATTTGAAGTGTGGGTACCATCAAATATGAATTAGAGAAGGGGATGAATGGAAAACAACCTTCAAGAAAAACCATAGATTGTATGAGTGGTTAGTGATTCCTTTTTTCCTTACTAACACACTCAGTACTTTTACGACTCTAATGAATGAAACTAAAGGGATATATAGGAAAGATTCTTATCATCTATTTGGATGAAATATTAATGTACATTAAAAAAATGGATGAAAAAAGAAGCATTTGAGACATCTCAAGTTGGTTTTAAATACCTCATCATGAGAAACATTGTTGATTAATTTGAAGAAATGTACCTCTATGAAAATGCAATTGGTATATTTGGGCTTTGTAATTTTTGAAGTTGGTTTGAAGATGGACCTTGAAAATGTTGCAAAAACCATCAATTGGATTGTCCCACAAAATGTCTTTGAGGTTAGCAGCTTTCATGGTCTCACAAGTTTTTATGGGAAATTCATCAAACTTTAGCAGTATTTGTGCAACTATTATAGAGAAGAGAACCAACAACCCTTCAATTGGACTTTAGAAGCTGATCAAAATTTTAAATTATCAAAATAAAAGATCACTGAACAACCTGTTTTGGCCCTACCATAATTTAACAATTTTTTTCAGGTTGAAATAGATGTGAGTAGAGCTACATTAGAGAGGTGTGAATTCAAGAAGAGTGGTTGATTTCTTACTTCAATGATAACTTAAATGAAGTCAAGTAGATTTTTTTCTCGTATGGCAGGGAATTTTATGATATACTTTAGGTGTTGAAAAAGTGGAGGCATTACTTGATGCCCAAGGAATTTGTCTTGTATAGTGACAATCATGCTCTATAATTTATTAACAACCAACCAAATTTGAACCAAAGACATACTAAATGGGTAGAATTTCTATATAATTTGACTTTTTTTATTAAGCATATGAGTAGTTCATTAAACAAAGTAGTTGATGCTTTAAGTAGAATGAATTTGATGTTGGAAGAATTCCACGTTAATTTTTTTGGAATTGATGAACTAAGAGAAATGTTGAAGGATGATACAAATTTCAAGGAAGCATATTGTTATCGGGAAATCTAGTGTCTATGCAGAGTTGCTAGTCCCACTAAGGCTAGTATCTACCTTAGAAACAAACAAACTAAAAATAATTTCGTTTTCCTTTATGAGAAATAGATAGGAGGGGAATAAAGGAGACCAACCTCTGTCTTGCGCTTGGTTCCTTGCTTGATTCCTCTCCCTTCTGATAGATCTTTGCCGCTCGCTTCCTCGTCTACCCAGCTTCAAAGAGCACCTGTAGAATCAAAGCAACATAATACTATCCAAGAACATAGATCTATTATCATAAACAATATAGGACCAGATATATATTGACCACACAAATGCATATATCATCAACCATACAAGAATGTGGAGGAAAACTTGAATAGCTTTATTAATAATCAAGAATAGCAAAGAGGATTACAACCAATTTTTTTGACCCATCATCATCCTCTCAGCAAGAAATCCCTTCTTCACCTCATGAAAAGCTTAGATCACCCAACACTATGATGTTGCACCAAGAAACCAGCAACACTTCCTTACAAGATACAAAATTCTAGCCCCTGGATCTCTGGGATGAGGGATCCATATATATATGTTTGCAAGGTGGGTGAGTCAGCTTTTGAGATTTGATTAGTGTCCTCTCTCTGATAGTCCTTGATTCCACTTGGAGATTGATGATCTCTTACTAATCCCTTGGCGAATGCAGAGAGGCAAGTGTCACAGGAGAAGTTTCTAGAAGATTCCATGATCCTCCACCTTGCAGATTGACCCTGCCATTTTTCCACTCTCGCCCATCACACCCCATAGAAGGGATTTTCAAGATGCATCACACCTCCCGTGTGTATTTAGGTGGGATGTAGTGCACTTTGACCATGGAGCAGGTGAGATGGTCCAGTTTTGACCAGTTCTGAGCAGTTTTTCATGGAGAACTTCTGGGAGAAGATGTAATCAGTTGAACTTGTTCTTTTAGAGGTTGGAACAACACTTTTAGGGACTTAAGAGCCCTTGGTTTATGGACATTTATGATTGGGGTTGTAGTGCCAAAAAATGTCTATAACAGTTGCCCCCTAAAGCATGAGGTCGTTAATCGGTTTTGATGTCGGGTAAAATGATTTATCATGAGGTTCTGAAGTTTTTTCGAACTGGAAGGTGACCTGTAATAAGATACAATACAATACATTATCTTCATAATATTTTCATGATCTAGCTGAGGCGGGCATTCCCATGCTCAGCTTTATAAATTCATTTTCATGTACATAAGATAGACAATCGTCTGAGTGTAGAATGATGATTCTGGTAGAGCCATTATCCCTTAGGTTGGATGATTATCTATGCAGTAATGATGTACATTTGATGTATTTATTTTCCTAAATATATATCACAGCCCGGATGGATGAAACTAGATCCGGGGTCTTCAATCTCGTTTGATCTTCACTCAAAGTACAAGTCGATCCATGTGAGAGATGTTCTGAGTCGAACATGGAAAGACATCGCCTGATTACCAGCCAATGATGTAAGCTATTAACAGGCATGAGAGGAATCACCGATAATGATGATGACCCTCAAGGTACTACAGTACAATTCACGTGGTGTGAATAAGGGACTTGGTGTCAAACACCATGCAAAATCTTTCGGTCGAAGGCCATTGATGTAAACCTGTCACTGGAAGTGAGAAACTTGCCATTGAGGCATGCAAGCTCCAAAAAACTGAAAGGGTTGTTCCTAGATCGACCTCTTGGATAATGAGCTGATGTCGACAAGAAGCGATCCGTCATAGGAGGGCCTTAGTGAATCCCACATCAATGACACGGAACGGAGCAAATGATTTTAATGGAGGTGAAAACGATCTGGTGATATAAGGTTCAGGATGGCGGTCATGAAAGACTGGAGCGTAAATGTATTGCAGTGGGTGAGACATAGGTGAATTCTCTAAGCGACTTCTCTTGAACATATCGGCAACACTGACATGATGGATTGGTAGCATTAACCCTAAATATGGATGGTGTGATGGAACCATGGTGATGTGACCAGTGAATGGGACAACCCAACCCGCCTCAGATGCGGAGTGAAAGTGTCATGTTCAAGAGCGACTTGCTACCAATAAAGTTTCTTCAAGTTTTCTTCCCAATTTTCCCCAGTCATTGCTGACCAGTACCTCTTTATTTTTTGTCAAGCTTGAGGAGGATAACATATGCTTGTTCTATAATTTTCCCTTCGGGCAAACCCATCGCTATGTTTTAATGAGCCTAGCGATAGTGAAACTCGTTCTTGTCTGTATGGACAAGTTTGTCGCTATTCGGTTTTAACGAGTTTAACGACAAGGATAACTCGGTCCTTTTCAATTTTAGAGAATCTGAAAAAGGGATGTAAAGAAAACTCCAATAATCCTTTTTCGTCATATAATCCCTTGAGTCTGAAAAAGTATAAAACAATACAAAAGGGATGAATTTTCGATACTTTTAACGAGTCGAACAAAACAAGCGCTTGATCTTTTTGTGTAATGATCCCTCAAGTCCAAAAAGATTAAAATCTAAAGGAGGGATAGCACTTCCGGTCCCTTTAATGAGCTGGAGCAACCAATGGCTCGGCAATCTTTTCATATTTTACGAGTCAGTTGAAAAGAGCTTAAAGGAGACTCGTTTTTTGAGGAACGAGTGATAAATTCGGGTAGCCGCTGATTCCAGGTAAGGTTTGGAATTTTCCAATCATGGCAGTGTCACACTGATGGCTAACAGGATCACTCTTCGCAGCTGTTCCTCAAAAAGGGTAAACAATCAAATGGAGGTGATGATGGGAACACGATAAAGGATTCAAAGGCTGATGATAATACATTCACGATGGTTATTTACCAGAAATTGGTTCATTTTTTAATGAGCTTGAACTTTGGGGGAACATTTGCTCATTGCTTATGTTTATTTTTTTAACGAGCTTGAATTCCACATTAAAACTGCTCGATCGAATCGTATAATAAGGATGTCTCATTTAAAAATGGCATTTTTTCAAAGCTTTGCCCCACATCCTTTCTTTATGCAAGTTAGGAAATGATCAATCCTACAAGTTTAAAGGGTTAGAGGACCTACAAATTTTAAAAATAAATGGTTGTTATAGCTCCAAATCTCACTCTTATGGTTTGTGATGCTGCACTTATGGCCTAGGGCAACCCCTCCTTCCAGACCTGGTCCAAAAATTTAAAAAACAGTGTTTTATTCCCTATACGCGACTTTGCCCTGTGTTAAACGCGTGTACACGCGGGTCTGTCATACCCAACCCACGTGTATCTATTAAAACACTTAAAAAAAATATAATTTCCTCTTTTTCGGGCGGTGATCGCGGGTTTACCTGCTGGATCACCTATTAGTGCCCGTGGCCCAACTGTTCCCAACCAACTCCTAACTAAAAAACTACTTTGGAGAGGGTATAAAAAGACATCAAAGGGAAGGCCAAGGGAGAGAGAAAGGAGAGCAAGATTATTATGCTGAGATTTTTCCCTTAGACCAGGTCTGAAGTCCTTGGTGCATTCTGCACTTCCCCCATTTTGCATTGGAAACCCTTGTTTCCATGTGTATTGGTGATCATTCATCCTTGACATCATCATTGAGTAAGACTTGGAAGGAGCTCTTGTTGGAGGCTGGAGGCTGGAACGAATCCGGGAGGAAGCTTGCTTGGAGCCTGCTGAAGGTGTTCAGGTGATATCTTTCCGATATATGTACTTTATTTGCCTTTATATATAAAGAAACACGTCTTTGTTCCCAAATAATCTTTCTTTATGCTTATGAGATTCTTGTGTTGAATTCTTATGAAAGTGGTTACTTAAAGACTTTTTATAACTAAATTTATAGCATAAAGATGATTTATATATAAACTTCTATACATGTACTGTTGTGTTCTTTGATTTGTTTGTCTTGCAGGTCAAAGAAAGAAGAAGGGAACTCCAAGAAGGGTTTGCACCCTAACGGTCTTCTCGAACGTAGGACCTTAGGTATGTACCCTAAACATTAGGATTTGCTTAAAAGTAAAAAAAGATGGTTGTGTGTGTGTGTTTCTTTGTATAAGCAATTTTCAGTCTGGTAGAGTCTTAGCCCAAAGGACCCTAGGGGTACTTTCCCTTCAACCAGAATTGGCGACTCCGCTGGGGACAACACTCTTGTTGTTCCTAGTTTGGGTAGTCCTCAAGCCAATCAAGGCTCAGTCCCTCTGTTTGTTGGTTCTGACTGTCTGATATTTTCTTGAACTCCAAGCTTTTCCAGTTTTTCAGTTTGTGTTTTTTTATTTTTCTTGAAAGACTTTAGATACGCACTTTTTCTGGATTACAGAAGCGTATATACGCAAGTTGCACTAAGTAAAACCGCGTATACGCAGGTTTCCTTAGTTACAGTCGCGTATACACGCATTCTGCAAATAATTGCAGGCGCGTATATCACATAATTTTCAAGATTTATAATTTTTCTTTTGCTGAATGTTTGTCTGGTGGTTTGGGTCAGTTTAAAACAGTCAATTCCCAGTGACAGTTCTCTGTTTAACAGGGGGCATCTTGTTTCGAACTCTCTCTAGTTATAAGGAGTGCTTGTCTTGTTTTTCGTTGATTGCAAGCGTCATTGATTTTTGACACACAAGATTTCTGTTTAAGAATCTTGATTGCTCTGTTTCGGCAGAGTGGGAAGATTGTCTTCAAATCTTTGTGTCCATTTTGTTTTCATGACATTTGTGTTTGCTTAACGAAATCATTTATATGACCATTTACTCCTTTGTTTCGGGAAATTTGTTTGTTACCAGTTTCTTGAAACTTGTCTTTTGATATTTTGGACTTTCATTGCTGCTTTTGATTGTCAAAAGCGTTTTCGAACACATTTTATTTTTGTTGAGTTTTCATCATTTGAAAGGTGTCAATTCACAAAAGTGTTTGGTGGCTTGTTTATCAATCATTAGTGTCAGTATTTTTGAGAGTTTTCCTTTGAAAAAGACTTTTTGGTTTGATTGAAAGAAAATCTTTTGAAAGTTTTTAAGTTTCGCTTTCTTAAACTTGCTTCTCATTTGATTTCCTTTTTTGCGAAGTGAAAGTGCTTTGTTTTTATCTTAAAACTTGTTTTTATTGTTTGGACGAAATGATTAGTAACAAATCATCTTCTATCTAAGCATTTCAGTGGCAAGACAAAATTTGGTAAAGCAGCAACTTTCCTTCTTTGTTTTTAGAGTAGTCTTTGAATCGTGCATCCACATTTAGTTCTTGCATTAGGGTAAGATTTGCATCTCTTTTTAGGCATATTTAGTTTTGTTAGTTTTTGTGAGTGTGGAGTCTGAAAAGAAAAAGGAAAAAAATTTGTTTATATTACAAGTGCCTTCTGAACCTCATAGAAATTGCTATTCATCGAAAACAAAAGTGCATATGCATGTAGCTAAGTTTTATTAATTTCTTTTGCGTCCATAAAACACCACAAGTTTCACCTCCATTACCTTTGACTTAAAGAACAGCCTAATAAAATCAAGCGCTTAATTAAAATCCACTAGAACTTTTTGTTTTAGTTATTACACCAACAAGTTTAGGATTTTAGGGCCTTGGATTAGGCGAGTGGAGAGTTAACTCTCCAAGGCCACACAAAACGTCAAACATAAGAGTCTGATTAAAGAGAGTAAATCCAATAGCGTTAGGAAGACCAGGAAAGCTCCGGATCTGGGAGTTAAGCACGAGGGTCTGTGAAGACAGGGAAGAGAGATACCCCCTCTCCTACTTGTCCGAACTTACCTCACGACTGTTCCGCTTGGCTTCTGCGACGAGTTGGTACCCATAGTTGCCTCTCCTAGGGATCTGCATAGGTGGCTGCGGAGGGGAATCCCGCGGCACCTGAGGTCGACGTTGTATCACTCTCGACAGTACTTCCGGAGGGCACCCTTGCGAAGCTTGGGGGCTTGCACCGGCGCAGACTGTTGTTAGGAGGTCAGCGTAACTTCCTCTGATACCTTCGCTGATAGGACTGGGCCCTCATCATCCCAGACTATCCTCGGAAGGCCCTTTGATTCACTTTCTCGTATTTTGGTGTCCGGTCTCAATCACCCGGAGCGGAAATACTTGAAAGTTGTTTGACTGGCTGTATCTTTAGGAACTTTATACTGTGTGCTCTGTGCTCCTAGTCGGCTTAGCTTTTAATTTTTTGAGTCTTTAGTTAGATCTTAACAAAAAATTCAAAGTGGCTGACCGGTCTCCAAGACGGTCTCGAAGACTTCGTGGTCTCTCGCCACCTAGTTTAGAGCCTTCTCCTAGAAGGCGCAGAGGGAATACTACCGGTGGGGTCCGTCCCACGCCGGTTGACGCATCGGGGATTGATCCTCCTCTCGGGGATATTAGCGGCCAAGCAAGGCCTGGTACTTTTGAACAAGAGAGGGACACTCCAGTCTTTTCTCAAGTTCGCTTTCAAGCGGAGAATAACGTAGAGGTAGAAGAACTTTCAGAATCATTAGTGATTCCAAATTCTCCACTACCATCTAGTTATCCAGACGTATTGCAATACGTTGGGCCTCCATTATATAGACCAGCGAGTCCAGGTTACGCTACGCGCTTACCATTTATAATCACTACTGGAAGCATGGCTTCCACGAGTGCTGCGACTATGCAAACCCCAACATCGGTGCAAGGGGGAGGAACCATTTCCATCCCCTCCGCTTCCTTGTTCGGATCGTTTGCTAGCACATCTTTGGTTGGGTCTACCTCCATTCCGTCCACGAGTGGAAATGCCCAAACCAATGCTTTTAGTACTGGTTCCTTCCTTTTTGGCACCCAATCACAGGGTATTCCGTCAGTTCCGTTCAGTGCCGCTACGTCCATGATGGGCGGATCGGCTTCATTTCAGGGTTTTCCTTTTGGAAGTGGTCATATCCCACATTCCAACCCAACGGTAGGATCCATGCCTTTTTCTTCAATAGGACAAAGCAGCAATCCTTTCCAAGGTTGGAATAACCCTGGGGTTAGTAACGCAGGAACTGCGAATCCATTCATTGGCCAACAAGGAAGTAGGCCGTATTCCACGGTTAGCATGTTTCAAAGTATTCCTCCCCTCGCTTCGGCTTGGAACCCATATCAGGGGTTATCGACTCCTTACAATTCTTTAGGAGGAAACTTTGCAAGCTATGGAGCTTATACGGCAGGAGTTGGTCAAACTCCGAATTTTGCTGGACCACAAGGCTTGCCTTTTGGTTCAGCTGGTTCTACTGGTCACTTGGGGCAGCCTGGTGCCTCTCAAATCCCAGGACAATCTTTTCAGAACTTTGGGAGTTCTGCCCAGTCTGGGTGGAATCCCCTAGGTCCTCCTAGGCTTCCATTTCTGGCAACGTTAAACTTGCCAGATCTCACTAAGCTAACGAACGACCCTATCAGATACAATCCGGCCTGGCCTCCGGTCCCAACCAAACTCCCTTCGGACATACCAAAATTCGAAGGGAAGAGTGGTGAAGATCCGGGCGATCATGTAACCACATTCCATTTGTGGTGCTCATCTAACTCCCTCATCGAAGATTCGGTTAGGTTGAGACTCTTTCAGCGCACCTTGACTGGTAATGCGGCTAAATGGTACATAGAGTTGCCAGGGGGCAGCTTTACATCGTTCGCTGACTTAGCCAATATCTTCTTGAATCACTTCCAGTTGCCTGTCCGCTATGATGCCGGAACTGAACTTCTGGCTACCTTTCGTCAGGATAAGGCAACCCACATTTCTGATCACATACAGGAATGGAGACGGAGAAAAAGGCTCATTAAAGCCGAAATCCCTCCAGAGTACCGTCTAGAGTGGTTTTTGAAGTCTTTGCAACCTGAGATCTCCAAGGATGTCTCCATGTCTGGGGTCTATTCTGAGGAGCAAGCCATTTTCAGGGCCCAGCAGTTAGAACTGATTTACTCTCAGTCTGGGATCCTCCAAAAGTACTTGCCAGATGCTCCTGGATCTAAGGTTGATTTAGCTAAGCCAAAGCCAGGTCCGCACGCGGATGGTATCGTGGGGTCTGTAGACTCGACTACAGTGAACTTGTTGAATCAATTGCAGCAGTTGTCATTACAAACTGCTCCTAACAACCAAGTCACAATGTCTAATCCTCCCGCTTCCCAAAATTCTTCCATTAACGCCGTCCAATCCGATAACCCCAAAGGAAATCAAAATTCCAATGGGAAAAAGAAAGGACGTGGTAAAAAGAAGAACTCGGATGGGAAGCCCGATGCAAATAAATCCGGCAACAACGCTGGTGGTGGTAAGGGTGAGTCGAGAAAGAAAGTTAAGTTTCCTTGCAAGTTATGCAGTGGGGACCATCTAACTCATCTTTGCCCTAGAATCGAAGACGCTCAGCGCTTGTTAGGACAGCAAGGGACTTCTAGTTCGCAAGCTGTGTTGACTAACCCGTTTCCCCAAGGGCAGCAACTTCTTGCTGGCGCAAATTCGAATCCTGGGACCTCCTCGGGGGCAACCAGGAAGGGGAAAAAGCATCAAATGTTTTTATGATGGGTTCAAACGTTAACGTGACTACTCGGTCACGTGATTATGGTGAAGCCGAAACATCTAAGGATAAAACGGTTCCCGGAAGTAATGACCTTCATATTGAGCGACCTCCTGTTGAGACTGTACCTAGGATACCGAAAGGTTCCGCCAAACGCGCGACAATTAACCCCAATGCTAGAGCTGCTCAAAATTACTCCATTGTGGAGGATTTGGCTCAAAGCCCATGTGCTATGTCCGCTTTGGAAGTTCTCCAGTCGTGTCCGTCTCAGAGAAGTGCTTTACTCTCCGCCATTGGAGCAGTCGATCCAGCTAACTCTCTAGTGCTCTCTTTTGACATGTCAAATGTCAAAAAGAGACTCCCTCATCATATGGCTTTTCAGGTAAAGTCAACATACCGGAAAATCAATATTTTTCGCACCGTTATAGATGAAGGAGCTTCCACATGCGTCATGTCCATGTCATGTTGGAAGGCTATTGGTTCACCTTCGGCTGTTCCTTCACCAACCGTCTTAACTGCATTTGATGGCCATTCTCACAAGCCGCATGGGATTATCCCGGCCTTTCCTATATGTGTTGGAGGGAAGGTCGTTAATATCGAAGTTGAAGTCGTAGATGCTAACCTAGACTATAATCTCCTATTAGGAAGGAACTGGGTGTACGAGATGGAAGCCGTTGTTTCGACTCTGTTTCGTGTCATTTGCTTTCCTCATGAGGGGAAAATCGTTAAGGTTGATCAATTGGACTATGCTCCAATCGATCCTCAAGCAACCTCCGACTCTACTGTTCCTTTGGTGGATAACCCTCGCCCGCCGACTGAGAATTTAGGAGTAGGGATGTATTCCTCATTGATGGGTACGTTTGATCTTCCCTCTCCTTTTGCAAGAATCAATGCTATTTCATCATCCAAGGAATCTTCTCGAGAGGAGTTCTTCCGAACTCATCATTTTTCTGACCCTTGGACCTTGCCTTCACCTACGACCACATTAGTTGAAGGGCAAGTTAATGGAATGGCGTTTCCTATATCTGCAGCTGAGCTTAGATATCAGGCTATCGTAGACTCTGCAGATAACCATTCTACTCCTTTTTCCGAAGAGGAGTTAGATGGTCATGTGGCCCCCGCTTGGAGCTTTGATTCTAACTCTGCCTTGGACTGCTTAGATTCGGTTCTACCTTCTGAAGAAGCAATCCTCGAAATTATGATGGGTATAGATCGACCTTGGGAAGACTTACACCATCGCTCATATTTTCTTCCTCCATTGCAGGAAGTAGAATCTAGATTCTCCGAGCTCGTTGGTAGTGATGTTTGTACGGTGTCGAACCCTTTGGCTCCAACACACGTGCGTGCCGAAGGTAATATGTCGGTAATCTCAAAAACGATACCTATAAACATCTCTAAGGATCCTAACATCATCGAGAATATCTTCATCGAAAGTGAGTGTTCCCCTGAAGAAATTCAAATTTACACCGACCTATTCAAGGAATATCGTGATGTATTTGCTTGGTCTTATGAGGAAATGTCCGGCATTGATCCTTCTATAGTCCAACATGAGATCAAGACGTACGAAAACGCAAAACCGATTCGTCAAAGGCTTCGGCCGGTTAACCCTAGGAAAGCAGCGGCTATCAAAGCTGAGGTTGAGAAGCTGCTAAGGGCGGGTTTTATATACCCTGTTCCTCTTACGGATTGGGTTTCGAATCCAGTCCCTGTGGACAAAAAGCAAGGAACAATCCGCGTATGCATCGATTTTAGGGACTTAAACAAGGCTTGTCCAAAAGACAATTACCCCACGCCATTTATTGATCAAATTATTGACGAGTGTGCGGGTAATGAGATTTTCTCCTTCATGGATGGTTTCTCAGGTTATAATCAAATCTCCATCCGTCCTGAAGATCAGCATAAGACAGCCTTCATATGTCCCTGGGGTACCTTTGCATATCGAAAGATGCCTTTTGGTCTTAAAAATGCTGGAGCCACCTTTCAGCGGGCCATGTCTTACGCTTTCCACGACATCAAACATATCATCGAGGCATACTTAGATGATCTCGCTGCTCGTTCTCGAAAGAGAACTGATCATCCTAGTCATCTTCGATTAGTCTTTGAGCGATGTCGTTTTTACAAAATCCGGTTGAATCCTAATAAGTGCGTTTTCGCGGTTACATCAGGTCGGTTGTTAGGGTTTATAGTTTCTAATGAAGGGATTCGGGTTGATCCCTTCAAGGTTGAGGCAATAGTTCAGTTGCCTCCCCCGTCTTCAATTCGTCAACTTCAAAGTCTTCAAGGGAAGGCCAATTTCTTAAGAAGGTTTATAGCAAACTACATCGAGATCACTAAAGGGTTCATGCGCTTGCTACGGAAAGGAGTTCCATTCCGGTGGGACGACTTTGCGCAGCGGTCGTTTGATGCTTTGAAAAAGGCATTAGTCTCTGCCCCGCTTTTGAGTCCACCGGATTATGGTAGAGACTTCCTTTTATATCTCGCTGCAGCAGAATCTACCATTGGTATGGTTCTAGTTCAGGAAGACGATGCTCTTGTCGAGCACGTGATTTATTATTTGAGCCGAGGCTTGATAGGCCCTGAACTCCGCTATTCTCCAGTTGAGAAGTTGGCCTTGGCAGCGGTCCATGCTGTCCAGAGGCTCCGTCATTACATTTTGCTACGCAAAACTTTTGTCTTAGCGGCGGTCAATCCATTCCAATTTGTCCTCAGTAGGCGAGTGATTGGGGGCAAATATAATAGATGGATAGTCATTTTACAAGAATTCGACCTCGAGTTCTTGTCCGCCAAGTCTAAGAAATCTATGGTCTTCGCGGAGCTAATTTCTGAGCTTCCTTGTGGAGAGGATGTTGTTTATGAGGAAAGTTTACCCGACGAACATATATTCCTCATCTCTTCACAAGACCCTTGGTATGGAGATATCATTGTTTATCTCCAGACTTCGAAGTTTCCCTCTACTTCCTCCAAGGATGAACGTCGCAAGTTACGTCACCTGGCTAAAAACTATGTTATCATTGGTGACACTTTATACCATCGAGGGGTTGATTCAATTCTTCGACGTTGTTTAACCTTAGAGGAAGCAGAGTCTGTTCTTAATGATTGCCACAGTGGAGCTTGTGGTGGTCATCTATCAGGGCTTGCTACAGCCCAGCGCATCTTACGTGCCGGCTACTTTTGGCCTTCACTCTTTAAGGACTGTGTGGAAGCGGTAAAACGCTGTCACCCGTGTCAAATTTTTACTCGCAAGATGCGCGCGCATCCAGCTCCCCTTTTTCCCGTTGTCACCGTCGGTCCCTTTACTAAGTGGGGTATTGATTTTACAACTTGTAATCCGCCTTCAGCGGCAAATCACAAGTACATTATCGTGGCTGTAGACTACTTCACGAAGTGGGCTGAAGCCATGCCTACTTATAAGAACGACAGTGACACGGCAGCTTTGTTTCTTTTCAATCAAGTTATCTCAAGATTCGGTATCCCAAGAGAGATTGTCACTGACCATGGCAGTCATTTCCAAAATCAACTAATGTCCGAATTGGCTTTTAAATTAGGTTTCCGTCAAGAGCATTCGTCTCCTTACTATCCTCAGGCCAATGGACAGGTCGAGGCGGTCAATAAAACTCTTAAGACGATACTCCAACGGACAATCGATAAAAATCGGTCCAATTGGCACATTATGTTGTATCCAGCTCTTTGGGCATACCGAACCTCCGTTAAAACGGCTACTGGTTTTACTCCTTTTCAGTTAGTTTACGAGATAGAATCTATCTTTCCGGTCGAATGTGAAATTCCATCTCTGAAATTGGCTGTCGAGCTTCTTCCTGAGACTTCGAGTCTCGAGGAGCGCCTAGTTCACCTGGAACATCTCGATGAGCAGCGTCGAGATGCCGCCACGACGAATGAGGCCCATAAGAAAAGGGTCAAAACTCAGTATGATAAGTCTGTCCGACCTCGTGTCTTTTCTGAAGATGACCTTGTCTTGGTCTATGACCAAGATAAGGACGCCTTGGGGGCAGGCAAATTCAAGCCTATGTGGTACGGTCCTTTTATTATCAAACGAGTCTTAGAAAAAGGATCGTATGAGTTAATTGATTTCGAAGGAAACAAGCTGGCGGAGCCCCGAAATGGGCTCTATTTAAAGAAGTATTTTGCTTAGTTTTACCAGGCAATGGCTTCTTTGTATTTTATGTATATTTGTACATATCTTATCGAGCGTTTTCTGATATCAGCACTTTTGGTCTGCTTTGGCAGGTGTTGATGGATGATTTGGTTTATTTTGGATTCGCCGATGGTGCTAGTCGGCACACTCGGAATCTTGCTTCCGCAGCTTGGGTACTTTATTACCCAACTGGTCAGTTGATGACATCGAGAGGCGTGTGTATCGGTCCTGCTTCAAACAATATGGCCGAGTATACAGCTGTTATCAATTTATTATCCGAGGCAATCTCTTATGGGATCGACTCGTTGGTAGTGTATCTTGATTCTCAATTGATAGTGTCTCAGTTAAATAACATTTATCGGGTTAGAGATCCATCATTATATCGCCAATATTTAAGGGTGAGGTTGTTGCAAAGATCATTTATTTACATTGATTATTTGCACATTCCAAGATCTCAAAATTGGTTAGCTGATTCTATCGCTAATCAAGCATTAGACTGGCATATCAATCATTCATCATCATAAAATCATGCATCAAAAAGTCAAACTGTATATATATATATATCGCAAAGCGTCTCGAGTGTACATATGTGTGTCCAAAATATACAAAATTGGGACTCAAATGCCCATAATCATGTCAGGCATATCTAATGCCTCGGCTCTGGATGAGCAGCTAAATAACTAACTATAGCATTGGCCACGCGCCAAAAAACGCGAACCCAGTCACGTGGCATCCCAACCACATGACGCTGCATATCTGGAGGAAGGTCCTCTATCTCGGCCATCGGTACTTGGTAGCTCAATCTCGCCAAGTGTCGCTGGACGTTGGCGAGGGTCCTTTCCGCATCCGCAGCCGCCTCTTCGGCTCCTCGGCCACGCCGTCTGTGCCGTGGGAATCCATCTGGTCGCACAGGCCCAATGTCTGGAACATGATCATCATATTAGCCATTTGAATCTCATCAAAAAATATATATTTTTCAAAGTTCATCATTATACTTGAAAAATCCTAAAAATCATAAAATCATAAAAAATCAAAAAAAATTTACCGATCTCGCCCCATGCTGCATCTGGTGGCAACACTGAGTCAGGATCTCCTCGGAAATCCAGTCCAGCATAGGGGTAGTCGTCTATGGCGATGATCTGTTGCTCCCACCAAGCAAAAAAGTCGTCGTCGAATGCATTCCTGGGCACTTCCCCACCCCCCAGACGTTTCATCAAGTCAGCCCACCGGCCCATGCGTGGATCACGTGGACTACTGATGGGAACTGCTACCCTGGGGCGGAGTGCGGGAACCTTCTCGAAGAAAAAAGTACATAAAATGGTTCCGTACCCAAAGTTCTTGGTCTGTCCCCTCCTGATAGAAGCAAGCTGCTCCTTCATGTTGGCAAGTAGAGGAGTACACCAATCAAACACCGTGGTGAGACAGTCCACTGCTACGCTCATGTTTACCCGTGATGCCTGATGTAGCGAAGATGATCCGTTCACTCGAGCTATGGTGAACAAGATTATCCGCAGTGACAAACTCGCCACGTGTGGGATCGAGATCTGACTCCCGACCTTCCGATGACCTGGGCAGTAAAGTTGTACATAGTCGTCTACACTGAGACTATTCCGGGTCCTGCCCCGGGAGTGTACTACCTCTCCCCTTCGGGAAAGGCCCGTGATGAAATATATATCTTCCACTTCTATCCTGAGTGGCATCTGATCAATCATAAAAGCTTCTTCCTCGACATCCCAATAATCAATAAGTCTCTCGAGCAGACGCACATTTGCTTTCATATTCGGCAACTTGAAGAATTTTAACAATCCGCATCCCCGTAAGGCATCTAATGCCTCATCATTGTCCATGACCTCATTATCTACAGCTGAGTGCTCTCTTTCATGCCATGTGAGAGTCATCCTGGAAGAAAAAATCATTTTCATCCATTAGTTTTATGTATAAAAATTTTTCGCTGCGCACACGCGGTTTACCCTATACACAGTCGCGTGTAGGGCCGTCGTATACGCGATTTATATACATCCAACCTGCATGTACGCCGCAGAGCGATTTTTTGCAAAAATCTAACGGTGAAACATTAATTAAACTTCCTAAAAACTATCACAATTGATTGCAAGACAAGTTTAGTGCTTACCTGGAAGTTTTCGGCAAGTTTGAACGGTTGAATAAGTCACGGGGAAAGTTTGCTCCTTTTGCTCCACAATTTGCTCTCCAAGTCAAACGGTGAAAATGGTAAGTCCAAAATTTCTTTTTATAAGTTTTGAAAATGCAAAATATTTTCAAAATTTTATTTTGTTTGGTTTCATGTCACTTTTAACTTGGGAGCTTGGAATGTCGAGATTGAGTTGTTTTTCAGGACATTTTTGGACGTTTTTCGACGGTTCGAGACGGTTCCATGACTGCTGACCCGTCATGGCAGGTATCGTGTTCTCACTGGCATATAGGTTAGGGACACCATTTTTCCGTTGCATTATGCATACTAGCCTCCATTTGACCGATACATCTGCCGTAGGGTCGACCCCATCATGTTATGGTTCGCAAGCCATTTTCACTCGCCGATTCTTTAAATCATGACATGATGGTAGAGCCATCCTTTTACATGGGCATCCTAGTTAGCACCTCACTGACATTTGTTGCCCATGCTGCTTCGTTTTGAGTAGGCTCGGGAGTCCTCTATAGTCCCGCCATGACTTATGTGTTGAAGACTCATTCTTCTTTGCTTCTTCGTTTCGTTCTGGCCTTATACCCCAGAGGCTCCTATGTGTGTTGAGTTGTACTTCTGCATTGCATGTTGACCATTTGCACCTTTTGGCCTATAGCCGGCTTCACTTGGACTCGTGTTTAAGCCCACTTTTGACCATGACGTCTGCAAAAATCAACCTTGCATACCCTTGACCTCTGCAGCTTGACATACCCAGACCCGTGGAAGGGACATACCTCTGAGTGTCACTGACCAGTTTTTCACCTCCCTGCATTGAGCATAGGAACGTTCCTTTCCCAGGAACTAGATCATTTGTTTCACCGACACTCGTTCTTTCCACTGTACCATAGCATTCTTTTATTCTTTTTCCGGCTTATCAGAAAAAGACAAAAAAATTAAATATTCCAAAAAGAGCGGGAACAGGGACATTATTTCCATTTATTGTTGGCAGCTAGAGTCAGTCGTGTCGCCCTTGAACAAAGCACTCAAAACAAAGTCTCCTCCGCATGGGTGGGATTTAGTTTGACTTAGGTAAGCCATAGCCTTGTTATCGAGTCAGTTCTCCCCCAATTGGTTATCTCTTCCAATCATATGGAGGGTTCGTTCGTGCCTCCTGCATGACGAACTTATACAGATTCATTATATGCCGCCACATAGTCACATTGCGTCGTGCTTTTGTTCAAGGGAAGTTAGCCTGAGTCGGCCTTTCTGCGGTGTCTCTTGACTCATTTTTCAGTCGGCCATCCCTGGTTGTCAGTGTCATGTCTATCATCACATCAGTTATATTGGTCCTTCACTCGTGCCGGTTTGAGAAGGTCCCCATTGACTTCTTGCTGGCGGGTCTTGTCCTTATCGACGACGACACATTGCTCTGAGGGCAGACCTAGAGACCGCACCCTGGCCCTGTTTTCATTATTGATAGGTCACCTTGTGCTCAGCATCGATCAGTATCATGGGTCTTTGACTGAGTGGTTTCCCTTGTGTTCGACATCAGCATACATTATCACACACTGGGATTCGTGCAGTACCTTGGTTTCCATTTGACCCTATTGGTGGATACCTCGCCTCTGTGTCAACTTTCATTATTGGTTGGTTCAGAGGGTTTCTGCCGTGCGCTAGCCACATCTTGTGTACACTGGAAACGTACTTCGGTTGGGTTACTACATCTTTTTCGTCCGATTCCTTCCACATTATTGGCCTACGGGTTACACTCGCGCTAGATTGATGGAGGATGCCTTAATGCCTTCCTTCTAGCGGATCTTTCCCTATCGACTCCGACTCATTGCTCTGGGGCAAAGATCTAGAGTCCATTTGGCAGTACCTTGGGGTTTGCAGTCATTAGTGGCAGATTCCTCGCTATCGACAGTGGGAAACCATCATTGTCTCCTGATTGATAGATTCTTACAGGTGTTCGACTTCAGCTCATCTATTCACACTTGTTAGATTGTACTAGGTACCTTGACGCTCATTATCATTATCGGTGAGTAGTCTCGCGTTTGTTAACGGTATACATCAATGACCGGTAATCAAACGATTTCTCACATGGTCGACTTCAGATCATTTATTCCCATGGTGTAGAAATGTACCACGGCGGTCGGTGAAGACCTCAGGTTGTATCAGCATTCATTGGTTCACTTGACAGTTGCTCCTGTTGCTGCTCGTTGATACCACTCCACCTTATATGTTGCAGTCAGTCATAGCGACATTCTATATGCTGGCACCTGAGTTTGCAGTGTAGTACCATCCTATTCCATCATGTTCAGTTGGTACCTTTTGGGATCAGTCTTTGATTTCAGTGATCCGTTGCATCTTTCAGCATCATTGACAGTTTTATATGTGATATTCAGACATGTACTTACTCATTATGATCAGATGATCCATTATGTATTTTACAGTCATTTATACTTGTATACTTAGTGGATCCGCTTGTACTTGATATGCGGACATGCTTTACTTTTCCTGAGCAAGGGTATGCCCGCCTCAGACAGTGTTTCTTTCTGATCTCCTTTCGGTGGCTTGGCAGGCTGAATTCTGGTGAAGTCCTCCTCGGTTTTTCGGCAGAGTTCCTTTCCTTGTACTTACTTAATATATTTCGGCCATCATGTTCCCCTTCTGACCTCATACATTAGGGGGCATCTGTTATAGCTCCAAATCTCACTCTTATGGTTTGTGATGCTGCACTTATGGCCTAGGGCAACCCCTCCTTCCAGACCTGGTCCAAAAATTTAAAAAACAGTGTTTTATTCCCTATACGCGACTTTTCCCTGTGTTAAACGCGTGTACACGCGGGTCTGTCATACCCAACCCGCGTGTATCTATTAAAACACTTAAAAAAAATATAATTTCCTCTTTTTCGGGCGGTGATCGCGGGTTTACCTGCTGGATCACCTGTTAGTGCCCGTGGCCCAACTGTTCCCAACCAACTCCTAACTAAAAAACTACTTTGGAGAGGGTATAAAAAGACATCAAAGGGAAGGCCAAGGGGAGAGAGAAAGGAGAGCAAGATTATTATGCTGAGATTTTTCCCTTAGACCAGGTCTGAAGTCCTTGGTGCATTCTGCACTTCCCCCATTTTGCATTGGAAACCCTTGTTTCCATGTGTATTGGTGATCATTCATCCTTGACATCATCATTGAGTAAGACTTGGAAGGAGCTCTTGTTGGAGGCTGGAGGCTGGAACGGATCCGGGAGGAAGCTTGCTTGGAGCCTGCTGAAGGTGTTCAGGTGATATCTTTCTGATATATGTACTTTATTTGCCTTTATATATAAAGAAACACGTCTTTGTTCCCGAATAATCTTTCTTTATGCTTATGAGATTCTTGTGTTGAATTCTTATGAAAGTGGTTACTTAAAGACTTTTTATAACTAAATTTATAGCATAAAGATGATTTATATATAAACTTCTATACATGTACTGTTGTGTTCTTTGATTTGTTTGTCTTGCAGGTCAAAGAAAGAAGAAGGGAACTCCAAGAAGGGTTTGCACCCTAACGGTCTTCTCGAACGTAGGACCTTAGGTATGTACCCTAAACATTAGGATTTGCTTAAAAGTAAAAAAAGATGGCTGTGTGTGTGTGTTTCTTTGTATAAGCAATTTTCAGTCTGGTAGAGTCTTAGCCCAAAGGACCCTAGGGGTACTTTCCCTTCAACCAATGGTCGCTCTTCACTTGCACGCCAAAAGGTTTGCATGTCCCTAGGTATAACGAAGTAGAGTTTCCAGGTTACCCCTCAATTTGTAGACAAAACATTTGTTTTATTGGGAAAGGCCTACCTTTTCCAGGTTACCCCTCACTTTGCAGACAAAACATTTGTTCTATCGAGAAAGGCCTACCTTAACAGAGGTATCTTATTCTGGTCTAACCCCATTTTCCTAAATGGACGGGTGTGCCAACCAGTCATATATCCTTTGCGGAAACCTACCCTATACCCAAGGTTTTCCTGTCGAAACAGGCCAGGGTGCATGCCCCCTGGGTTTCAGCCATATCCCCCGAATCACTCGCGCTCATCAGGAGGACGAACTGGGGATTGATGAGACATTCCTTGTGTGAAAAGGCCATTCAAGTATGGTATCTGAATATTTGCTATGTGTGAATCGGGGAATGAAAGCTGGTCTATGAGCTTGACCACTCTTCCTTCATGCAGAAAACACATTACTCTAAAGAGTGAGGAGACAGTGGCTCCCATGCAATAAATATAGTCTTGTCCAAGGAGTAGATTATAATCCAGGGGTCCTTGGACTACCATTACATTCATGTGAACGGTTTTCCTTCTCAATGTTATCGGCACATTGGGAAGGATCCCTAACGATCGACTGGTTCCTTTGTCAAAGCCTATTAGATTTCTCATCTCAGGCAAAAGCGATGGAGAACCAAGTGCTTTCCAAGCAGTTGAGGAAAGGATACTCACAGAAGCCCCTTCGTCTATGATGGTACTAGCCATGACCATTCTATATATTTGAGCAATGATTTGAAATGGTACACTAGCCGGTAAACGGGGTCTGCCTAGTAGATTCCAATCGAAGGAAACAACCAGGTTTCTTGGAAGTGGGACTGAATAGACGGCCGGATATGACTCTGACGAACTTCCTTCTTGCGGTAAAGGAACGGGTAGACTGCCCCCATGTTCATCGGAGTCTGTGCTTACGAAGAGAATTTGAACAGTGTCATTCTTGTTCTCTTCGGTGACTATATCATCTAAAGATGGATCCTCTAAAGGCAAGACTGGGTCAACTGCCGCCTCGACCTTTTTACTTTCATCTGGTGTGGATTCAGATGGTTTATCTTCAATGATAGATGCTTCGGCCGACCACAAGGGCGTGTCAGCCAGATTTTCAACTAGTGACGGACTTGGCAAGAGCTTCTTATATCTAGGAGAAAGCCATAATCGTGAAACTGGACGGTCGTCCAAAACTCTTTTAGCCTCGTCTAAGAAGGAACAATGGTGGACGGCGTGATTGCCTTCACACAGTTTACAAGGAAATTTACATCTTCCATTTTGTCCAGGGGCTTCACTTTCACTAGTTGACAGTGTATTTTCAACATGATCATCAAAGGTTGACGACACCGGATTGTGAAAATGAGGAGACTAGTCCCTTAAGATCCGAGGGATGCAAGGACAATCTCGATGATAGTGGTCTCCTTTGCAAATGACACATGGTGATTTAGGCTTGGACGGTGCAGTGTGTGGATTTTCGCTAGACGATGCTTGGTTGCCCCCTTTCACCTTTGGCTCCTTCTTCTTCTTCTTCTCTTTCTTCTTCTTCTCCTTCTTCTTCTCGGTTACTTGATTTTTGGCTTTACCAGCTTCATCAAGAGAAGAGGAAGGAGGAGAGGAATAATTGGATGAAGTAGAGGGTTGGGGGGTAACTTTGGTATCATTTAGTTGCTAACTTGATTGTTCAAGAATCATGGTGTTCTGAATGACAGAAGTTGAGAAGAGCCATACGGGCAAGCCGATTGTCAATCCTGGAAGCAACAATGTGGCCATATGGGGTGCACCAACATCTCCCCAAGAGGAGAAAGGAATAGGATATCCCCCAAGGGGAACTCCTTGGTTGGTGGACTCCATTTTTCTCAACCTAAGACCAACGTAGGAAAGGTGATATTTATTCTGATTAAAATAAATTTTAGACACTTTGACACAACCTGCTTTTTCAATTTTTAAGAGTCGAGAAAAAACAAAAGATGACTCTAGTCGCCTTCGATTTTTAATGAGACTAAAGTGACAAGTGCTCAGATGGACCTTTTCCTTTAAGGAGTCTGAAAAGGAATGAAAGAGACTGCTCTGGAAATCTAGACAGAGGGATTACCAAACCAATCGCAAAACTGCAGAATACTTTTTACAGTACGGTAGTCAATCTTCCCGAATGTTGTGTTTAGTGCATTGCGATCGATAGGGTGGCTGACACGGCTTCCTATGGATAAAGGATAAAGCCTATTGTGGTCTCCCAATATATACTCGACGGTACATGGGAGCACAAGTCTGTACTGGCACTTATCATCTCAAAGTGGAGGAATCACACAACCAACAATGAAAACAACAGTTACCAGGCTTTACGACGCCGGAATACATCTCTAGCCTACACTTCTAAATGTTGTGCATTAGGTTCCAAAGCGTTTTTAGATTCATTAAATTTATTTTACAGTTGATCTTGCTTAAGAAATTTTCCTTTCAGGTTCACCGTGTGATGTAGATGTACAATTCCTAAAATGCAATCTAAGATGATAAAAGATTGTTTAATCTTGTTTTTGCAATGAAAATCCTAGCTACTAAGGAAAGAGAGATGACGTTCTTTCAACATAGAGTAGAGAGCACACACTATATGCACCATCCTAAATCAAACCAACAAACAGTCCAAATGCAAATGCACATGCATGTATTTGTTTTCAACCTTATTAATATGTAAATGATAAAAAGAAAGCTAAGTGCAAATCTGAGTTATTTTTCAAAGCGACATTACTAACAAGTTTCTTTTCAAGACAAAATGAAGACAATGATGACACTTTGTGATTTGGAATTGAAAACTTGCTTTCGACACTTGAAAAACTACGAATTCAGATCAAATAGTAACATTGTAATCGACTATCAAGAACAATCAGATTCTCTTCTATGACTAAAAACGACACTTGAAACACTTTCAAATCAAGAAACGACTGTTCAATTACGCTACTTCTTTGTAAAAGAGAACTAAAAATGGCTCAAAATGCATAAAAACATTTACAGTCCTTTGCACAATGGAGGTGGAATAATGGCAAGGAAGGGGGTTTCAATAGAGGTGTACTGACTACAGGCAACAAAACTCCTAATTAGAGCTGAACAGAGTGAACACAGAAACCAAAATCTATGAGCAGAAGAGGCCTTGTCTGGTCAGCGCACCTGTAACACAGGGAAAAAGAGATGTAGCACACCTACTACACTCGGGAAGTGTGATGCATCTAGAATCCAAAGAAGAGACAGTGCGATGGACCAGGGACGAGACTTTAACTGGGTTCTGGGTCACAATTTGTAGCTCAGTTCAGGGATTTAGGCTGAGCAAGTAGTAATCAGTAAATCAATCACAGGGGTAGATCTAAGGAGGTTACTAGAGCCACCACAAGGGAAATTAGAGAGCTTGTAAATCGATTGTTTAGTTCATAAACAAAACCAGAAGATAGACTGAAGCAGCATTGATCTACTTTGCACTTGCATAGAAAATTCAGTTCGAAGGCTAGCTGGCTTGACTTCAAGCTCCATCTATAAGTTTATAAAGTACACAAATGTAGATAAACAAACAATCTATTCGCTCCCCAGCGGAGTCACCATTTTATTATCGGAAATCTAGTGTCTATGTAGAGCTGCTAGTCCCACTAAGGCTAGTAGCTACCTTAGAAACAAACAAACTAAAACCACTTTCATTTTCCTTTATGAGAAATAGATAAGAGGGGAATAAAGGAGACCAACCTATGTCTTGCACTTGGTTCCTTGCTTGATTCCTCTCCCTTCTGATAGATCTTTGCCACTCGCTTCCTCGTCTACCCAGCTTCAAAGAGAACCTGTAGAATCAAAGCAGCATAACACTATCCAAGAACATAGATCTATTATCATAAACAATATAGGACCAGATATATATTGACCACACAAATGCATATATCATCAATCATACAAGAATGTGGAGGAAAACTTGAATAGCTTTATTAATAATCAAGAATAACAAAGAGGATTACAACCAATTATTCTGACCTAGCATCATCCTCTGAGCAAGAAAGCCCTTCTTCACCTCATGAAAAGCTTAGATCACCCAACACTATGATGTTGCACCAAGAAACTAGCAGCACTTCCTTACAAGATACAAAATTCCAGCCCCTGGATCTCTGGGATGAGGGATCCATATATAGATGTTTGCAAGGGGGGTGAGTAAGCTTTTGAGATTTGATTAGTGTCCTCTCTCAGATAGTCCTTGATTCCACTTGGAGATATATGATCTCTTACTCATCCTTGGGCGAATGCAGAGAGGCAAGTGTCACAGGAGAAGTTTCTAGAAGATTCCATGATCCTCCACCTTGCAAATTGACCCTGCCATTTGTCCACTCTCGCCCATCGCACCCCATAGAAGGGCTTTTCAAGATGCATCACACCTCCCGTGTGTATTTAGGTGGGATGCAGTGCACTTTGACCATGGAGTAGGTGAGATGGTCCAGTTTTGACCAGTTCTGAGCAGTTTTTCATGGAGAAATTCTGGGAGAAGATGTAATCCGTTGACCTTGTTCTTTTAGAGGTTGGAACAACACTTTTAGGGACTTAAGAGCCCTTAGTTTATGGACATTTATGATTGGGGTTGTAGTGCCCAAAAATGTCTATAACACATATGGAACCTGGGAAAACCAACCCAGCATGAATACAGCAAATTGGTTAATCTATATGATCTAAGATGGCTTGTGGTTCTAAGAAAATTGACTTTGCCTACCAAAATTTTTCCATGAGAGATAATTTAATAAAGGAAATGTATAGTGGCAGATTGTTAGGACACTTTTGAGCTAACAAAACTTGTTATGCAACCCAATCACAAAACATAAGAAAACATAGATCAACGACTTTAAAATTACCCTCTTTGAGTGATCCAGATCTTTTAACTTCAATGATGCATTCATAATTTCCTATAACAAAGCCCATTAACCAAGTAATTTAAACCACATGAAAATAAGCGTAAAAAAATAAGAAAACATGAGATAAAAGACACAACAATTTTATTATGGAGTTCACCCAATGTGGGCTACATCTTTGGGCCTTTCTCAATAGTGGGGTGGCCTTCTTTCATTAAGTGGCATTAAAGAAATCAGTTACAAGAAAATTTTACAAAAATGACCCTTATAGCTCCAATCTGGATGATGGCCTAAAAATGGAGAGCTCGACTGGAGAAACAGACATCACAGATCTATTCCTAGTGTGAAAACATGCAAAATTAACTATAAAATTTCCCAATTCTGACATTGGCACCTCTGGTTCTATAAGGGAATCTCTTTGGCATCTCTAACATACCCTCACTCAGGTTTCCACGCCTCTAGACCACTCTTGCTTCCATGCACTTCGCTCTTCGCCAATCTCCTGAGCAATGGAAATGAGTTCTTATATACTTGGGAGGGCGGACAGGGTTCAAACCCTACTCACCGCAAATATGGCACATTTATTTTAATGAATGAGATAATGCTATATGTTATGGTTGGTGTGTATTGTATTTAGCACCAATGGTTACCATGGAGGTCACATACATAGAAAACGGTTACATTGTGTGTGGTTGTTTAAAATTTTTGGTTGAGCATTGTTCCACCAGCGGACCGATCGACTATTAAGTTGGGCGGGTTCAACACCCTCCGGAACATATAATGATATTCGTTACAGTTAGAAGATTTTCCACCTATGTTTTGTGTTGGTCATAACCTATTGGTCCCGGGGTTGGTGCAGGATTGCTGGGGGTGGCTTGCCCACCCGATGCACACTATATGTAATACATAACCGTTGGGGGTGTCAGGGTTGACAGCTCAACCCCCAAACTTGTTATTTTTTTCTTTTCTTTTTTGACATAGATGGTTAAATTTTTCCCACCGAATTATAAGGATTATTAGACAATTTAAAGATTTGATAAATTTGCCTTTTTGGGTGGCTGGATTTCGTGTGTCAATATTCTTCCAATTTTTTCACTCATTAAGGCTATCACTTGCCCAAGTTTGATTGGAACTTTGTCTTGAAATAACTTGAACAAACGAACTCAGATTTGGGTATCATGGGTACTGTTGGAATCAGGGCAACAAGCACTACAACTTGGTCCTAGTTTCAGTTCCATTTGATGATTTTATTTATTTATTTTTGAGCTATTTTCAAGGCCACTTCTATTTTTGGATCCTCCTCATTGAGGATCTTCCTCCTGACTGAGGACCTTTTGGTCCTCCAAAAGAATGACCACATCCTGCACACTACCCGCGTCCTCATCAAACCACACTTTCAACATCTGCATTGTACGCAAATATGGTACATTATTTTCAATCACATAAAAAGTCACACATGAATCAAACAACACCATACTTGCCAAGAGTTTATAACACACACCCTTTGTTCAAGTTTTACATAATAGAAACCAATACCCTAGCTACCAAAAAGCGTCCAAAAACATCATCGTTTTTTTAATAAGTGATGAAAACACATCATCACTTTTACAATTATTCGCAATGCATGATTTACAAATTGTGGCCATGACAAATGACTATACCTAGTAAAATTATCTCTTACTCAACAAAGTGAATGGGTCATCTCCCTGTGATGAATTTTCTTGTTGAATATCTTCACCAATTGGTTTCTTCATAGGTGCTTTATGGGCTTGGAGTGTCTGACACACGGATTTCCGGTGCCCATGCTTGTTGCAATAACTACAATGATTCTTTCTCCTCCAAAAGTTTTGGATCATCTTAGAATGCTTTCTCCTAGTGCGCCTATGATAATTGCTCATGGAGTACTCACTATCACTGGAATGTGATGAACTTCTCTCATCATCCAACGTTGGTTGGTCACTAGTTGTCTTGGAGCATTCCCCAACTTCCTTTCTGACATATCTAAGTCCTACATAATGAGGTAATTCCTCCACTTTTATGGGGTTCACAATGCCTTGGCCATTAATGCCGAAGCCCTTTTCTTGATACCCTATTTTCTTCAACAATTTTGATCCAATTCTTGTAGTATGTCTCTCAAAAGCAGTGAAATCATCATCATAAAAAGTACATGAAATTGAAGAATCACTTTTTACCTCGGGCTTGTTTTGTTGCAAATTTTCTAAGACCTCCTCCTTGGCTTGTAACTGATGTTGTAACCTTTTGTTTCTCCTTCTTTTCTTCTTCTAGGAGTCTCCTTAGTTCAACATTCTCCACCTAAATGATTTGGTTGATTTCTTCAATTTCTTTGAGCCATGTTGTATTTAGTTCCCTTTTCATCTTTGGTACAAAATTTGATGAAATATTTAACTCATCGCATCAATCAGAACCCAACTCGATGGATCTATTTTCTACAATCTCAAGAGCTGCGATCTTCATTTCATCACCTGACTTTGATCGCAGGTCAACTGGTCTACCACCTACAAATACCACAACTGTGATCTTCTCATCATTCTTAGATTCATATTCTTGGTCTTGTTGCATGGTTGCAAATGTATTTTGCTTCCCTTTTTTGTCGTTCCTCTTAGGTCTTAGTTATGGATGCAGTTTCCAACAATTATCCTCATCACACCCTTCTTTCTCATAATGAGTACAAGAGGGCATTGCTTCTCTTCTCTTGGCTATTGTTGTCCTTTTTGGGTGGTCATATTTCTCATGCTTCTCCCTGTTTTCAATATGTACAACCTTCACGCTAGCTTCATCAAGAGACTTAGGTTCAAATAATAAAAATGAATGATGCAAATAACTATGCAAATAGCCAATACATTTCATCACCATCTCAGAAGTTTCTAGTGGAACATTCAATGATAATGCTTGTTTTCTAAACTCCTCTATAAAATTCTTAACAGTTTTACCTTTGCTTTGTTTCAAATGTTTCCATTCCATCACAGCCTTTTGTCTGTAACCCAATGGATAAAATTGTCCTCTTAAAGTAGAAATGAACTCAGACCAAGATGAAAGAAGTTTATGACTACTCTTACCACCTTGTTGCAGTTTTCCTTCCCACCAGATGAGAGTGGTGCCACTCAATCGAAGGGATGGTATTTGTATCTTGGCTTCATCCTCTTTGATTTGTTGTATGTGGCAATATACTTCAACTTGTGTTATCCAGTTATCTAGCTTTTTTGCATTATATTCTCCACTAAATACAGGTAAATCAAATTTAACATCTAGCTTTAAGAAGGGATTTTTAGATGCATTCCTATGATTCCTATTAGAGTGATGAGAAGAAGAAGAAGAAGAATTGTCACTAGAGGATGGAGAGGGAGGAGGATGTTCTCCTCCACCTCTATGATTTACTGATGCATGGTCATCTAACTCTTTCTTCTCAGGATTGATTTTCTTCTCATACTCTACAAATAGCTATCAACTTTCTCTAACTTGGTGAAGAAATCCTTGAGATAATCTCACTCTTGCTCGATTCGAGCTTCCTCATCTGCCATGTTCCGTCTTCATGGTGCATGCCCCACTTTTGGATCAAAGGATTTAAGCTTTCCTTCACCTCTTTGGAGTTGTTTCTAGTTAGCATACACTCATGGAACTCGTATCAAGAAGACCTGCTCTAATACCAAACTTGATATGGATCTTTTAACTTCAAGGATGCATTCATAATTGCATATAACAGATCATATTAACCAAGTAACTTAAACCACATGAAAAGAAGTGGAAAATCGTAAGAAAACATGAGATCAAAGACACAACGGTTTGATTACAGATTTCACCCAATGTGGGCTACATCTTTAGGCCCTGCTCAACAGTGGGGAGGCCTTCTTTCATTAAGTGGCATCAAAGAAATTAGTTACAAGAAACCTTTACAAAAATGACCCTTATACCTCCAATCTGGATGATGGCCTGAAAATGGAGAGCTTGGATGGAGAAATCAATAACAAGGATGGATTTCTAGTGTGAAAATGTGTAAAATCAACTATAAACTTGCCCAATTATGACACTGACACCTCTGGCCTTCTAAGGGAATCTCTTTGGCATCTCCAAGATACCCTCACTCAGGGTTCCACACCTCTAGACTGCTCCTAGTTCTGCACCCTCTACCCTCTACCAATCTATTAAGCAATGGAAATGATTTCTTATATACTTGGGCAGGCGTACTTGTCAAGGAATGGTTCATTGGCCCAATGGTAAGGTTGGAATATTTATTGGTGGGCAGACAAGGTTCAAACCCTGCCCACCAAAATATGGCACATTTGTTTTAATGAACATGGAAATGTTATATGTTATGGTTGGCATGTATTGTATTTAACACCTATGGTTACCATGGAGGTCACATATATAGAAAACAATTATACTTGTGCAATTTTTTAAACGTTTTGGTTGGGTTTTGTTCCACCAGTGGACCGGCCGACTGTTAAGCCCAGCGGGTTCGACACCCGCTGGAACATAAAATGATAATCATTATGGTTGGTGGATCCGTCACCTATTTTTTGTGTTGGTTATAATCTATTAGCTTTGGGGTTGGTGTGGGTCCACTGGGGGTGCCTCACCCACCTAATGCACACTATATGTAATACATAACTATTGGAGGTGGCGAGGTTGACAACCCACCCCGCAAACTTATTATTTTTTCGATTTTTTTAACATAGGTGGTTCAATTTTTCCTACCGAATTATGAGGGTTATTAGACAATTTAAAGATTTGAGAAATTCACATTTCCAGTGGCTGTATTCTGTGCACTAGGATTCTTCCCATTTGTTTCCTCATTAAGACTACCACTTGGCCAAGTTTGACTGGAACTTTGACCAGTTGTAACCTGAGCATACGAACTCATATTCGAGTTTCATTCGCACCGTTGGAATCATGGAGACAAGCACTATGACCAAGTTCTAGTTTCACTTCCATCTAGCGACTTTTATTTTTGAGCTATTTTTAAGGTCACTTCTATTTTTGGATCCTCCCAAATTATCGAGGGGGCAACCTCCTTTACATGGCATAAATGAATAATTCTTGGATGATACAAATGAAAATACCTCGTTGGTATATATAGGGTTCTAATGGGTCACAATATAATCAGAGCCTACATAACAATAATAATTTGAGGGCACAACAATAACAATACTGGGCTTCTATGAGGCACAACAATAACAATATGGAAGCTACACTGGCACAAAAATAACAATAAGGTGGCTACACTAACGATGACAATAAGGGGGCTGCACTAGTATTATAGGTATCTAACAAAACTTTTTCTCTGTTAAACTCTTTATATTTTTGGCTAGGTATGCAAGTTGACGTGAAGAGATTTGTTGAGAAATGCAAAATGTGCTAGTGAGCCAAAGGAAGGATCCATAAAATAAGATTATACAATCCATTTCCAATTCCAACTTGGCCATGGGATTCTATTAGTATGGACCTTTTTTTGGGATTACCTTAATCCTAAAAGGGAAACAACTTCATCTATGTTGTTTTGGAAATATTTTCTAAAATGGCTCATTTTATTGATTGTGCTAAGACTACTGATGTAATTAATGTAGCCAATTTATTCTCTAAGGAAATAGTAAGGTTACATGGGTTTCCCAAAAGCATTTTTTTAGATTGGGAGATAAGATTTGTAAGAAATTTTTGGAAGACAATGTGGAAGAAGATAGGCACTAATTTGAATTTTAGTTCATCTTATCACCCATAGATAGATGGGAAAGAATAAGTGCTGAATTGGAGTTTGGCGAAAATTTTGAGAAGTCTAGCAAGTGAACATCCCATGAAGTGGGACTAAGTGCTTGATCAAGCTGAGCTTGGTTACAATGAATTTCCCAATAGAAAAACCAAAATGAGTCCATTCTAAATAGTGTATGAAATGCACTTGAGAGTGGTTTATGAGTTAAGGAATTTGATAAAGTAGGAAATCAGAAGTGCTAATGGTGAATATTTTGTAGTAAGCATGAAAGAGTTGCAAGAGAGAGTCATCCAATAGCTACAAGAAACCAACAACGTGTACAAATAGAAAACATATATAAGAAGGGGACAACTAGACCTTGAAGTTGGAAACTCAAAAATTGTTTATCTTAGGATGGAAAGCTTTCCTAGAGGGATACACAACAAATTGAAGCTTAAGAAAATTGGTCCATGTTAAATCCTAAGTTTTCTTGCAATGCGTTTGAAGCAGAACTCCTAGTTTATATTGGGATTTTACCGGATTTTAAATGTACAAATAATATATCCATTTAAGGAGACAACAAATGCACTTTGAAGTGATGAAGGCCAAATCTATAGATGGGATGACCAATTTCCAAAAGAAACTTAAAAGAGGATTGAAAAAGTGTTGGAAACGAGGGTGACTAAGAGAACAAGAGGAACGTAATATTTTTAGTATTTGGTCATACAGAAAAAAAAACGAATTGAATATTCCAGCTGGATGACAACAATAGAAATTTCCAAATTTGGCATGGATGTCGAGGTCCTAATGGAGAAATACTTTCCTCCCTAGGATTTTGATGTAGGAGCATCTTAGAAGAAAATTTATTTCACCAAAGGGAGTGGTTCCCTTTTGCATTTTCTTTAAATTTTGGTATTTTAATTTACGAGAATTTGTGTAGTTAGGAAATTATTTGGAAGTGTCCTTAAGGGACATATGCATAAACATTATTAGGATGATGTGGCATTAATTTCTTGAAGAGGGACAAATGTAGCAAAAATAAGAGAGGGTCATTGATAAAGAGCCTCCATTTTGTAATAGAGATATTTTATTAGTTAAGGAGAATATTTATTCAAGTGGATATCGGTGGCCACCCACCTATCCCACTCATATCATAGCATAATTTCTTATTTTGCAACACAATTTCCTATTTTAATAGTTTTATATTTTTGGTAGTTTTCAGGTTGCAAACTTCCAAAACTATTGTAAGGCCTTAAATGATGTTTTTTTTTGGGAAACGAAATGGCATAAATCATTAATTTTATCGGAAACAATAAAATTATATTTGGATAGAATTTTCCAACAGGATATCATGTGTGACAAATGAAGATCAGATGCCAAAGCTATGACCCCGAGATGTTGATGTTCCAATTTACCACATTGGGGCCCATAAGCCTTTGGCGCTTCAAATCCTAGGGTTAGTTTTTTGGATGTTTAGGCTTTTCCTATTGATTCTTCATGATAAAAATGCCTCAAAGCCTCATTGTAATATAGTTCGCGAAGGTGTGTAGTCATCACATATCTTCTCAGAGATAAGCTACCATTGTTCGAGCTAGTTTGCTTCCATTCTACTTTTATACAATTTTTAGTATTTTCCTATATTTGTTATAGAAGACTAATCCTTCTTGCAGACAAGAAGGATCTCCCTAGATTTCAAACAAAACCTAGTGACAAACACCAAAGGAATTGATACTTTTCCTTAGCTTATAACTGAAACATGAAATATGTTGTATGTGAAGAATCACTTACCTATTAGCTAAGTGCTTGTAGAAGTCCTTTCAATTCTTTCCACAACCAGCTTTTCCTCAATTCCTTAGAGGCTTTCCCAATGCCTTCCACAACTTCTCCATGATTCTCCAAAAGATATTTGCATAGAAAAAAACATTCAAAGGGATCAAATCATCTCACATATAAAATCAAAGGTAAATGAAGTTCCTAACTTAACATACAACATATGGTTAAATCAATAATCGGTTATAAACCATGTGAGTGATCAAGGAATCTCACAAATAACATAAAAATAGATGCAATTAGGAAGGAACAATTTCTTTGTATTGAATTCAAAGGAGAACGAGCTTATAACCTAGTTGCCTTGAATTCAAAAGCCTCTTCCAACGGTCTCCAATCTTCTTGTTAGATGACAAGCCTTCTAGCCCTATTTCATCAACATAGGTTTACCTTCAGTGGTCCTTTATAACCATTTGGTCTATGTTTTATTTATAGGCCAAGAGGAGGAGGTTTGAGATCCTCTTCTCGAGGGATGAGATCCTCAGAAGGAGGGATTAGGGCTCCACAAAGAGATGGAATTAGCTCCATGAACAGAGGGATTAGGCTTGAGTAAGCATAAGCTGGAATCTTTCAGTTGGTAAATATTGACTCAACAAATCTTATATAATTTACTTTTTTATTTTTACTTCCGTTGAGTCATGTTTGCAGTTCATAGTGGAAGACAGAGAAAAAATTTGTGTTGAATTTAAAGGTCAAATCTGCGTATGCACAAAATCTAGCTAGGGAATCATGCAGGTACTCAAAAATAAGTTTTTGGACCATGTAATCCAAAATTCGCATTCTCTTTGGGATTGTTTAGCTTTTATCCTTGCAGAGGAATGATTTGGAACACTTTGACGAATAGTGAAAGATCTAGATTGAAAAACATTTTCCTAATGGTTACAAAATGGTGTGTAATAGATTTCCCCCTAAAGTGCAAAGCCAGAAGAGATGTTTGAGGACTGAAGTGTTTTATCGTGCCAAATTTCATATTAGAGACCATGGTTGTAGACCTGAAACAACCAATCAAGGGTTACAATACAATATATAATCATCAATAAGTTAGGAATTCCCATACTCATAGCACAAATACCTCAATGAAACAATAGGGAAATACAAAAAGATCCATGTCAATAGTAGACACAATATGGATGTAGCCATAAAATATTGATCTATCTGTATAATCATGAATACATAACTCCATGCAGCGTAGATGGATGAAACTAGATCTAGGGTATTTATTTCCATCTGTATTGATCCATAGTATGAATCTAACCATGTGAGTGAATGTATCGAAGTTGAACATGGTAGAAACCACTTGATTATCAGTCAATGATGTGAACAATTAACAAGTGTGAGAGAAATTGTCGATAATGAAAATGGTTCTCAAGGTACTTCTAGTACAATCTATGAAGTGTGAAAAGATGTATTGAAGTCGAACACTCATAGAATCATTTGATCGAAGGTCAATGATAAGAACCTATCGTCAAAGGTGAGAGACCTGCCATTAGAGCATACAGACTCCATGGTACTGAAGAAGGTTTCTAGATCAACTTCCTAGATATTGAGATGAAGTCGATAGGAAGCGACTCGTCGCAGGAGGGCCTACAACACGAAACTCATGTCAAGTTTTGAAGAACAAATTTGGAGTGACCCAGGACTAACTCAGGGATGGTTGACACGATTGAAGGCTACAAATTGCAAGGTAATTTTGACTGAGGTTGGACTTCTCTTGAACATATTGTCGACATGATATTTAGACTTGGTAGCATTTGACTCAAAAATAATACCCAAAACCAACTGAAGACTTTCAATGAGGTATAGTTAACTAGGAGACAAATTGATTTCCTAAACCAGACAAAAATGTGATAGAGTGTGATGTTCAAGAGCGACATACTTCCTTTTGTAATACAAAAACAAAAATCTCTTCCCAAATTTACCCCACCATTGCTAGCAATTACCTCTTTATTTGTGTGCGAGATTGAGGACGATAACATCTACTTGTATTGTAAGCTCATCCTTTGAATCAGTCCTTCAGAGTATCTTTAACGAACCCTATGAAGGAGTGGTTTGGTCTCATCATGATGGAAAAGTCCTACATTATTTATGTTTTACGAGTCCACTGAAGGGATAACTCGATGTTATTTTCATGTTTAAAGAGTTTGAAAAGATACGAAAAGAAAACTCGTTTAGCTCTTTCAACGTAAAGTTTAACGAGCCTGGAGAAAGTAAAGATTGGTGTTTTTCATTTTTAGGGAGTTAGGAGAAAAACATAAGTAAACTCTGAAATGTCTTTTTTTGTGAATTTAGTCTCTCAAGCCCAAAAAAGGGTAAAATAATGCATGAGAGAAATCTATTAACCATGATTAGTCAACGTATACTTTTTTTTGTAAGTAGTCGACATGATATGTAAAAGGGGTAAACTTATATCAAGTAGACATTTTTTCATTTTCTTTAACGACTTTGAAACAAACACACATACTCGACAATCTTTTCACATTTTGATAGTCAGAAAAGAGCTTCAATACAACTCTAGGGTTTCTCTTTTTCATAATTTTTAAGAGCCCAAAAAAGTGATAAAAGTTTACTCGTCACCAAAATGATTCATTTTCGTAATTAAACATGTGTTCAACACATTTGAACTTAAAAAATTATTGTAACTCTTCAAAAAAATATTAAAAACATTAAAATTTTAATTTTTCAGAAGCTAAAGGAAAGAAAATAATATTTTAATTGGCCAAAAATGCTTTAAAAAGTCCAAAAAGTAAAAAACTTGTACCATTTGTGTTTTTACCATTTGAGAGCCACTCAAAGCGCATTTTTACCAAAAACTTCAAAGGTAGGTTTTCACCAAACCAGTGGACCAAATCACAAAACCCTTTCTCGAGGTAAGAGATATTTCCATTATGTTTGTTTTTTATTTCTTTTATTTTGTATTTCACCATAAATTTAGTGTTTTTGAGGGGGTTTTATGAATTTCAAATTCACCCTCAATGTGCGCAGTTCGTCCCCATCGGGTCCATGCACATTGACTCTTTCTGTAAAGCTGAAAAACACGATTTGCGTAGTTTTTCAAATGGAAACTACAAAAATTTGCGTTGTTTATGAAAAAGAGTCGTGCACAGCATCGAGGGTTTTGAAAAAATTAATAAAATGCAAAAAATTCTTGCAAAATTTATCACATTCTTTTCTAGCCAACCTCCATGGTTATTTTCAAGGTTTTGATTTATAAAAATGGAATGAAGGGAGAGAGAACATGAATATCAAGATGTGGAAGATCTAAGTAACTCAACAACATTACAGGCCTTAAGGGATTGTGTTCTATATAATTTTTTCATGGCCTCTGGTATGAAATCTCAGCTAGATTTGTTGACATGGATGGTAAGAACATGGAATGTTCAGGGACATTATTTCCAGATTTGAGACCACAGACTTACCATAGATGTGGATGACATCTATTTTCTTACTAGGCTTTGACGCCATGGGGTATATATTTCATTATATGGGCACATACAAGGTGGAGAAACAACAACAACTTAGCTACGAAAACATTGTTTTGGAGGGTCCTAGGTCAGAGATGGAAATATTGACATTAAAACTATTGAGAGGCTCCCATTGAGGACCATTGTTTCTGTTGTTGCATGATTGTGTGGAAGTGAAATTCTTTATTTGTTCACTAAGGCCCAAATGCAGATTTCTGTGGAGTGTTCACAACCTACCATTTTCAGCTGCTGTGAGGGGGTTGTTGTCAATCTCAAAGGGCAATCGACTAGAGAAAAGACTAGAAAACTCAAAAAAATTGGTATGGTGCCATCATTATCTCATTTTCTCTAGAGAGGATTCCTCCTTTCCTCACAGGTATATATAGATGCAGAAGGACCTCAATATCCTTGTAAGCTACAATGGGTTTCATTGCTGGCACGCTACTAAGGTGGTGATGGCCCAATTGTGAGATGCACTCCTCACTTTTTTGGGTGGTTGGAATGCCAGATCATCATGATAGAGGAATTTCCATATGCGGGCATGGATTACATTGGTGATCCAGATATCCCAATTCCTGTACGAATGTAGGGGGTGACATAAGTAAAAATTTCACACTCTGGTTGTTTTGTTTTCTTTTTGAAAAAAAAAATTGACATCCAAAAGTAACTATCTAAAATAATCATGTAGATGTGGGCCCGGTTAGACCAGTAGCATTACATCAATTTGAAAGACATGATGAGTATCCAATAGCTCTTGTGGTACATAACCCTGATGCAACAAAGGCCTTAGCTGAGCTTGAGCACAACCTGGAGAGGTTGACTCTGGATATCCCATATGTTGGGATAGATTATTTGCTTCTCTGTTATGAGAGGCATACTATGAGAGTTCCTGGGCTGATCAGCCGCTTTCTATGACAAGTATCTCGTGCCATCGTCTGTTACCATGATCACCATGCTTAGCTGCAAGTCATAGGGTTAGATTTTGTTTTTTGATGTATTGACATGTTCAGATAATAAAGGCCACAGGGCCTCATATGTCTTGGATGGAATTTTGTAAAGCCACACTTTTTACAAACATTTTGAATATTGGAAACTACTACTATTATCTCAGTTTATCTTGTACAATATGTGGATGGATATTGTTTTTATTTCTTATAGATGTTACAAATGTCGATTTAACACATAATTAGCCATTAAATCAATTAATGTGTTTAAATGCATTGGAACGTGTTGATATTCAATGTAATCGAATTCTCTCTCCAAGAGATGAACCCGCAAAAATAATTTAACATTTTGGAACTCTTACTGAATAGACATTAGGGGAATTTTGAGGTCTAAAATGGGCCTCCTAAGAAAAACGTAAAACCAAAATAAACTTTATAAGAACCAACAGGATTCAAGATAATGTTGTCAACCTTGGGGGATGATTCACCAATTTTGGAGTAAAAAAAAAAAAAGTTTAAAAAATAATAAAATAATAAAACTACTTTTTCAACTCGTATTTTCAACTTATCTCCCTAAGGGTTTACTCAAATTTTGAGTGGGAGTACTTGTTAGATGCAAAATTTAATTCCTCATCCAAAGGGTACCCATGTTTCAAACTTTTGATGGACCCTGCTACACGAAAAAAGGGAAATAGCTGAAAAAGAATGATTGCAATCACGTTTTTCATGTATTTCTCATTTTTAATGTAGTAGGGTCTGTTGAAAGTATGAGACATGGGTACTCCTTGGATGAGGAATCAAATTCTGCATCCAATGAGTGTTAGCACTTGAAATTTGAGTAAACCCATAGGGAGATAAGTTGAAAATACGAGTTGAAAACATAGTTTTTTCTTTTTTCCCTCTAAACTTTGATGATGTAATCTAATCTTATTTTATTATTTCCACTATTATTTTATAATTTCATTAGGAGGCCCATTTTATACCTAACAATTTCCCTAATGTACCATTTAGATGTAATACTACGGGTCGCGAATCTAAGATAATGAGCGATTAACAAATACCAAATGAAATGGCGTCAAACAATGGCTCAATAATTGTACTATATTATGTGATGTTATTCATTGTTCAATGAAGGCATATTCCATGAATACTAACTAGCTCATCAGTGGGTGAATAAATATCTCAAGCTGCGGAAGAGAATTTTAGAGTACTACGACTAGCACCATCGACAAAACTAATGTAAGTTTGAGAGAGCATCGACATCTTCAAATCAAGTGTAAAAGAAGATACGCAGGGGAAGTAGAATAAACTCATAAAAATAGTTCAAAAATTGTCACACACATACAAAAACATGGTACAATAATGTATAGATTCAATTAAGTGTAGTAGTTTTTCGGCTAAAGAACATTTATGGGTTTTCCTAAAGAAATGTTGTCATAGTCAACTAGCTCATAAGCCCCTTTTTCCAGTACACATTTTACAATATAAGGGCCATGCCACATGGGTTCGAATTTACCAACACCTAATTTATCATGCTCTTGATCATAAACCAAGACTAGGTCACCTTATGAATATGAGAGAAGATTTACATTTTGATCAAAATGTGCCTTAGCTTGTTTCTTATGAGTCTCACCAGTAAGAGCAACATCACGATGAGTCTCATCTAATTGTGCTAACTATAAAAAATGTTATTCCTCTATAGAAGTGGCTGGTAATAATTTGATTTCCAGTTTTAATGATGACATTTCACATTTAATAGGAAAGATTTCTTCCAGACCGTAAACAAGCTGGAAGGGAGTAAAACTGGTTGAAGTATTTGTTGAGGTACGATATGCCCAAAAGGCTAGAAAAAGAATCAGATGCCAATTTCGTTTGTGAATTTTGACAATCCATTTTATCATGGTAGTAAAAACCTTCTTAACAACTTCTACTTGGCCATTTTTGTGCGGGTAATATGGATTTGAACTGTCACGACACAAGCCTAGCTTTGCAGTAAGTTTTCTCATCATAAAATTTTGAAAATGGCTACCATAGTTTGTGACAATGGTTTGTGGAACACTGAACCTAGAAATCACATGATTGAATATGAAAATAGTTGCAGTATCACCATCATCCTTATATGTAGGCATCACATCGTCCCATTTTACAAAATACTCCACATCTAAGATAATATACCCATGCCCCCCGGCCAAGTGAGGGTTACATGTAATGAAATCTATGCCCCATTTTGCAAAAGGACTGACAACAATGATTGGATGAAGAGGAGATGCAGGTGCACACATTTTGCGATGGTAAATTTGGAGATTGTGGCATTTCTGAACCACAGTTGTACAATATTTAAACATCGAAGGCCATAAGTACCTAGCGCACAAGATTTTTTGGGTAGTGGTGAACCCTGACATATGACTGCTACAAGCTCCAAAATGACAATAAGTCAATTCTTTTTTAGCTTCTTTATGATTCAAACATCATCTAAATAAAGAATCAGCACCACCACGATAAAGAGTATCACCAACAATAATGTATTGATGGGATTGGTACCAAATACGAGGATGGTCCGTTTGAGTTAACTTTGGCCGAAAATTATGAGTTTGAAGATACACAATAATATCTCCATACCAAGGGTCTAAATTACTGATAAGAAAAAAGTGATTCATCTGGAAGAGAATCCTCTGCCATGGTTTTTGTCTCAGTGTAGTGGAAATCACATAACAATTCGGCAAACACCAATGATTTCTTGGACCTAGATTTTATGAATTCTAAATCAATTACTTGGACAATAACTATCGATTTAGAATATTCCCCCTAGAAATTTTCTCGTAAGAATGTAAACCATAGGGTTGTAGTCTAAAATCATTGTTCTTTTACATAAGAGAATGTAGTGATGAAATCTTTGGATAAAATCACTATTATTTTATCTCATTTTTCATAAGATTTATACTCAAATGATATATCATATGTTCATCTTTCAACTTATCTTCTTGAGCTAAAACCATGCCATTGGTGACATTGGATGCAACTAAATACAAAGAGTAGTATCGATGATAATAGGGAAGACACAACAATGGTGTATGAGTCAACACATGTTTGAGTGCATCAAACTATTTTTGAGAAACTTCATCCCATGTAAAATGAGATGCCCTTTTTCAATAGTCAAGTAAAATTTTTAGTTAGTTCAACATATTTCAGGATGAATCAATGTAAAAAGTTCGCTTTCCCTTACAAAATTTGGAGTCGGCACAAGTTGTAATGAGGAGACAAATTCAGAATAGCCTCTACCTTAAGTGGATCGACATAAATGCCTTCTTTTGATATAATAAACCCAGTAATCGACCATATTGTACACAAAAAACACATTTGTGAGGATTCATGAGTATATTGTAATGTACACATTTGATAAAAATAGCTCTCAAATTCATTGAATGATCCTTCCATTTTAGTGAATGAACTGGTAAATCACCCAAATAGGGTTGTACAATATGATTGATATCGTGAAAAGCATAAGACATGGCCCATTGAAAGGTTGCATTAGCATTTTTTAATCCAAATGGGAGTTTCTGCTAAGAAACATTTCCCCATGGAAAAATGAATGTGGTTTTATGTTGATTAGTAGGGAGTATGTTGATCTAGTTGTATCCAAAAAATCCATCCATGAAAGAAAATATTTTGTTATCGACACAATTTTCAATGCTTTGGTCGATATAGGGGGTAGGATAGTTGTCTTTGGGACAAGATTTATTAATATCCCTATAATATACACATACTCTAATGGTCCCTTGTTTTTCGTTAACATGAATAATATTGGAAACCTAATCAGTCAAGGGAACAAGATAGATAAAACCTACCTTAAGTAGTTTTTCAACCTCATCTTTGATAGCAGCATCCTTCGTGGATGCACTAGATGTAATCTTTTCCTAATAGGTTTAGTATCTGGGTAAGTCTTAATTTCATGAACATCAATACTCGAGTCAATTCCTAATATTTCCTCATAAGACCAAGCAAAAATGTCACATAATTATTGAAATAGGGCTTTGCACATTTAAATTTTTCAAGTGAGCACAAAGAACCTATGTGATTGTTCTTGATAATTCCATATTTTTCTGGGATATTAATTGGAATAGTCATAGATATATTTAATATACTCTTTTTAGATTCAGATTGAATAATTGACATAGGATATTCAGGATTATCTATGATCTAAGGAGAAAATATGGTAGAAAATCATTCTTGGTTTTATCAAGGTTAGGAAGAAAATATGAATGATGATGATAGTCGTCCCATGGCATTTCATCCAAATTCATAATTTCCATAATATTTTCATTGGTTGGAAACATGTTATTGAAAGGATCAGTAAATTATATTGGTTCTAACCAAGATAATTGGGAATAATCATCAATGGTCACATTCACTCGACCAATTTGAGAGGGTGTTGGACTGGAAAATGTTTGGACTGCCTGGTATGATAATTCAAATGGGATTAAAGGAATCTCATTGTTATATGAGGTTAATTGAGATTCTAAAGGCACAATCCAAGGATCAAAAGATTCCATAGTGCTTGATGAGATCATGTCAACCTGGACAACATTAGAAGGAAATTTCGGTGGAAGGAGTGAAAAAATTCCCATCAGAAATTAATCCTTAAGCAAACCAACAGCAATATCCTCATAGGGAGTAATATTTTTCCCCACAAAAGGTACACTACCTATAGAGTTAGGGTCAAAAGTATAATAATATAACTGGTCTACTTTTACTATTTTCCCTTGACGAGGAAATAGTATCATGTGAAAAAGTGATGAGACCACTGCAAACATAACATAAGTCCAACTTCAACCTAGTAAAAGGTTATAATCGAGTTGGGCATCAACAACTTCAACCTCGATTGCGGCTGTCTTACCTTCTAATTCTATTGGTAGAACATTCAAGATCCTGTAAGGATGAAAACCTCTTCCATCAAAGGCTTTCTAAGTGGTAGGATATTGGTTGATAGTTGCAGAAACCAAATCTTTCCAACAAGAAATAGACATGAGACACGTAAAGGCTCCTTCATCAATCACTGTATGAAGAAATCATTTGGTTTTGACAAAAGCAAGTATTTGGAATGTTAGGTTATGTGGAAGTCTAGGTATATGATTTTGAAGGTCAAATATGATAAGATAAGAATCTTGAGGATCAATTTCTCCAATAGCTGACAAAAGTAAATTTTCTTTGTGTTGGACATGTTTGTAGCACTTCAAGGGCCAACATTGTTGAAGGAAACATTTCTAGGTCTTCCACAATGTTGTAGTTCTGAGAAGGTCTAGCATGTGGGTTAAAAGTTAATTTTTGAACAACACCTTTGGGAGGCGGTTGAATCACCTTGTTAGAATTTGGTTTCTCAATTTGTAATCGCTTAGAAGGAGGAGGAATTGAAGTGGAAGGTTGACTAAATGGACTAGCGTCGTTTCCATTTACTATAGGAGCCTTAGATCCATAATATTTAGATCTTTTTGCTACCATAACTTGCGAAGACATCATCATGATATCTGTCGACGTGGAAGAAGAGGATAGATTATGTGAAACCATTTCACTGTCTTGAGAAGAGAATTACTAAACTCAACTCGATGTGGGAATTCCTTTGTATAATGATCTTCATTATAGATCAGACAAGCATAACGAGGTTTCTTTTTCTCCTCAGAAGGTTAATTTTTCGTTGGTTTCTCATTTTGAGAATATATTTTCTTTGGTTTACCTTTCCCCTTTTTTTACCTCCAGATGGTTGATTCTTGCCAATAGAGGATTCTATGGCATTAATTTCAGAATTAATATATGGAGAAAGGTTTTCATTGGGTGAATCTTATATAGCCAAAGTATGAGTTTTTTTAGAATTCTTCTTTTTACCCTTAGACTGATGACTAACATAACCAATTAGACCATCAATGGTGTGAGATCCTATAGGAGTTGAGTTTGATTGATATGAAATTATTGGCCGAGGTAAATTTGACATTTTTTTATACAAGTGCTAGATTGTGTATAGACAAAGTCTAGGTAATGGGCACGGGCAATTACCAATTCTTCCATTACAACAACTCCTTTAGCAACATCCTCGGTAATATCAAGAAGTAATGCTTTTTTGAACCATTCAACCAATATTTGATTTGGAATATAAACTTTGACTGAACAACACCTACACCTCTATTCATGTATATGATCTAAAATGTAAGTATATGTGAATTGTTTTAGCAAAGTCAAAAGTTAATTACCAGTGTCATATTAAATCGGTAGCTAACAATGTGTCAAAAATGTTGTTGCTAAGGAGTTGAAATTATGGAAAGAGGCACGTGGTAAATCAATGTACCATTTTGCTGCTGAACCAGTTAAAGTTTGTTGGAAAAGGCATAATCTGATAGAATCATCAATCAATGAATTTGGCGCACACCAAAGATGATATTTCATAACATGATTTGATGGGTTCTCTCCTAATTTACCTTCAAAATTCGGTATATCACTTGGCAACTTAGTAGGAATTTCCAGCCAAAATGGATAATAATAGATAGGATCATTTGTCAGCCGGGATAACTCTGGAAAACCTAAAGTTTTGATAAACGGTAATTGTCAATTAAATTCTTGTTGTGAATTTTGATAATCTTGAGGGTTAAGTCCAACCACTGGAGGATGATACTCATGATACCCTAGAATAGCTTGTGCGGTTGTTATTTTCATTCCTCCAAGGTAATGAGGGTGCGACATATAATGTTGTGGTTGAAATGGAATTTGGAAAGTATGACGAGGGTATGGTTGACACTCAAAAGGTGGAATTTGAACCATTTGACGTAAGTAGTATTTCCCCTATGAAGGTTGAATTTGCGAAGGTTGAACTTGAACAAATTGACTTTGAAAAGGTTGGCCTTGGAAAAATTGACCTTGTAAAGGCTGGTTTTGAAAAGCTTAACCTTGGTATGGTGTTTGCATTATCCCTATATTAGGTTTTTTTATAGGAATCTATGTTTTGGACTGGAGAGAAGGACCATTTTGATAAGAATATGCTTGAGGGATAACCTATGTAGGATGTTGAATCGGTATTTGATGCGTAACTTGACAGTCATTTGTGATACTTCTGGGATAGGTGTTTGAGGTGAACTTGGCACCGATTGTTGAACAAATGTTTAAATAGTAGACTGAACTGGTTTTTCAAGACTACCTTGAACAGGTTGTTGAATATGTGTTTGTGGATTTGCTTCGACAAGCCATTGGGCAGGTGTTTGTTGAATCCATTGTATAGGTTGTTGGACAAGTAATGAAAAAAATTGAATAGGTATTCATGGAATAGATTGTCCAGTAGGCTAAATAGGTTGATAACTTGGCACTTGTGGAGCAACTTGAATAGGCTGCTGAGAAAAAGTGGGGTTCCAAATAGTATTCATTCCTAGGTAAGGAGCACCAATCAAGGGTTGAGAAACAATAGATTGAATTGGACCGAGTAGAGGTACCTAACCATAATTTTCATGAGTTCTAGGAAAAGGTTGTCCTCCAATCATAGGATATGACCCAACAACAAGTTTTCCTCTAGGTGGAGGATAAGATGGTTGCCTCCCAAGTAGATAATAAACACTTGTTGGGGTTACTTTAGGATTACCTAAGTTACCAGATATCATATTAACATATTGGTCTGATGCCAAAGGTACTTCAAGAATGGAATTCATGCTCTGAACAATAGAGGTAGAGAAGCCAAATGACCAAGTAGAACCTTGAGGGGAAGTAGTGGCTCCTGAAAAAGTTCCCGAAGGACTACCATACAATAATGACTCTTAAGAGCTTGTATACATAGTGTTATCAATGGGTTGACTCCCAGGAGGAATTTCTGACATGTTTATTCTTCGTGAAAAATAGAAAGGAGTATAATAACATGGGAGACCTTGACCTAAATAGTTCAATGAGGTGAAATGCCAAGGATTTGTTTAGAAAGGATCAAAAGGAAGTCTTGAAAAAATTGTTCATTCACCAGTAGTAATAGGAGTATGCGGTGATTCATCCTCCTCTTCTCCAGTAATATCTACAATACTCATAAGACCAAGAGGTAGACTAGATGTAATTGTAAGCTTCCTTCGAGGTGAAGGTTGTGCAGGAGTAGGGGTTATAACAGGTGAAGGTGATCCAGGTTCAGAAATGTTAGTTTCATGTTATTCAACATCTGGCTCAATTAGTTTTGTGTCTGAAATTTCTCTGGTATCAGATTCTCTTTGAATAACTTTAGTAACTTCTGGCCCATATTGAACCACACCTGATTTTATTTTGTGAGGTTGAATCACTTTAGCTTCTATTGTCTCGTATTCTTAGATTGATCTAAGGTTCCATATCTTGTTGATTTTGACTTCTCAGCTTTAATATTCTCCAATTGACCAAGTGTATATTCACGGGGTTAACCATGAATTCTACATGAATGCCTCGGTGAATCAAGCATGATGATTTTTATTATAGTATATTCCAATTTTATTTATTCAAAATAAAATCAAAAATCAAAAAAGGGGTAACTAGGTATCAAGGATTATTAACCCACTTTGAACTCCAATATACACCTTGGAAAACCAAGGACTTAACGTACGTGTAGGAAATCTCCTCGAATGTTGTGTTTGGTGTATCACAAATGATAAAGGGACCGACTCAGTTACTTATGGATGATTTGAAACCTAGAAGGGGGCCTCCGAAATATATTCAAGATACGTGGAGGTGTAGTTCATGTTAGTGTTGTCTAATGCGAGCATGTACAATTGGAAGCATCCCCATATAATTTTCATACGTGGAACAACACCCGATATACCCGAAGGCACATGGAGAATATTCCCATGTACTTGTGTACATGGAATACTGACTACCCGCAAAATGTGCCACACTCAAATAATGATAGCTACTATGTTTATAGACGTCGGAACACATCTTCTAACCTAGAACCACTATCTTTGGTTAATTAAAAATTTGATTAATTTTACGATTCCTTTTTTATTAAGTTTATTTAGAGATGTGGTGTAAATGATATAACTTTTTACTTCCAACCCTAATGCGGCAAATATGTGAAAAATGAGCCTTTCATTTCAATGAATTTCTAATTATGGTAAAGAGAGATTCTTTTCAAATTTTCAAAGAAAATGAAAAAGCTCCTAAATTCACCATATCCCTTTTCATGAATGAAAATTTTCAATTTCGAATGACCCAAATGTAGAAATTAACCTTTAATATTTCAATTTGCCCAATAACTCAAAGACCATGAAACTCTCCTTTAACATAAAATCACTCAAAATTTTCAAAATGCATAAGCAAACCATCAAATCATTAAAATGAATGCTATGAATTTAATGTTCTCTAAAGTACAATTCTGAAAACTTCAGCACTGAAAGAAGAATATATTTTCATTTCAAGTTTAACAAAAGAAGAATTTTCACAAATAGGTAAAATAAACACTAATGATTTTTTTGAGAGAAGAAATACAGGAAGATAGAAAATCAAGAACAACTAGTCCTTGTTTTGATATATCTACAAAAAACTAAACAAAGCCTTTACTCTAATTCATGAAAACAATATTTTTTCAAGAAGACTCTTTCACAACACTCAATCAAATTGACAGAGACTTTCTGAATATGAAAGCAAGTGCAATCAAGCATAAAATACAAAAGTTCCTGGAATTAGTGAAAGGAAAACTCAATTTTTTTCAAATTATAGGTATGTGAACAAGAAAACAATTTGATCTAGTGCACATATGAAATGTTGCTAAAGGATTAGTGCACATATATATGCGTTGTTGTTAAAGATAAAATGTGCATTCTAGAATTTTTTTAGAAAAACTAAAAATGAAACCAAACAATTCACAAAATCCAATCTTGTAATATCTTTTAGACATTCAGATACGGCTATGAGCAAAGGTTCAAAAGTCAAAACAAGGAGATCATGAAGAACGAGATGTTCCCCAGTGGAGTTTCCAATTTTTTATAGTGGACTAATCCTCCTTGTGGATAAGAAGGATATCCCTAGATTTCCAAGTAAACCTAGTAACAAACATCAAAATAATTTTTACTTTTCCTTAGCCTATCAATGAAACATGAAACATGTAGTACGCGAAGAATCACTTACCTATTAGTGAAGTGCTTGTAGAAGTCCTTTCAGTGCTTTCCACATCCATCTTTTTCGTAATTCCTTAGAGGCCTTCCCAATGATTTCCACATCTTCTTCATGATACTCCAAAAGAGATTTGCATAGAAAAAACATTCAAATGGATTAAAGCATCTCACATATAAGATCAAAGGTAAATGAAGTTCCTAACTTAACATACAACATATAGTTGAATCAATAATCAGTTATAAACCATGTGAGATCAAGGAATCTCGCAAATAACATAAAAATAGATGTAATTAGGAAAGCACAATTGCTTTGTATTGAATTCAAAGGACAAAAATATTATGTAACACACTCCTCCCACATCTACCCAAGTAACCGGCCAACCAGGGTAAACATTTGACGAGAAGTTACTATGATATGATTTGACTCCCTATGTGCTAGTTAAGGAAGTAGAACTGGTAGAACACATCACAGAGGCCTTTCACATTAGCAACATAACTCCCAAGAGCCATCCCAACCACTTAGGTAACCAACCCCTGAGACCAACTGAGCTTTTATACCATTAAACCCTTGGATGCTCCCTTGACATGGGCAAGCATGCATCCAGGAGGCTCCAGACACTCCCACAACATGGGTATGCATGGGTATCGGGACTTTTCTCCTCAGACCTATGCCTGCAACTTAGGAATTTGTGCCACTTTTTTAGGCCCAGAGCCCAGGTCATTGCCTAGAACTCAATGATAGATTCAGAACTGAAATATAACAATAGAATAGTGATACAGATGAAATTATTTGAACAAGGGATTGACTGGACCCCTACTAGCCATGATAGGAATTTAGTCAAACATATCACAAATATGTAATCTATAGGGTTAAACAACATATCTAAGCATAGGGGTTTCATACTTATCTCAGAGTCGCTAAGAAGCGTTTTTCCCATATATCATTCGCTGCATTATCATCTATTAGGTCATAGATACATCATCCATTCATTTACAAAGTAAAACATGATGAGATCCATACGTAGACACTATCATAATGCTTGCTCATAACCAGCATAATAACAACAGAAATACCAAGGAAACAACAACCATATAATCCACACATAAGCTAGTACAATGCTCATGAAATAACAAGGAGAAATAACCTCATATTAATGATGAAAATTCCAACTAGGTTTGGGACTTCCACAAACCACCCGACTGTAGACATGGTTGAGCCAAATCTATCTTCAATTAGTCACCCTCGTGCCATATTCCAAGCATGAATGTGAGATATCATAAACACATCAATCAAAACCATCTAGGGCTTCCAGAGGCCAAACCACCTCAATCCATCAAACAATGATTCGACCTCACAGTTGGACATCACAAACCATCACTAGATTGGTCTATAGCCAAGCCTTCTAGGGCTTGACAGTGGTTGTTCCAACCAAATCTCTAAGACTAGTAACTCAGCACGGCTCTAGAATCTTTGTCCAACCAAGGATCTAGGGCTAGTAACTCAACCCAATAAGGGCTCCAAGTGTTTGTCCAACCAAGGCTCCAAGACTAGTAACTCAACCCAATTTGTTACAGGGCTCCAAGTTGTTTGTCTAAGCAAGGATCCAAGAACTAGTAACTCAACCCAAGGTACAGGAAACATGAAAACCAACCATAAAAATAAACAAATGAACCCACAACACCATGACTATCCAAGAAATAGCAAGGCTAGACAAATCCACTATGAATCTAGGCAATCCTCCATGCCAATGACATATCATGACCAATAAACCACATGCATATGCCATGCATGCCAAAATTAGTGAGGAAAACATACATGCAACTCAGTACCTACAAGCAAAACCCGTTGTAGTTTTTGATCCCAATGTCCTCTTGCACTTTCTTGCTCTTCATTTTCCTTCTTGATCCAAAACTCCAAGTATTCCACACTCTCCAAGAGTGCTCCAAGAAAAATCTAACTATCCAAGAGCATGAGAGAGAGAATAGAGAGAGCTCTAAAACTAAACTAAACACAGTTTGTGAACTGATCTTCAAAAGCCTTTTTATTAATGAGGCCTCTTTTTTCTTCATTTTCCATTAGTTTCCTTCATTTTCCTCCTCACATGCAACCCATGACCTTTCACCTCCATTTTCTCCTAATTTCCATTATTTTCATAAATATATGTGCCAAAATACTATTTTTCCTTTCCAAAGCCTTTTCCATTTCCTTTTCCAAATTCCTTAGCCTTTAATCAATCACCAGCGATCCCCATCACTATGTGTTTTCCAAACATTCAGCTTGGAATAAGTGTCCCATCAACCGTGGTTATTATTTTGCCTTTTTTTTTTTAATTTTATTACATGGAATTTTCACCAGGGCTATTACAGAACCCTCCCCCTGGGGGAAAACACCTACAACCAACAATGCTGCTATAAGCAAAACATACTACCCATGGAGCTTTATAACATAACTCATTGCATTATTTACAATGATCACCCTGCTGAGAAGCAAACCAACATGACAACATAACAAGTATAACATCATAATGACAAGACACCCATACCGCTTATTGGAGCTTTATAACATAGCTCATGGAAGTATTTACATCCATATACATATGCACATATACCAAACATCACCAAAACATGTACCAAAAACATATACCACAGACATACCAAAACATCTGCTCAACCATCGAATAAGGAAGGATACATATCTTGCATCTGATCTGCCATCTCCCATGTAGCTTCATTTGGCCCAAAGTGCTTCCATTTCACTTTAATCTACTTGATTGCTTGATTCTGGTGGATGAGCATCTTTCTCTACAAAATAAACTACGGTTCCAACTAGAATTCTCCTTCTGGCTCCACTTGCAATACATACTAGTCAATCATATGATCAACATCTTTAACATACTTCTTAAGCAATGACACATGGAAAACATTATGGAATTTCACTGTCGAAGGTAGTGCATGTCGATAGGATACTAGACCAATCCTCTCGATAATCTTGAAAGGTCCACAAAATCGAGGTGCTTGCTTGGCACACAATCTAATCCTCAAGGAGCTCTTTTTTGGTTTGATGCGCAAGTACACCTATTCCCCAACCTGGAACTCCTTGAACAACCTATTCCAATATGCATAAATCTTATTCCTATCTTATGCTACTTACAAATTCTTCTTGATTACATGCATTTTGCACTCCATATCTACCAACATGTTCGGTCCAATCACCACCCTGTTAACTCAATCATTCCAACTAATGGGATTATTACAACTCCGCCCATACAATGCCCCAAACAGACCCATCCTTAGTGGTACCCACTGTTGTAAGCGAACTCTACAAGTGGAATTTACTCTTCCCACTTCTGTTGTTGATGCCTCACATACATCCTTAACACATGCTCCAATATCCTGTTGACCCTCTCTGCCTGTCCATCTATCTGTAGATGATAAGTTGTACTCAGGGCCAACTTTGTGGCCAAACCTACAAATAACTACTTCCAAAACTTGGAAGTGAACTTCGTATCCCTCTCTAACACAATATTCTTTGGAACTCCATGCAATCTAACCACATCCCTAATGAAGACCTGTGCTACATCACTCACTGAGAATGTAGATTTCACTGGAATGAAGTGTGCTACCTTTTTCAACTTGTCCACCACTACCATGATTCAATAATGTTGTCTGACCATCCTTGTAAATGACCTCCCATTTCCACTCTGGAATTGAAATCGATTGTAGTAGTCCACCTGGATGCTTACACTTCACCTTCACCTACTGACAATCCACCCACCTAGCCACAAACTCTACTACATCTCTTTTCAAATTCAGCCAATAATAAAACTTCTTCACTGCGGTCAATGTCTTTTCATAACCCAAGTGCCCTGAATATGATTTTGCATTAAAATACCTCAAGATCACCTTCTTAATCTCACTACTATCTTGTTGGTTGTGTGTTATATTAGGTGGGCAGACCCACCTATGGTTTTGTTCATGGGTTGTGTTATCACTCAGAATTTTCTCAAGGTTAAAGAAAGAAATTTCCGAGGTAACCACAAACCAACCTTTTAAGTATAGATCCTAGGCAATCTACACTCAGAGAGGGCTCTCTCTTTATGATTTAGCATTGTTTTGATATGATATTAGGCTAGCTCTTAATGCTTAAGGGATTTGTTTTGATTTGTTTGGTCGAATTAAGGAAACAAATGGACAGAGTAGGCATTCAGGCCATTGGGATATGGAGTCAAGTTGGAAAAGTCTAACAAGATTTCATTAATCACTGAGGTAAGAGTTCACAAGGCAAGCTAGCACAACAAGGACAAATCTAAAAGTCTTAATGAATGGAAATCTTAACCAGGTCCAAGGGTAATGAAGAATCCTTAACAGGGATCAAGATGAAGAAGGGAAGTTTGGGAAATAGTAAGGGCAATTAAGAATCCTGTACTAGGGGCCAATAGAATGAATGAATTACAGAAGCGAGGGAGCAATTAATAATTCCCGGACTTAAGCAATTTAGTAGAAAACATTAAATAAGTAAACAGTTAAAACACAGAGAACTTAATCTAATTCTGATGATATTATTCCTCGTTTGGTTTTAAGAATTATAAGAAAACACATATGATATTTCATAACATAAAGGAAAACAATATTCAAACTTAGAGAAATGATACTTATTTGTTTCCCACAGTGCACATGAATCGAGTGAAATGTCCTCAGCTTTATTTAATCTAGTAAACCAATGCAACCTTGATTATAGTAGCTCCTTTAGCTCAAAACAAAAGTCTACAGAAATTATTTTTAATCCACCCAACATACTTCAAATGAAGAAGTATTTATACAAATTCTAAACTGTAATATCTTGAAAAAATATCAAGATTGGCTTTACAAATATCTCAAACTATTTTACATTAATAGAACTTAAATAAAGGCAACTCAAAACTAATGAATCTATTTGGCACTATGTTTATGGATTTATGGTGACAAAAAAGAGAAATTCGAATTTGATAGTAGCTCTTAAGTGATGATGAGGCATCCCAGTCACTAACTCCATCCTTTCTTTGTGCATTTTTCCCCAAAAATTTTGCAAACTTAGGGTCCAATGATATGCTTGTATATCTCAATCCTAGATAGATATGAAAAAAGTGAAAGAGGTTATTGTATATAAGAATGGTTTTGAGATAAGAATCTCTCAGTTTCCAAAACTTCAGTTCCAGATGTTCAGAATATTATCTGCAAAACGATGTCTAAAACAGGACTTTACATGGTCTGAAAAATAGGCTGTGAAGATATGAATTTATCTCATATTTTGTAATACTTGTATAAAAAAGTGAGATAGGTTTTCGTAGATTGGCCTGTTAGGAACCAAAACCTCCTACAGTTTCTCAAAATACGTCTTGGATTGGTCACAATAGTTTCTGCAAAACTATGCCTTAAACAGGAAATTTCTGAAGAATGTACCATTTCTGTTCTGATTTCATCTTTTAACCTCAAATTTCTGTTAACTATTTTTCACTTTTACTTTGGATTAACTTCATTGTTGTTGAGGAAAGTGTTTTCATCTCTATTTAACCCTTACTGCATTCAAGTTTACTTTTACCGTTCTGCTTTTTCATCTGTCTTCACTTTATGTATGCTATGCTTTGTAACTGTCTTCATTGTTATTTATCTTCATGCTAGCTGATTTACTTGACTTGGTCTTCAGTCTGATACTCTTTAACCCTAATACACTTGGACTATTCTTTACTATGTCCGTATATTTTACCGTTTACTGTGTATTTCAATCAGTAATTTCTTTTGTTCTTGTGTATATCAACATCAGGTAGTGGATATAGGTTAATTCCATGCTTATTGTATTCATCTGCCTTGTAACTGTGTTCTCTATCTGGTTGCTCTGTTCTGACTGTCAATGCTCTTTGTAGTTGTCTTCTTTTATGTTTCCTTGTACAATTATGTTCACCCTCTGCGCACAAGTTCTAAATGAGGTTTTCTGTTGATTCTTGGAATAAACCAGTTCTGTGACTAGTATCAGAACTATTTATCCAAGCTCTGATATTAGTTTGATAACCTGAAATATTCAATATTATTTAAGAGAATACAGGTCTTCATGAAGGGCGCTTGATGGCTCTCTGGCACAGGAATGACTAGGAAAGGGGTCACAATGGAGTTTTGGATTGAAAGAGATGGTGAAATTGTGTTGCAGAGGTTCAGGGAGGCACTAGAAGGTTTCATAGGTTTACAGAGTCATTAATGGGCAAAAACAATAAAAACACAGGTTTTCACGTTATAAGGTTTAACAGGCAGAATTTCGAAATATGGTGCGAAAGTGAGCGAATGGGTGGTTTATCGAAATGGCGGGGAAGCGGTATTGAAAGGGCCATTGCACTGCTTATGATTCATGGGCGGTTTTGAGAGGAGGCTGCTCGATGCCATTCATTAGGCGCCACGTATCGGCGGGGTGAACAGTGAAACCGCTCACATTAGGTGGGTAAAGTTCGGCTTTCAGAGGCTGCCCGATATGAGCATTAACCGTTGGATTTGAAGGGGTCAGATTGCACGGTGATTGGGGAAATAATTTGATTGGGGTGTTAATGGAGGGGCCCGAAGGGATATTAACTGCGGATTAGGGAGGTTTAATGGCATCAAGGATGATTTGATTGACAGGGAAAGATTTCATTAATTGTTGATTGACTAATTAATATTTTTTAATCGGCAAAGGTTTATGGTTCTTAATTAGTCGCTAATCGATTGATTAATCCATTTATTTAATTTTCTTAATAAGGTTTATATTTCAAACCTCAAGGATGGGATATTATCATAAGGGTTTAATAAATAATACGAGAAAAGGTTTTTTTTTGGGAGTTAAATAAATATATTGAATATTAAAGTTAATATGAAATGAAAGGGGAAAAGTGGGTTTTTGCGCTAAGTATAATTTGTTGAACATTTATTTACACAATTCGTACCTACACATTATAACTTAGGCTAAATGCCTTTTTGTGGGTTTTTTGTGAAAAAGGGGTTTTGTATGGGGATAATTACTTTCCCTAGGCAAATGGTGATTTTTACCTTAGGAAAGGGATTTTTTAGGTGAAATGAATGAATTATGGAAGGAATGAATGTTGATAAGGGGGCTTTTAGTACTTAGTCCCTATAAGTTATTGGGCCGAGGGTCTGGTCCCTCCAGAAGTTAGAGAAATGCTCTGAGCCCCTTTAACTTAAGGTTTTAGGTACTTTTGACTTTGCTCATGGGAAATTAGTAAATTAAAGGTGAAATGAATGGGGAAATTAATCATTTGACTTTGTAAATGTTCCATTATCATCCACACTCTTAGCAACTTGATGATGAAAGTAAATGATATGACTTTATCCAATCAATCACTATAATTCTACAACCATTCTTCTACTTACCCACCTACTCATGCTACCATTTTTACTTCTCTTTATTAGGGTGCACTTAAACTGTCAAACTCTTATCAAAACTTTTTCTTTTATGTTACAATAGAAATCTATTTAAATATATCCTCATTACATCCAAGGGCTCAAATTAAACAATTGAGCTCCTTTTATTCACTCTACCTATCTACTTATCTGCCAAGATTGCACTGTTTGGTTAGATATTTATTCTCTATCTATCAACATGAAGTTCAAAACATGGAATAATCAAGATTAAACTGTTTCATTACCATGGATTGTGGCATAAATAACAAGTTGCACACAATCATTATTATGCATAAAAGTAAATGGTAGTGGCATTTGGGCTTGCACACTTTCATGGTCTTTTATTTTTTGGGTTCATTTTCATCTTTTTTGACCCTTTTCCTTATTTTTTCCCTTTGATTTTTCTTTTAGGGCATACCCTCTTTACATTTTTTAAATTTTTTTTATTTTGTGAATATGGAAAACATTTTCAGAAAGCAAAAGGTATGTACATATTTCAGAGATAAACTAAGACAATCGTAAATTATGACACCTATTGGTATAGGAACCTAACAGTGGCTTCACTTGGGGATGGCATTTCCTTGTGAAATGTCAAGAACACCATTAACTAGTAGCCTGATCCATTGGGCCAATCCCACACATGTATATGCTCTGTTGTATAATATTTGTGATTGAAACTTTTGGACTGAAAATACACCCTTTTCTGTAAATTGAAATTTGATCTAACATAAACTTGCTGCTGAAAATTGAATTTATTCAAACTGTAATTCTACCTATTTACTTTAATCAGCTTTGTGACTACTGGTTAGGTAAAATGAAACAACCAATGCAACTACTCAAGCATCATATACATTGGTGACTTTTTTTCTTGTGCTTGTTGGTGGTTAAAATTGAGATCCCAAAATCAAATATAACTTTGTTAACCTTTGAGAAGATAAGGGAATTCCCAATTTCCTTTTTTGACTCTAGAAACTGTACAAATGGATCTTGTAAAATATATACATTATTCTTGAACTATTTCAAACAACTGTACATCTGTTGTGTATGGCCTGCATGCCATGGAAATGAAATAATACTTTCATCTTTATCACCTTGCATGTTTTCAAATGAGCTTTGTGATGATGTTTCTTCTGAAAATGGCAAGAAAACTAGTTGCCTAGCCAAGTCTGTATCAATACCTTTTTCAAAAACATAGTTAGCTAATGGAGAAGGACTTTGACTACAAATGCCATCCAACACATCAGCTATTCGATCATGAAAGACTTGAAGAGACTGTTGCCATCTATTTTCTATTGGTTCCAATGAAACTGCATGATTTTCTAAAAACTGCTCATCCTTTTTTACATATAGATTATGCAAATTTCCTTTCAAAAACTGAACTGACTCAAAACAGAATGGTAGGGAATCATCTTGGATAGTTTGACCATATGTTCTAGCTTCCAAGTCTTCTTCTGCAACCTGACATTCAATGGCATTTTGGGGCTAAAAATCTAGATATGAGAAGTCTTGAACAAGGATTTTATTGCCTTCTAGATGGTTAATATCAAAACTTGTTGACATTTGATTTCTGATTGCATGAAAGTTATCTTTGATAAACTAAAACGAAGAAAAACATAATGGTAAAGTTCCTTCACTGATTTCAAAATTTTCTACACTTTCCTCCTCATTTTCATAGCTGAAATGAACAAGCTGATCACTATTTTCAAGTTGTTGAACCTAAACTTCCTTATTCCTCAAATTAGCTTTTGATTCCTCTGCAAGGTTAATTTGGATTTGAGGAACATAATCATTATTATAGTGATCAAGCTTAGGCACATCATCATAAGAAGTAATGTCACCAAATGTACATATTAGATCAGTAGATTGCCTCTCCACATATGGTTCTATAACTCTATCTTCAGATTTATGGTAGTTGGAATTAACAGGAATTTGTTCATGGCTGTCAACCTCTTCTTTTTGTGAAACAAATGTGTCATGGTGATTTTGAACAAAAAGTTCATCTTTCATGGTGATCTTCTGTATCCTCTCCTCTATCTTCTTTAGCAAAATGTCGAGTTTTACCTCTACTTTTGCTTTCAACTTTTCTCTTCTAATTTGCGATTAACTTCTACATCTACTGCTATGTTTTGCATCTGTTCCAGTGTTGGGGGGTTTCTTTCTCTTAGCTGAAATTCTAACTCTTGATCAAATGCTCTTGGGTAATACAAAAGAGCTGAACCAGGGGGAGGTCTTATATTTGATGGCATTGAATAATAGATTTGATTAAATCTGTCTGAAAATTATTTTATTGTTTCATCTGGATATCTTTTTAACTGATTATATTCTTCTATGATTACAAGAAGATTGACTTTGATTATCCATCTATCAAGGAAAAATTTGAGAAATTGCAAGAGATTTGAGATGCTTACCTCAAGCAAGGTTTTGAACCAACTCTTGACTTTGTCTTGCAAAGAAAGAGCAAAAAGCCTAATACTGACATCCTCTTCATCTACCTCGAATAAGTTAAGATAATCCTCAAAAGCTTGAATATGTTTTTGGGTAGTGATACCATTCTCTCCATCAAACCAAGGGAGATACTTGTGATAATCATTAGCGAAAGCATCGAGTGTAGCAGGTAACATGAGGGGCTTATATCTCTTAGGAACTTTACAATGTATAGGAACATGTACAGGGATTGTATGATTAGTCTTAATTTTTTGATTCTCCTCAATTGGAAAATGATCTTCATATGAATTAGAAGAATGTTGCTCAAATGTGTAAGGAGACTTTATATCTACAATTTTCAAAGGAAAATAATAAAAAATTAATCTAAAATCTTCTCTAAAATACAATATACATTGAAAAATATTATTAATGAGAAAGAACGTAATGTCTTGGATAAGAATCCAAGTTAAAAGCCTGATCTTTTCACACAGTTCTTTCAAGTTCATTTCTCCCGTGGAGTCTTGATTGTGAAATTGATTTGGAGTCGCCAAGTGGATGATTTTAACCTTTGTATGTCTGATCACTATCCACCATCAAGATCAGATCTAAACCTGCAAAACAATTATGAATAAAATGTTAGTTCTCCTCAGCGGAGTTGCCACTATGTTATCACTAAGAATTTTCTCAAGGTTAAAGAAAGAAATTTCCAAGGTAACCACAAACCAATCTTTTAAGTATAGATCCTAGCCAATCTACACTCAGAGAGGGCTCTCTCTTTATGATTTAGTGTTGTTTTAATATGATATTAGGCTAACTATTAATGCTTAAGGGGTTTGTTTTGATTTGTTTGGTGGAATTAAGGAAACAAATGGGCAGAGTAGGTATTCAAGCCATTGGACTATGGAGTCAAGTTTGAAAAGTCTAACAGGATTTGATTTATCACTAAGGTAAGAGTTCACAAGGCAAGCTAGCACAGCAAGGACAAATCTGAAAGTCTTAATGAATGGAAATCTTAACCAGGGCCAAGGGCAATGAAGAATCCTTAGCAGGGATCAAGATGAAGAAGGGAAGTTTGGAAAATAGCAAGGGAAATTAAGAATCCTGTACTAGGGGCCAATAGAAGGAATGAATTACAGAAGTGAGGGAGCAATTAAGAATTCCCAGACTTAAGCAATTTAGTAGAAAACATTAAATAAGAAAACAGTTAAAACAAAGAGCACTTAAGCTAATTCTGATGATATTATTCCTCGTTTGCTTTTAAGAATTATAAGAAAACACATATGATATTTCATAACATAAAGGAAAACAATATTCAAACTCAGAGAAATGATACTTATTTGTTTCCCATAGTGCACATGAATCGAGTGAAATGTCCTCAGCTTTACTTAATCCAGTAAACCAATCCAGCCTTGATTACGGTAGCTCCTTTAGCTCAAAACAAAAGTCTACATAAATGATTTTTAATCCACCCAAAATACTTCAATTGAAGAAGTATTTATACAAATTCTAAACTGAAATATCTTGAAAAAATATCAAGATTGGCTTTACAAATATCTCAAACTGTTTTACATTAATAGAACTTAAATAAAGGACACTCAAAACTAATGAATCTATTTGGCACTATGTTTATGGATTTATGGTGACAAAGAAGAGAAATTTGAATTTAATAGCAGCTCTTAAGTGATGATGAGGAATCCCAGTCACTAACTGCATCCTTTCTTTGTGCATTCTGCCCCAGACATTCTGCAAACTTAGGGTCCAATGGTATGCTTGTATATCTCAATCCGAGATAGATATGAAAAAAGTGAAAGAGGTTATTGTAGATAAGCATGGTTTTGAGATAAAACTCTCTCAGTTTCCCAAAATTCAGCTCCAGCTGTTCACAATATTCTCTGTAAAACAATGTCTAAAACAGTACTTTACACAATCTGAAAAATAGGATGTGAAGATATGAATTTATCTCACATTTTATAATACCTATGTAAAAAAGTGAGATTTTTTTTTCGTATATTGGCTTGTTAGGAACAAAAACCTCCTCCAGTTTCTCAAAATACGTCTTGGATTCGTCATAATAGTTTCTACAAAACAATGCCTTAAACCAGAAATTTATGAAGAATGTACCATTTCTGCTCTGATTTCATCTTTTAACCTCAAATTTCTTTTAACTGTTTTTCACTTTTACGTTGGATTAACTCCATTGTTGCTGGTGAAAGTGTTTTCATCTCTGTTTAACCCTTACTGCATCCAAGTTTACTTTTACTGTTTTACTTTTACCGTTCCTTTTTTTCATCTGTCTTCACTTTGACATGTATGCTATGCTTTGTAACTGTCTTCCCTGCTATTTATCTTCATGCTAGCTGATTTACTTGACTTGGTCTTCAGTCTGATACGCTTTAACCCTAATACGCTTTTACTGTTCTTTACTGTGTTCGTATATTTTACTGTTTAATGTGTATTTCAATCAGTAATTTCTTTTGTTCTTGTGTATATCAGCATCAGGTAGTGGATATAGGTTAAGTCCATGCTTATTGTATTCATCTGCCTTGTAGTTGTATTCTCTATCTGGTTGCTTTGTTCTGACTGTCAATGGTCTGTGTAGTTGTCTTCTTTTCTGTTTCCTTGTACAATTGTGTTCATCCTCTGCACACAAGTTCGGAATGAGGTTTTCTGTTGATTCTTGGAATAAACCAGTTCTGTGACTAGTATCAGAACTATTTATCCAAGCTCTGATCTTAGTTTGATAACCTGAAAAATTCAATTTTATTTGAGAGAATACAGGTCTTCATGAAGGGCTCTTGATGGCTCTCTGTCACAGGGATGACTGGGAAAGGGGTCACAATGGAGTTTTGGACTGAAAACAGATGGTGAAATCTTCTTGCAGAGGTTCAGGGAGGCGCTGGAAGGTTTCATAGGTTTACACTGTTAAACAAGATGAAAACCATAAAAACACAGGTTTTCACGTTATAAGGTTTAACGGGCAGAATTTCGAAATATGGCGCGAAAGTGAACAGATGGGCGGTTTATCGAAATGGCAGGGAAGTGGTATTGAAAGGGTCATTGCACTACTTATGAGTCATGGGAGGTTTTGAGGGGAGTCCACCCGATGCCATTCATCGGGCGCCATGTAGCGGCGGGGTGAACAGTGAAACCGCTCACTTCGGGTGGGTAAAGCTTAGCTTTCGGAGGCCGGCCGATATGAGCATCAACCGTTGGATCTGAAGGGTTCAGAATGCACGGTGATTGGGGCAATAATTTGATCATGGAGTTAATGGAGGGGCCCGATGGGATATTAACTGCAGATTAGGGAGGCTTAATGGCGTCGGGGGTAATTTGATTGACGGGACAGATTTAATTAATCACTAATTGACTAATTAATCTTTTTTAATTGACGGAGGGTTATGCTTCTTAATTAGTCACTGATCGACTGATTAATCCATTTATTTAATTTTATTAATAAGGTTTATATTTCAAACCTCAGGGACGGGATATTATGATATGGGTTTAATAAATAATACGGGAAAAGGTTTGTTTTTGGGAGTTATATAAATATAGTGAATATTAAAGTTAATATGAAATGGAAGGGGACAAGTGGGTTTTTGTGCTAAGTATAATGTGTTGAACATTTATTTACACAATTTGTACATACACATTATAACTTAGGCTAAATGCCTTTTTGTGCGTTTTTTGTGAAAAAAGGGGTTTTGTATGCAGATAATTACTTTCCCTAGGCAAAAGGTGATTTTTACCTTAGGAAAGGGATTTTTTAGGTGAAATGAATGAATTATGGAAGGAATGAATGTTGATAAGGGGGCTTTCAGTACTTAGTCCCTATAAGTTATTGGGCTGAGGGTCTGGTCCCTCCAGAAGTTAGAGAAATGCTCTGAGCCCCTTTAACTTAAGGTTTTAGGTACTTTTGACTTTGCTCATGGGAAATTAGTAAATTAAAGGTGAAATGAATGGGGAAATTAATCATTTGACTTTGTAAATGCACTCTTAGCAACTTGATGATGAAATTAAATGATATGACTTTATCCAATCAATCACCATAATTCTGCAACCATTCTTCTACTTACCCACCTACTCATCCTACCATTTTTACTTCTCTTTATTAGGGTGCACTTAAACTGGAAAACCCTTATCAAAACTTTTTCTTTTCTGTTACAATAGAAATCTATCTAAATCTATCCTTATTACATCCAAGGGCTCAAATTAAACAGTTGAGCTCCTTTTATTCACTCTACCTATCTACTTATCTGCCAAGATTACACTGTTTGGTCAGATATTTATTCTCTATCTATCAACATGAAGTTCAAAACATGGAATAATCAAGATTAAACTGTTTGATTACCATGGATTGTGGCATAAATAACAAGTTGCACACAATCATTATTATGCATAAAAGTAAATGGTAGTGGCATTTGGGCTTGCACACTTTCATGGTATTTTATTTTTGGGGTTCATTTTCATCTTTTTTGACCTTTTTCCTTCTTTTTGCCCTTTGATTTTTCTTTTAGGGCATACCCTCTTTACATTTTTTAAATTTTTTGATTTTTTGAATATGGAAAACATTTGCAGAAAGCAAAGGTATGTACATATTACAGAGATAAACTAAGTCAATCATAAATTATGACACCTATTGGTATAGGAACCTAATAGGTTTCATAGATGATTTTTGGCATGATGGTTTTCATCCCATGGTATTTTGTTGATCCAGTCAAGGGAACTATGATTATGTTGTAATCCAGGGTTAATGGATTGGTTTTTATGAATTCTTCAGCATGTAGATATATGTATTGTAACATTGGAAGGAATATAATGAAAAATCAATCTGGTAGTCTCGGTTTTGGGATGCAGGGGAAAATCTTTGTGTAAATATATTTTATGTTATCGCCATTGTTTATTTTTTCTTTTAAGAATTTGTTTGCAGGTAATTTATGTATAGGGTTAATAATCTACATTTGGTATCAAAGTTGTTTTGGATTCAAGGGGACGCCTTTTCTGCTGAGGGATTTTTCTAGAGCCTATGGTCAGACCGTGTTCAGTGGGAGATCTGCGAGATTGAGTCTTGTGGTGAAAGAAGATGGTGAGAAGTGGAAAGATAGAGATCAAGAAATTTAATGGTCATAGTTTTGATTTATCGAAACTCAAGATGGAGGATCTGCTGGTGGATAAATATTAGTGGATCATAGTAGATCTAGGTATTGAACCAACGACAATGTCAGATGAAGACTGGGCGAAGTTGGATAAAAAAGCAAAGAGCACAATACAATTATGTATCTCAGATTCAATATTGTTGAATGTATCAAGGGAAGCTTCGATGAAGGCTTTGTGGGACAAGTTAGTGACTTTGTACCAATCTAAGTCTCTGGTGAACAAACTGTTCCTACAGAAAAAGTTGTATAACCTGAGGATGAAGGGTGTAGACTCGGTGATAGAGAATATCAATGCCTTTAATACTATGGTAAGACAGTTGTTATTTGTTTATATTTAAATTCTAGATGAAGATAAGTGCATCAGTTTGTTGTATTCTCTACCAGATTCGTGGGATAGTCTGGTTATTACAATAGGTAGAAATACAACTACCTTGAAGTTTGATGAAATAGTCTCATTCTTGCTATCGGAGGAAATTATAAAGAAAAATATGAAGGTCCAGAATGGAGATGCCTTGTTTGTACGAGTATGGTCCCAGAATAGAAACAAAAATAAGTCCTCGAGTGGGAAATCTAAATCTAGACGGAGATCTAAATCTCTAGGAAAACCTATAAAGGTGTGCTAGAAATGAGGAAAGGAAGGGAAATTCAAAAAGTATTGTAGATCTAAAGCTCCAAATAAAGCAAAGGGATATGATGATGCTCCTTCTGCAGAGGCAAAAACCATCTCAGAAGAAGGTGGGGATGTGTACTTGGCTTCTTCTTCAAGTACAAATGTATCATGAGGCATGGTTGATTGACTCAGGTGCATCATTTCACTCCACTCCCCATAGGGAGTGGTTATGCGATTATGATAAATATGAAGGTGGTGATGTCTTCTTAGGGGATGACAGGAAGGCTAGAATCATTGGACGCAGAAACGTTAAACTAAAGTTGCAAGGTGGAAGGATTAGAAAACTTCTGGGTGTTCTACATATTCCTGCATTGACTATAAATCTTATTTATGTAAGAAAGATGGATGATGTAGGTGTAAAAACATTGTTCGAGAAAGATACCTACAATATGGTTCAGGGAGCACTGGTATTGATGCGGGGAGTTCAGAATGGAACTCTATACAAGATTCTCGGTAGCACTGTTATTGATGGGTGCAACGATTCTCTGGTTCCTGAAAGTAGAGATGAAAATATAGTGGTCTCTAGAGAAAAGACCATGCTATGGCATTAAAGGCTTTGACATATTGGAGATAAGGGCCTTCGAGTAATTCATGGTAATGGTATGGTAGGAGGTATGTCTAATTTCTCTTTGGATTTGATTTATGTGATCATTGTATATATGGGAAGCAAAATCAGGTGAGTTTTCCCTCTTGTGCTAAGAGGGCGAAAGAGATATTAGAGTTTGTGCACAGTGATGTGTTTGGACCTATGTCAATTCCATCACTGGGTAAGCCTATGTACCGTGTATCATTTATAGATGACTTCTCAAGGAATACAGATATATTTCCTCAGGAAGAAATATGAAGTCTTTGACATGTTTAAAGAACTTAAGGCTATGGAAGAAAACCAGACATAAAAGAAGATAAGGGTGTTGACGATAGATAATGGTGGAGAGTTCTACAATAAGGAATTTGAATATTTTTGTAAGAAGTGTGGTATAGCATGGTAGAAGACTACTCCATACACACCTCAAAAAAATGGAGTTGCAGAAAGAATGAACATGACATTGATGGAAAATGCGAGAAGCATGCTCAGTGGTGTCGGGTTAGGGTAGGAATTTTGGGCAAAGGCAGTGGAGATTGCATGCTACCTGGTTAATAGATCACCTTCATCAAAATTGGAGGATACGTTCCACATGAGGTATGGACTAGTAAGAAACCCTCTCTTTTACATCTAAGGGTATTTGGTTGTGATGCGTATGTACATGTTCCAAGGGAGAAAAGAACCAAGTTGGATGGTAAATCTGAAAGGTGCATCTTTATTGGGTATAAGAATGGTTTGAAAGGTTATAAGTTTTTCTTCCCAAGAAGGTCCTTATTATTGTATGTGTACATTTATCTACTAAACAGTGTCCCAAGAAACAAGAAGAGGAAGAGGAAATGTCTTGTTTTCCATACGCAAGTGTAGCCGGTAGCCTGATGTATGCAATGGTATGTACTAGACTAGACATTGCACATACAATGATAGTATTGAGAAGTTTATGTCAAAGCTAGAGAAGGAGCATTAGAGAGTAGTGAATCAGGTTTTCAGGTATTTGCATGGCACTATTGATTATGATTTGTGCTACCAAGGAAAACCAAGATTCGACAGAGTTTTGGACATTTGTGGCTTTGTTGATGTAGATTGGGCTAGAGATCTAGATCAGAGAAGATCTAAAAGTGGTATGTGTTTAACCTATTTGGAGGTTCAGTCAGTTGGATGAGAAAGGGACAATGTGTAGTGGAACTTTCAACTATAGAGGAAAAATACATGGCATCCACTAATGCAAGCAAGGAAGAAGTTTGGTTGCAAAGATTGTGTTTAAGTATGGGTTAGTACAATGAGTTATAAGGATAGACTTGTGACAACCAAAGTGATTTTTTCTTGGAAAATAACCCTGCCTATCATTCAAAGACAAAACACATTGACATTCAATATCACTTTGTGAGGGATATGGTTGAGGAAAAAAAGGTGGTTATGGTAAAGGGTCCACTTTGAAGAATATTGCAGATGTATTGATGAAGTCTATGAGAACTGAGAATTTTTCATGGTGTAGAGAAACAATGGGCATTGCAGGGGTCGAACAATGAGTAAGCTCTCCTATGATCCCATTTGTGGAAAGCAAATATGTGGGATAATGTTAGGTGTGCATTATATTACTGACATGAGTAGCCACATGCGCGAAGTGGGGGGTTAGAGGGGGAGCGATAGTGTCCCCTCCATTTCACTACACGTGGTGGGGGGGTCACTGGGGAGTCAGTAGCCCCCCCTGTTGGGGGGTTTGAGGGGGGTGGTAGCCTCCCTCTATAGGATCTAGGGTAACGCCTTGGGAAATGTTTTTTTGGACCCTATATTAGGTTGGTGGACCTACCTATGGTTTTATGCATGGGTTTCGCACATGGTTTTAGGAATGATGGTTTTATTCCCATGTTATTTTGTAGATCCGGTCAAGGGAAAAATGGTTATGTTCTAATCCAAGGTTAATGGATTGGTATTTATGAATGCTTCGACATGTATATATATGTATTGTAACATTGAAAGGAATATAATGAAAAATCAATTTGGTGGTCCCAGTTTTTGGATCCATGGGACAATCTATGTGTATATTTGTTTTACGTTCTTGCCATTGTTTATTTTATGTTTTTAAGAATTCATTTGCAGGTAATTTCTATATAGGGTTAAAAACGTACATATCTGGCACATATATCCTATTCCTAAATCTAACCAATCCATTTTCCATGAGATGGTAGTCCACATCCTATGCACCTGCATTTGTACCTGTTCCTATACCACTACCTGTACTCTGCTGCAACCTGTTCAGGATCTCCATACACCTATCATCTTTCTGACCTGCTTGCAAGATCCTATCCTATAAATATGTCCCATAGGAGATCATATCGGTTATGTGATTTACTTGTGTCCACCTACTAAGAGCATTTGCCACCTTGTTCTCTTTACCTTTGATATACCTGATCTCAAATTCAAACTCACTGATTGTGGCCAACCATCTAGCATTCCTGGCAATCACATTCGGATGGTCAAATAGATACCTTATTCCACTGTGTCACTCATCAATATAAACAACCTACCAAGAAGATAGTTCCCCCACATCTTTAATGCATGTATGATAACTTCCAACTCAAGATAATGTGTCGGGTAGTTCTTCTCATGCTCATTTAGTTTCCATGACTCATAGCATACCACCCATCCATCCTACATAAGGACTCCACCAAGTCCTCTCTTGCAAGCATCTGTACATACTATAAACTCTTTGTCCGAATCTGCAATATCTAACACTGGTTCATGTGTTAACGACTGCTTGAGATGCTCAAAATTGGCCGTACACTCCACTATCTATTCAAAATCCTTACTTTTCCTTTGTAATGATGTGATAGGATAACGAATTTGCAAGAATTTTCCGATGAACCTCCTATAATACCCTACTAACCCCATGAAGGACCTTACCTCATCCATATTCCTAGGAGTTGCCCACTCCATGCTAGCTCTTACTTTTTTGGATCCAATGTTATTCCTTCCTTGGAAACCACATGTCCCAAGTAATGTACATCAGTCTGAAAGAAATTACACTTGTTGAGCTTACCATACAACTAATGCTCTCTCAATAATCTCAACATTTCTATTAAATGCTCAACATGCTCTTCTTCATTTTTAGAATATACCAATATATCAACAATTAACACAATAAAAAACTTATCCAAGTATAGACACAACAACTATTCATCAAGCACATAAAGGTAGCTAGAGTATTAGTTAAACCAAATGGATCTACAACAAACTCATAATGCCCATACTTCATCCAGAAAGTTGTCTTGCAGATGTCCTCTTCTTTAATGCGTACATGATGATATCTGAATCTCAGATCAATCTTCTAGAACATTGTTGCTCCCTTAAACTGGTCAAACAAGTCATCAATCCTTGGTAACAGATACCTATTCTTAATTGTCACTTTGTTCAACTACCTGTAATCAATGCATAGTCTGAGAGTACCATCCTTCTTCTTCACAAACAGCACTAGTGTGCCCCATGGTGATACACTTGGCCTAATGTATCCCTTGTCCAACATTTCTTTCAACTACAACTTCAACTCTACCAACTCAAGTGTGCTCATCCTATATGGTTCCTTTGATGTCGGAGCTTCCCCTGGCACCAACTCAATAGAAAAGTATACTTCCATGTGAGGTCACAAATATGAAATATCTGTAGGAAATACATCCTAAATTTTTTGTAGAACTAGGTACCTTCTCAAAATGTATGCATCTTCAACTTCCTTACCTTTGTCACTAGAAATGTACACTACAAATAATGCACACTCTTTCCTACAAATATGCTTGGCCTACATAATTGTCACCATTCTAACTAATGTTTCTTTCTTCTTACCTCGCAATAATATTTGTTCCCCATTGTCATCCAAGCACTCAATGGCTTTGTCATAAAAATCCACCTTGGTTCCATGAAGGTACAACCAATCCATGCCCAACAACATATTGTATGATCCCCATAGTAATACATTCAAATGTATTGAGGTAGGCATACCATTCAAATCAAATGCACAAGCCCTTACTATTGACTTCAGGGGCTTAGAGCCAGGTTCAGAGTTAGTTGCGCTAACCAACAAAACCCTATACTATTGAACCTTTTGACAACGATTTGTGCAGCGTAGACCACAGTCTCACCCGAGGAAATATTGGGGGATGCTAGAACCAGGTTTTTGCATCAAGAGGGGTTATGTAGTGTGGATGTAATGTTTTTATCATTTTAGGGCTTAATATGACTTTCATGAACCATTAACCTTTTTGTTATAGTCGTAGAGCATTTTCCTACTTATTTGTGAACTGCGCATAACTAGTCTAACATGTATTATTCATCATATCAAACAATATTTGAACCTTCACAATGAAATTGTAGAATAAATATGTAGAAATGAACCATAAATAGGTTAAAACATAGAAACTATGTGAACATAAGAAAATACACAAATATGCCTCAACATTCTTCTTTATTGGTCAAGTCTTCCCAAATACGATTAGAAAGACTCTGCGCACACAACTGTAGGGACCTGTGCACACAGATGTAGACATGGCTACATGAGCCTTCTCCTTCGCCTAACTATAGAAAGATCTCACAAAAATATATTCAAATACATTTCATCATGAATTGATTCATTCCCTTAGACTTGCTAAAACATACCTTTATATATGCTTTTACCCTTACAATACCATGGTCTGAAAACCATGGGCGGAGCTCAAAATCCTCAAAATAATCCCATACCTTTACAAAAGAAGGGGATTTAAACCACCCTAAAGCCCCTTTGACTATTATAATCCTGTGCTAATTGTGCTCCGCTCCTCAAAATGTGGAGTATTTACATGAATAAAAAAAATTTAGACCTAGGGGACCCCTACCCCACAGGCCCCCAACACAAAGATGTGACTCGTCCTCGAGTCACTTAGCTGGTACATCCTTGATCTTTGCTTTTAGGTCTCTGTATGTAGAATTCAATGGATGAAACGTTTTTTTACATTGCACTGTGTCAAACTTTGTCCATAAGCTTCTTTGTTGTCAACCCTTCTGTTGCGAGGCCGATTGTCCTATGTGTTTGTTACATGCTCTTCAATTTTCCTTATACTTCCTGTGAGAGATGGTAGGACTAATTTGACCAAGATCACGTCTGAATGGAGATGATCTATGCCTTCCTCCCCAGCTCATCAATCTGTCCCTGAAGAAGTGTTCCTTCCTGAAGATGGGAAAACCGTTGCATAGGTGCTAAGGTCTGCACCATTTCTTTAAGCTCATTGAACTACAGTTGCTTGTCTCTGATCTCCACTTCGATATTCTCCACATATGGTCCTCCTACAGTGAGGCCCACACTTCCATTGTATCTTGAAAAAATTGACTATAGTCCTTGACTACAGTCGCTATTTGAGCCATATAAGCTTTTATCGCAGCTTTGCGTTGCTCTCGAACTTCCGGTGGTGTTATAAGCTACAACTTCATCTGAATTTTTGTACTCTGCATCTGTAGTTAAAATCTAACCTTGTCCACATCTTCCTCAAATTCTCTAACTGTTTCTACTAGTTTCTAAATATTTTCTGTCAAATATGCCTCAGCTATGATCTAGAGCTCTGGAAGCTCACTGCATACTTTGGTTATGGACTCTTCTAGCTGCTAGTTGCGCACAACTACCTCCCTGCGATCCTGCATTGTTTTTTTCTTTTCTTTGAACATCTATTGGTTTTTTACTTTTTCTTCGTAAGCTGTCATGGATATTGCACTAGAAAACTCCTCACAATAGATTTGATAATATTATATTTAAAATATAAGATTCTACACTATTACAGTTTTATTTAATTTCTAGATCTGTAAAATTAACTGTGATTAGTGCATGCACATAAAAGTAAATCAAGTAGAAAAGTAGAGAATGATGAAATAAGCTCACACACACATAATACACAAGATATGATCTCTAGGAAACCCTTTCGGGAGAAAACCCAATTGGAAGGTGAGGCCTCTTTGCTTTGTTTCTCTGTCTAGAAATATGGTTGCAGATACAAAGAAGTAATGCCTGTGGCCCATGGGCTACTACAGCGCACAAATCCTCTTTGTGTGCTCTACCTCCTATCTCTCCTAGCTATCTTTGCTAAGCTATGGAACAAAATTCTCTCAAACTAATGGAATGCGTCTTCCTCCTAGTGGCCCGGTTATAACTTAGCCCAATAGCCTACTAGTGGTTAAGTTTAACTACATCAACTCTTAACTAGAGTTACAAAATAGACTCTTCTAGAGCCTTTTAAATCACAAACATGTGGCTAACCCATTTTCCATGAATAATGGGGGCTGATGCAGCATCCTCCTGAACTATAGGTGTTAAAACAGGAAGGTCAAATTTTGAGTGGCATAACTTTTGCATACATACTTCGATTATCACAATTCTTGCGTCGTTGGAAAGTTTTCTATGTGTAGAATAGCATGAAAAGGTTATGTGTGTAGAATATCATGGAAAAGTTTTACCCCAAGACAACATTGTTTGATGACCCAAAATTCTCCCTGAAGGTTTTAGACCTCGTTTTTCCAAACTGGGTATCGTCGGTAAAAACAATCCTGTGAGCTTATTCCTCCACCTTTTCCACTCCAAATGCATAGAGATGGATGAAAAAAAAATAATGATCCAATTACGATCAATTTCTACTTTGTTGAGGACCAACAGAGCTCGTTTCTCCCATATCTTGAGCTCATTTATGACACCCTGATGTAGGTCGTGCAACGTCGGAAGGGGGAACGCTACAAGCTTGAGGCTCAGATTCTTTAATTTTTGTGCAATCTCCCTTTCTTCTGTAGCCTTGATGTGAAGTGATCCTTCTAGAAAATGGACTGCTTGGAGGTCTGTGGTAATCTCTGTTGTCGAAGGAACCACACTCACTTGATTCACGCTCTCCTAAGCGATGCTCGCTTCGATCACGCTTGTCTGAACTTGCAATTATTGAAGGCCTTGTTGGACCTTTGTCAATATTTCCATGTATTGATCTTCAATATTCCCCCACATCTCCTCCATCACAGCTCAGATGGTGTTTTCGATTTCGTTAAAGTCCCCCTTAGTGAGGACCAAAGGTTCTGCACTTGTGGATTTATCTGACTTCTACTTCTTCTGCGCGCTGTCAACACTCTGTTTTTGTCTCTTCCTTATTATAAACGGGGAATCAACATCCGCCATGTCCAAAACAAGGTCTCCTCCACCTTGTTCCCCCTCATATGTCTCCTTCTGTACTGCACAATCGGTATTCTTTTCCTCGAGTTCAATTGTGACTATTGGAGGCACCTTCTTGGTATCTGTCTTGGCCGCTGATTTTTCGGTCTGTGTACCTATAGTGGTCTTACTTATGCCTGCCTTCTCTGTCACTATTACATTTGTTGGCGTAAGCCAATTACTTGACCACTTACTGATGACCATCAAGATGTCATCTTTAGAAACTAAGTATGGTAGTGCATGCCATACCTTCTCCAAATCTTTCTTTGTGTGGTAAATAAACTGTGAAAATACGCTTTAAAGTTGGCAATGTCACTATATTGTTGAAATAATGTGGGTTATGGTCGCGGACTTTGGTTGATGACTGTGTGCAAATCCATCTCAAATAGAACCTAAAATATTTTGTTCTCAGTAACCTAGGTTTGTTCCTTAGATGCCCACAGCTAGGCAAACTTTACAACGTCACACACATCAGGGTCCACCTTGGGGAACTATGAATCCTCGGTGTTTGCCATGCTACCAATGCAATTAGAGTAATAGAAACACGTAGCGGAATGGTTTCCCTTCTATTAGTGCTTGGCAGTCATGTTAGTCACCAGTGATCAAGTATGCTCTTTCAAAGTTTTTCTAAGGTCTTAGGTCAAATTTTTTATGGTTTCAGTAGGTCTTCAAATAAAAATTTTTATCATTGGTTGTTGAGTCTAGGTCAGTGCTACTCCCTTCTGTAATCATGGTTCTCATTAGTTTTCATGGTCATGTCATTGTTGGTCTCGGATCAATTGAAGTGTCACCATATAAGTCTTGGTCTAGGGTTTCCACTGATGTTGTCATTACTATGTCCGAATTCAAATAAAAGATCCATCATTTTTATGTGTCTTAAGTCTTCACACCAAGGGAGATAGCATGTTAGGAAATAAAGGTAATAAAAGGTATCAAGCAACATTTATGAAGATATTGCTACAAAAGAAAAGGTATATTGTCATCCTTTGACATATACAAGAAAAAGTGTTTTGTATGTTTTAAAGACATCCAAACATTTGCTTTCATCATTCACATGTAAAAAAGACTCCAATTTATCATCCGTAGCCAAAAATAATTATTCAGCATTGAATCTCACTCTCAAACTACATTTCACTGTGTTTTCTGTCATTTCGTTGCATTTTCAAGCCCTCTCACTATGTTTTTGTGCTCCACGCAGCGTTTTCTGCAGAACGTTGTGTTTTCATTAGTGCGAGGCAAAGGAACATATCCCATCACTCTCTACATCAAGTGAAGGCCTCTCCAATACATGTATGTCAAAGGAAAATACCACCTCTTCAAAGTGAAATTTTCAGTTTTTGGGTGTGGAACTCTCTCCTAGGGTTTCCACACTATGTTTTCAATTTTTCACTCCATGGTTTGATTTTTAGACAGCTAAACTAGTTTCCCCACATTTCCTACCCTTCCTCACACTGATATACAATTGCCCTATCATTTCTAATCCTTATCATTTATCCCCAAAAATTTTCCCATTTCTTAATTCCCTCACTAACTCCTCTTTCCCCTCACTTCAAATTACAAAACCTAAATCCCCAGTTTCCCTAATTAAAACTTTGTTTTTTTCCATTCCTCATAACCTAGTTTGCTATGCAACATTTGAACATGGAAATTGGAAGGAAAACCTACAACAAGGGAGGAAAAGTGTCAAGGTTTGAACCCCTTAACACTCAGGATTTGGTATCCTCACCATTTGCTAAGCAGTGTTTCCAAAATGTTGGTTGCCTAGGGTTTTGTGAGCAAATCCAATAAGTGGGTTATCATGCTGAACTAACCAGCCTATTTTCAACAAACCTTAGAGGAGATAAGGTCAATATTATAGGGGCGGACTTCATCATTTCATCAGAGATAATAGTTGTTGCCACAGGGATACCAAACAGTGGGGAAATTGGTTTAAAAACTCAGATTTGGACATTTCAAATTACAGGGCTTTCATCAAAATTCAGCTCAAAGAGGCTCCCAAGAGTGTTTTTCCCTTTTGGACTATTTCTTGAAAGGTTTTCTCCATTAATGAAGTTCATCATGAAATATTTTACATGTGAGGGCAGGTTTTCAACAGTGTATAAGTATCATATCAGGTTGTGTCTGCACTTCACCGGTGTAAAACCTCTCAACCTACCTCACTACCTCTATAGAACTTTGGTCAAGATGGAAAAGAAAGTGAATAACATGAAGGGTGACCACCAAGCTAGTCTCTACCACCATGCTTTGATTAAAATAATTGTCCTACACCAGCTTGAACACATGAACATCTCTTGGGAAACCTTCATGCAGTCCACATTATTTCTGCATTCTACTAGTTAGCCTACTAGCCATTGTACACCATTAGCATCACCCAAACCAAGGGAGGTTGGCTCATCTAGAAGAGTTCTAGTGAAGAAGACACCTAGGGTAGAAATCACTCAGACCCACATCAAAGGGAAGAGGCTTGTGTTTTCTCCTAGAGGAGAGGAAAGGGCCAAGCCTACTTCAGTTAACAGGGAAGCATCTCCACATCACCATGAGACCTCATTCAATGAGGATAATCATGAAAAACAGGGAAAACCATTGAAGCAACTTGTCATGGAGAAAGAGGTTGAGATTAGAGATTTGGAAGATAGTTTGGCTAAATCTAAATAAATGATTGCATTTTTGTAGTAGGAAAATAGGCAACTCAAAGTGAATCAAATGCGAATGTCATAACCTAGAATGGGTGTAGAGGATGGGCCAGAAAAAGGTAAGAAATTCATTGGTTTATAGAAAATGGAGGACACTGAAATTCAATTCAAGCCAAAGAGGCCTAGAACCAAGGGCATGAAGAGGAAAGGAAACCATATAAGTGAACCATCTACACCTTTGGAGTAGCCAAACATTAATAAATCCATTGAACAGAATTATGAGAAAGATAGGGATTATTTGTTGGATAAATTTAATTTCCACTTGGAAAAAATCCTTGAAAGGGCCAATAGGGCCACCAACTTTCAAAGGCACATCGCTAGGCATTACTACACCCTAAACAAGATTTGTCAAATTAGGGTTAAGAACATGAAGGAAAAACTCAAGAAAACCCTAAAGAAGCTCAAGAAGAAGGATAACTTGGAATTTCTTGTTGATGCATCCTTGAAAGTTTGAATTATCATTCAAAGGGTCAACGGAGCAAATTTTGAGCAATTTTGGCAAATTTTTGAAGTTCTTGGCATTTTTGCAATTTTTAGCAGGTTTTGGCCTGAAAAGGTAGCGTGGCCCACACTACCTTTTTTTTGGGGGCCTCTATTTGAAAAATGGCTTAGTGTTTTGGATGCCATTTGACTTCTACATCAATCCTAGCAAACTGGACTTCCACTATAGCATGATATGGCAGGTCAAAAAGCCGAAAAGTGCCTAAAAAACATGTTTTTTCCCTCTTTTCGAGCAACACTCTACGTTTTGGAGTTGTTGTGGGATAATTGAGTTTTGGAGGGCTAGAATTAGTCTATTTTGGTACTTAAGGACTCTATGGTGTACTAGAGAAACAAAGCTTTCTAATGAGCTATCAAGATCTAACTTTGGAGCACAAGAACCCCTCCAAAAGTCACTCACGAGCAGCATGCTACGTTTTCAGAGAAATTCACTACGTTTTCTCCTGGAACTCCTTTTTCTTAGTTTTCTCAGTCTAGTTCAACTTTTTGTGATGTAATTATTCTTTTATGAGCTGTAATGATGTAATAGGAGGTAAAGAAGTTGGTTAGGGTAATTTGAATGTAATCTTAGGCCTCATTTATGAGGAGCAATTTAGTCAAAGTTTAAAAGGGGGATTTGTTTTAACGTCCCTAGACATTAGGGTTTTGTTGAGCACTTCATGTGATCAGTTACTAAGCTGAAGGATTAAATCCCGAAAGAGGGGAAATTGTTATTTGGTCTATATGTATCTAGCTTTCAGTCAGAGAAAGGGCAGGACATCAGTGAGTAGGACTATTGGAGCTTGTATTGCATCACTTTTTACAGGAAATCAAAGGATAGTTGCAACTATTATTCAGGAATTCTTTTCTTGTGAGTTTGTGCTAATGTTTTCTCTCTATTATAGTTTTATATGAATGATAATTTCATCTTCTTTCCATATCTATGCTTTTAGTGATTTTACTAATTGGTTTTAAAAAAAAATCTTAATTTTAAGCTCTGTTTTGTTAGGAACTTCATGTTTATGTCACTTATCTTTTGATAAAGGAATTCATGCTTTCCATGCTCATTTTGATCTTTTTTTTTCCACTCTACACTACATCAACAAAACCCCAAAGTACCACAAAGGCATACCTACCCTACTCCTTTATATCTCGTGTAGCTGAAACCTTTGATCCTTTGATCTAGTTCCCCGATTTTCACTCCTGATCCAGAAAAACCGTAAAATCTTCAAAAACCTAGAGCAGAACATACCTAGCCTAATATCTTTTTCCCACTCCATTCATATTTGGTTTTGATCTTTGTAGAGAGAGCCCTCTCTAGTTTAGCAAGGCTAGCTGTTGAGCCCTAAGTTGTCTGAGGTTACCTTTGTCGATCTCCTTTCTTAGCCTTGGGATATTGTGCAGGATAACACCATCTTCCTATACTTCTCGGAAGTCATCCAAAAATTGTTGACATAGATACCAAACCTAATTAAACTATACCCCCTTGTTGCATTGTGAAGCCAAGGATACAACTGGGGCTGACACTTCATCCACCCAACACTTCCTCATGATATTACTGAATAAAATGGAGGTGGAAAAACACATAGTCTCATCATTAATAGAATTAGTAGCATAGCCTCGGGACTTCTTGACTAAGCCAAAGTCATTCTTCATCTGATCAGACAACTTTTCCTCTTACGATTTCCTGACAAATACGTCATCGGGGTTTTCTCCTTAGTGAGGCAACGTGGTAATCCTTTGGATTAACATATCATCAATTAGGATTCATGTTCTGAGCCATAGACACCCATCATGTACCAATGCCAATATTTGGCGCACATAGATTGTGTTTATGTTGTTGTGCCCAAAGTGTGGAACATAAAGCATATTCAACAACCCAACGTGTTGAATCCCTGTTACCCACTTCATCGACTTAACTCTTATCACTCAATCTTATTCATAATAAACATATTGGAGGTACTTGTTGGGCTCGAATTGGGGATACTTACTGTTATCATCGAAATCCCAGTCCTCCATGCACAATTGTGGCACCTTGGCCAACAACTCTCCTTCAATCGGCACTTCCTCTGGTAAGAAGGGTGTAAATATCTTGTATTTGATAGAATCTGGGTCCTTTGTCACCTTTGTAGTTGGATTCCTTGGCGACATATAGGGTGGCAACCTAGAGATTGGTTCCACCTTGTTTGTGGTGATATCCTCAAATCCGCCAGCCATTTATTCCTCATCCAAATCTTGAGGCTCCATTGGTTGCTTTTGTGTATCCATTGTCTCCTTACTTCATTACTCTAGGGGTACTTTCCTCAGTGATTGCCTAACTGAGGTCTTTTGGGGCTTCTTCTGCTTCTTGGCCATTGTTTTTGCAACAATAGGCTTAGTTCTTGGTGATCTTGATGCACTAGTATGTGCTGGCTGTGAAGCAGTCATGATGGATTCTAACCTTGGACTAAAAAACTCCTACTCAAGCTCCTTCCAACTCTAATCAACCATGCAATAGAATGCTCATCTCACACTTCAGTGCAAAATATAATAGAAAATTCTCAACAAACAAAGTGTTCAAATGTGCAGCGGGGTGCCATATTTTAATCTTTTTCAAATTCAAACTACTCAATCCCCTCCAGGTCCTTCTCATAAATGTGGATTTGGTGGTAAATTTTCCCAGATATGATCCTTAAATGCATTTCCCCCACTCCTTTTAATGACAATTTCCATATCAAATCAACCCCAACGGTCATATTTTGGATGAACTGCCTTAGAGCCTTCTCTGCAACGCAGTTACCCCTTCTTCATCACTGTTTCCTCCACCCACACCATTGTAACACAATATTTTGTCACACCTCCTGCACTTCCCTTTGTCATACCCCAGAGTGCCAAAAACTTTACAACTATGCAGTGTACCCATCTTGATATGTAGTCCAAAGCCTCCCTAAAGAACTAATGAAAAGTTTCCTTGAGCCTTTCCTATGAAAAATGAGCTCAAAACCCTAATTTTTGGGTCATCGCGATTGTGACGCTTCCCTCTTGTGCTCATGGCCGGGTGCACCATATGAGCCTCAGGCTACCAGCTTGGATTTTGCCTGGATTAATCATGCTAAACCCTAAAAGACAAGTTTTTCTAATGTGGAGGAGAAGCTTCGTGATCTAGAAGCTTCCAAAATGACGAGCTGGATGATGTTTGTTGTGGATGTGGTTCAATTCTCCCAATATTACCTTTTGATATTATCCCTATGAGCTTCCTTGTTGATATGAGGACCTTCCCTTATCTTTGGTGAGATCCTAACTCACTCTCCCTGCTTATAAATTCATTCCCCTCCATTCCCAAATGGTTTGTCTCTGATTATTTGCACCCTTATGCTGAGATAGTGCCTACATGCTATTTATTTTGGCTTGGAGAAGGAGTGATTGGAGAGATTGATCTTGGACTTGGACATTCACTCAAGGAGGGATACTAACATCAAGGCCTGGATTGTATGCTTCCTATTTTTTTTATTAATATATACAACTGCTGGTTCACTTTCCATAAATTCTTGCATCAATGCTTCATTTATCTTTATTCTCCTTGATCTATTAAGTGGATTAAATTTAATTATGCTTGTTGCAATTTTATGCTTTTTCATGTCTTTGGCCTCTTGTGCACGTATTCAAACACTATGAGCAGTAAGGACTAAGCCTGAGGAGAAAGTGATCAAGATCTTCAACAAAGGAGTTCCTTATAACATTTGATTGAGGTAGGTCTCCTTCATCTTCTCTTATTTCGATTGTAATCTAGTAAAGTGTCTTGTATATTGTCTCGTTTGTTGCTAGACCCACTCATCGGGCTAGAGGGATCGTCTCTGTCTCTAGAGAGGATTTACCTACTCAACAAAATGGCGACTCCGTTGGGGAGGCTATAACCTTTCCATCAATTTCTTCAATCTGATCCTTTGATTAGTTTGACCAATTGTCCAGTTCTCAGTTAGATTGAGTTAGTATAGGTTTGCGCAATCACTGATTACTCCCTTAGAGTGCTAAGTTTTGATTGTGTTTTGGAATCTTTTTTTATTTTTTTTCCATATTTCTCGCTCACTGTGAGTTTTATCAGTGATAGTTGCATTGGAAACGCTTGTTTTTACCTGTACAATTGTGTTAAAAACCTTTTTTTCCACTATTTTCTCACGCTGAAAATCAGAATGGGTTTTGCTATATAAAATAATGTCGATGACCCCGACCAATCAAGGTTTTACTAGGAAAAGTAGCGTTTTTGACCCAATCACCTTGGGTTTTGCTATATAAAGTAGTTTTGTTCTTTGAATGTGAGAATTTTTGGGGTTCCTACCTTATAATCCCATATGTCTTGGCCCCTAATGTCTTTTCCCATCCTGTATGCTTGGATTTGTCAATTTTGTTATTGGTTGTCTTGATTAATTTGCAAAATTTGTCTCATTGGCTTTGAAGTGAAATCTGATTGAGTTCTAGGGTTTCTAGTCAATTGGTCATCACTTGCTGCTTTTTGGTGTCATTGAGATGCTGGTTTTGTTGATTGATAGAGTGTTGTTTTCTATGGAAATCATTGAAAACATCATTTTTCTTTTGTTTTAGCTTGTATTTCAAATTTTACTTTTCATGAAAATGCATTAGATTAGTTTCACTGAAAAGTTATTTTTTGAGATTCATCATTGAAAATAGATCACATTTTTTGGTGATTGAAAGCTAAAGACAGTAGTAGGTGCATCAAATCATTGAAAATGAAAAGAAAATCATAATTCATATAAGTGAACCTTAGTAAAGTCAAAATCATTTTTCTTTAAAAAAGTTGCATTTAGGATAGTGAAAAGTGAAAATCTTTTTTACTTTTGGCTTTTCATGTGGAAGACGAAAGTGAAAGTTAGTGGAAGGCATGTTATTTGATGCATTTTGTTTGATGCATTAAATTAAAAAAGAGTCCCATAACAAAGATCTCTAAAAACATTAATAACTTAATAAAAATGAGCAATGAACACAATATCAAGAATCTTATTGAAACCAATCCCTACACCCCTAGTATCTATGGAGCCCCTAAAATGCACAAGGAAGGTATCCCCATTAGACCCATAGTCAATACCATTGGAGGTACCACTTACCATCTTGCGAAACATCTTGCTAATAAGCTTAAACCTATGGTAGGGAACACTAGCTCCTTTTTCAAGGACTCCAATGACTTCATTAATGAGATCAAACACATAAAACAAGACCAAAATGACATCTTGGTAAGTTTTGATGTAAAAGTGCTCTATATCAATATTCCTATAGATGAAGCAATGGAAGTAGTCCACAAAATCATTGATCCTGACACAGCTAAATTAGTAGAAATTTGTCTGAAATCCACCTTTTTCAGCTTTAGGGATGATATATACAAACAGACTTGTGGTGTGGCCATGGGATCACCTTTATCCCCCATCATTGCCAATTTGTTCATGGAACATTTTGAATCCAAAGCCATTGAGTCTTCCCCTTTAAAACCTAATCTTTGGAAAATATTTGTTGATGACACTTACGTCATTTGGCCTCATGGAAAAGAAAACCTGGACAAATTCCTAGAGCACCTTAACTGTCAATCAAATTATATCAAGTTTACAATGGAAGTGGAAGAGAATGATTGTCTTCCATTTCTTGACATCCTAATCAAGAGAAACCAAGATGGCTCAATATCTCACCAAGTCTATTGCAAGAAAACCCACACAGAATACTATGTGCATGCCAACTTCCACCATTATCCTGCTTAGAAACTCGAGGTGCTCAACACTCTAGCTACCAGGGAAGTTCATATTTCAGATCATGATCATTTTGATCAAGAGAAGAACCACCTCTTATATGTTTTTGAAAATAATGGATATCGAAGGCACCAAGGAATCGAAGCTTTCAAAAAAGCGGAGAATCTTGAAAAGAAAAAACCATTGGATGATTGTGCATGCAAGGTTCACCTTCCCTACTTTCTAGGCACCACTGATAAGATTTCACACATTTTAAAAAATAATAATATAAAAACCACTTTCAAACCCTTGAATACAATTCGGAAATGTCTGAAATCGGTAAAATATCCCATTGATCTTAGGCACCACAAAGGGGTTTATTTGGTTCTGTGTTCATGTGGAAAATCCTACATTGGTGAGACTAGCCATTCTATATTAACTAGGATTTAAGAGCATGCCCCTGACATCAAACATAACTGCTCCAAAACCTCAGATTTGGCGAGCACTCTAGTAAAACCAATAATCACATTTGCATAAAAAATTCCAATGTTTTGTCCAAAATCGATCATGATCACCATAGAAAATTTAGAGAAGTTATCGAAATAGGAAAACACCCCAATAACCTCAACCGTGATGATGGTTGGTAAATGAGTGACAATTGGATTCCTACACTAACTGGGGATTCTACTGTCCCCTAGGTACTCCCAGCCCCTTTATCTCTTGATGGTTCACCTATCCCTAAAATCAGTAAATTAATATTTTAATTAGTTCATTCAAACCTTAGTTAACCTAATCAAGTACTAAACAAAAAACTGGTAACCTTTATAAATCAACATTTAATATTAATCTAACATCAAAATCTAGGAACTTCCTTAAACAATTTATCTCAAGATTATTAATTAATAAAGAGAAATATAATAAACATTCAATTAATAATATATAGAAAACCAAATTAATTAATAAACATTATTAATTAATAACTAGAAACCTTTATAGATCGATACATAATATTAATCTAACATCAAAACCTAGGAACTTCCTTAGCAATTTATCTCAAAATTATTAATTAATAAAGAGAAATATAATAACCAATCAATTAATAGTATATAGATAATCAAATTAGTTATATTATAAAAATTTAGATGTTTAAATTATCTCGCAACATTTAAAACGTTAATGTTAAAACTAAGTAAATTTAACATCAATAATTCAACAAATTAATTAATACTAAAACTTTTACTTAAACATTATAATATTTGAAACATTATAATATTACATCATATGATGTTTGAATAAATAACATTAAGTACTAATTAATGTCAACTAAAATAATTAATACAAAACTTTTGGTTAATAACATCACAATATTTGAATAAATAACATTATAATATTTGAATTAATAATGTTAATCAAGAACCCTAAATTTTTTTATTAAGATTTTATTTAAATTATATTCAAATAATTCTAGTTTTATATAAACCATAGTTTCCCTATCGAGTATTAATTAAAAAATAATAAACATCATGAAAATATAAACATAAAAGTATCAAATAAACTAATAATTATCAATAAAAATATAAACATTTAATAGAAACAAAAATAAAAAAAACTTAAATATTTAATCAAGTAAAATAAATTTATTTCTGAACATTAGCAAACCTCTCGGCTCCATACATTATCATCCCAACCCTATCCTCTATTTATTGCCCCATTATTTTCTGACTTTTTCACACATCTGATCCTGATGATGAACCACTGAGGTTGGTTCGAAGCATCAATACAATAAAATCATGAATATGATGACTCTAGAAGACATCACTACACAAAATGAAGATTGCAGAAGCCTCAAATCTATAATGATGCATTATTGTTTGAGTTTCTTCCCTTGTATAGTCTAGCTCTCATTGAAGTGGAAAATTTCCTTTTCTCATATAGCTGCATCTTAGGGATTCAGGTGACATCGTTTTGAGCCTAAAACTGAAACATAATTGAAGATGAACCTTAAAATTTACTCAATTAACCTGAGGAGCATTTGGAATTTAATGAAAAACATTTAGAGGTCTAGGCTAGAGACATGTTCCAGCATCTATAAACCTAGCAGTTGTATTTAACTACTTGGATTGTATCCGGGGGGTGAAATCTCATTCTAGTATAGAAGTATATGGAAGGTTCTCTAGTACTTTCAGGTATATCAGAGGCACTTCAGTATGGAAAGTATATCGAAACGCTCTTACTGAGAAGTTATGCATTAGACAATGCTAACACAGACTTGTGATCCCCATACCATTGAGTATATATTGGGAGACCCCATTAGGTTGCTATCCTTTAGTGATAGTTAACCGAGTCAGCCGCCTTGTAAACGTGATACACCAAACACAACATTCAGGGATATTGGCTATTGTACGTTAAGTCCTTGTTTTTGGCTAAGGTTTATATAGTGGTTCACGAATACTTAGTAAACACTTTTGCCTAGATTCCCACATTATTTATTTATTTTTGATAAATTTATAAAATCAATTAATTGACTGTGGAAAAACATCCTTCTTGTGGAAATAATCCTTAGTAGATCTTAGGTTGATACTAATGACAACATTTCCTAAGTTTACCAGTCAAGGAAACCCCTCTGATGGGAATCCTAGTCCTTTTCCTTCTCTTGGAAATATTATTTCTTCCTATATGGCGACATTGTCCCTTCCTAGATTGACCATGGTCTGCCAGTTTGGTTATTTTCGACCTCGGTGTTCTAATTTTTCAAATTTCTTTTCAACCGATTTCTCCTCCATTTAAACAACAACAACCTCATGTTGATCCTAAATTTGACCGCTCGCCTTCTTCACCTATTTCTTCACCCCCTTCTTCCTCTTTGCCTCGTGAAAGTCTGGAGTCTAGTAACCAGGAAGCTAAGAAGAAGAAGAAGAGGATGAAGAAGAAGAAGCAAAATAATCAAGGGAACAACCAAGCATCCATTTCTATGGATTCAACTGATGTAGAAAAATATTCCAACCAGCCCCGTAAAGTAAAATTCCCCTGCATGTTATGTAAGGCTTTCCACCTTCTTCGAAATTGTCTTAGTATTCCTAAGGTCTTAAAAGTGTGATCCACAGGTTCACATCGACCTTTGTCATTAGCCTCTAGAGATCATGATGGTGACAAACCCTCAACCAGTAATAATAAGGTCCATGCAAAAAAGGGAAAAGTCAAATTTCCTTGTAAGTTGTGTGAAGGTAATCATGTCATTGAACTTTGTCATTTTATGGATGAAAGTTCCAAAGAGTTGGAAAACCTTACATCTTCTTAGCCTGATCTTTCAGCTTGTTATTGAAAGCTTTCCCATGATCCTTTACTAGTTGATCAAACGGTTAATCAAAAACCATCTTTGGTCAACCTCACTCTCTCTGAAAGTGTGTCTTGTGAGTCCATTCTTGACCAACCATTGGTTGAGCAAATGGTAGACTTGGCTCCACCTTTAATTAATCACACCTTTCCGGTAAAGAGTGAACCTCATACTTATGAGGTTCTTATGATTTCTTCAGTTTCGAATGAACTAGAGGGAAATCCTCCCATTCCTAAGGTGCATGAGAGCACTTATCCTATTCCTATAGAGAAAGAGGGCATATGTCACGTTCCTATGACACCCCCTCCAAGTAGTTTAGTCACTTATTTTGATTGGAGTCGACTGGTAGGATATCATCTTCCGTATTATGTGCCTTTCCATATTACAGTACAGACTTACCATATGGCCGTACCTAGAATAATCATTGATGAGAGCACATCTATTAGCATTTTGTCCTAAACTGCTTGGCAAGCTTTAAGTTCTCCTTAGCTTGTCCCTGTCACCCAGAATCTGTTATCTTTTAACAGAGGAACCAGTCAACCGATAAGGATCCTTCCTAAGTTACCTATTACTTTGGGAGGAAAGACTCTCTATATAGACGTGATGGTTGTCCAAGACCCATTGGATTTTAATCTACTCTTTCGCCATGACTAAGTTTATGTCATGGGATCTCTTGTCTCTTCCCTCTTTCGAGTGATGTGTTTCCTACATGAAGGAATCATTGTGATCATTGATAAACTTACATTCATTAGTCCTTAATCAACTCCCAATGAACCATCATCCCTGAATGGTTCTTATATGCAACCAGTATCACCCCCACCATAAGTTAATTATGTGGCCACCTGCTCCATGCCCACATCTACTAATGATCTAGTAGGTGATGTAGTACATCATGTACTAGGGGCATTGGAGCCCGATTTTTCATTCAAATCCCTGGATGTGTATCCCTTCCAGAGTGTTGTTCTCCCATATGATGAGAACCTCTTGGAATCCATGGCCTCTTTTGGTCTGTGATCAAGTGTTTGGAGAAGAGTTCCTTTTCATTTGTCGAGCTCATTAAAAATGAAACAAGGACCATGAGGATGGTTCTTTTACTATTTCAACCTCATTAAAAAATGAAATAGGTTCCCATGAGGATAGTTCTTTTACTATGTCAACCTCGTATAAAAATGAATTAGGTCTTCATGAGGATAGTTCTTTTACTATGTCAACCTCATTAAAAAAATGAAACAAGGTGTCATGAGCATGTTTCTTTTCCTGTGTCAAGCTCGTTAAAAAATGAAACAAATCCCCTTCCAATTCGAGTCTTTTATTAGACCTCATAAAATCCCAGTCAAGTCTTTCACTTGATCTCATAAGTGAACCTTCATTCCATCCACCTGTTAGTAACCAATAGTATACTTAGGTGAATGAAATGAAGCTTGGGGGGCATGTGCCTCAAATTAACTCATTATGTTTGGGGCATGCAAACTTCTCTCAAGAATAGTTTATCTTTGTTTCAAGCTTGTGTAAAAATGAAACCTAACTCAAGCATAGTTTATCTTTGTTTCAAGCTTGTGTAAAAATCAAACCAAACCCAGGCATAGATTGTTTCCATTTGAAGCTTGTGAAAAAATGAAACCATCTTCAAGCATAGTTTCCCATGTTTCAATCTTGTGTAAAAATGAAACCATTCCCATTTTTATTAACCTATTTTTGCTAGATGAGCCATGGCTGTTTCATTCCATCGTCACCATCTCTTTGGCTAATCATACGCTTTCACTTGGTTTTTTTACCTTTTCTTGAGGAACATCTACGATGAGTGGTCTTATTAAGCTAACCTCTTGACCTTTACATATTTTGAGCAATTCCACATTACCAAAACTAGATGCTAGACTTTTATACCACTCGTTCTTCCAAGAAGAGTCGTCTTTAAGCTCTTTTTTTACTCTTGAAAAATGAAAAGATTGTCAAGTACTTGTCATTTCAAACTTGTAAAAGTAAATGAAATGATGTCTACTTAGTATAAGTTTAACCCTTTTCCGGAATGATATAGACTATTGTACAAAAAAGGAATACCTTAGTCGAACATGGCTAAGAGGTTCTCTCAAATATTGTTTTCTACCTTTTCGGGTTCGAGAGACAAATTATGAAAAGAGACCTGATGAAATTTTCTTTTTCGTCTCTTTCAAAATATGAAAAACATACCAATTTACTCTTCTGTCAGACTCATAAAAAATTAAATGACAAAAGACTTGTAACCATGAAGAGATCAAGTTTCTCCTTCCTAGGTCTCGTAAAACTTACTAGGATGGATTCATTCGAAGAATGAACTTATATGACAAGCATATGCTATCCCCTTCAAGCTTGTGATTAAAAATAATTGGGGTACTCACTAGAAATAGTGGGGGAAAATGAAGGTGAAACATCTCTTGTATAGGAAATATGTCACTCTTGAACATGACACTCATTTGTTCCTTGTGTCGGGTTTGGGATATCCTCACTTAGTCGCTTGTCCTTCTGGGTTTAGGTGATCCATTTTTCCTCTCATATGACTATTCCAATTTTTCGTCATGACCCTTGGTCCTCTGTTGAGTCAAATGTTGCCACACTCCGGAGTCCTATCGTTGATATGTTCAAGAGAAGTCCTATCTACAGTTTACTACCTATACATTGTCTAGCCTTTTGTCACAGTCCTGGATCATACTCATTTATTCCACTTTTTTCCTTGTTTCATGTGGATGATGAGGGAATCATTATGGCCCTCCTTTTATGGGTCATTTCCTATCAACTTCAGCTCATTATCCGGGAACATGACTTAGAAACTCCCTTTCATTACCTTAGAGCTTGCATGCCTTAATGGAAATTTCTTCACATTCCACAACAGGTTTTCATCATTGGACTTCGATTGGATGCTTCCATGAGTGTTCAACTTCAACTTCATTTTCACATTCATGGATTGTACTATCATACCTTGAGAGCTATTGTCATTATTGGTGGTTTCTCTCATGTCTGTTAACGACTCACATCATTGGCCAGTAATCAAGTGGTTTTCTAGCATGTTCAACTTCAACACATCCATTCGCATGTTAGAATTTGTACTTTTATCGGGTTGGGATTGAGCGCAAGACCCTGAGTTTTGTCTAATATAACTCATGATGTGTGGAGTTATGTATTATTCATGATTTTATACATGCTTCCTCTATATAGATGGTTGTGACCACACTGTGGGACCTTATATCTATGTTGATGGTGATTCTTCTATATCAGGTGGTTGCATCCATACTGTAGATCTTAGACTTCCAAATGATCCTTTTTCATTTAGATGGGTGCGCCCATACCATGGATCTTTTCACAAAGGTCCTTTCTATCCAGATGGTTGCGTCCATACCATGGATTCATGTTTTGATATATATGACAGAGGTATCAAATATGTATATGTATATACGTCCTTGATTTACAGGTCTCTTGATGGTGTTTGTTCTAGTCCTTGCACTAGTTCGTAAAGCATCTCAACCATCACTCCATGTTTTTCCTTCATGCTTTAGGGGGCATCCATTACATAGTATTTTGTCACACCTCTTACACTTCCCTATGTCATACCCTAGAGTGCCAAAATATTAACAACTATGCAGTGTACCCATCCTGATATGTAGTCTAAATCCTCCTTGAAGAACTAATGAAAAGTTTCCTTGAGCCTTTCCTAAGAAAAATGAGCTCAAAATCCTAATTTTTGGGTAAGCGTGACTATGATGCTACCCTCTTGTGCTGATGGCAGGTTGCACCATATGAGCCTCGTGCTACCAACACAAATTTTTCCTAGATGCTCATGCTGAGCCCTAAAAGGCAAGTTTTCCCAAAGTGGATGATAAGCTTTGTGATCTAGAGACTTCCAGAACGATGAGCTGGGTGGTGTTCATTGTGGATGTGGTCGAATTCTCCCAATATTACCTTTTGATCTTATCCCTATAAGCTTCCTCCTTGAGATGAGGACCTTCCCCTATCTTTGGTGAGGTTCTAACTCCCTCTCCCTACCTATAATTTCATTCCCCTCCATTCCCAAATGGTTGGTCTTTGATTGTTTTTACCCTTATACTGAGATAGTGCCTACATGCTACTCACTTTGGTTTGGAGAAGGAGTGCTTGGAGAGCTTGAGCTTAGACTTGGACATTCACTCAAGGAGGGCTACTAACATCAAGGTTTGGTTTGTACACTTCCTCTTTTGTTTAGTAATATATAGAATTGTTGGTTCACTTCCCATAAATTCTTGTGTAAATGCTTCATTTATCTTAATGATCCTTGATCTGTTAAGTGGATTAAATTTGATTATGCTTGTTTCACTTTTATGCTTTTTCGTGTCTTTTGCCCCTTGTGCAGGTATTCAAATGCTATGAGTAGTAAGGACTGATCTTGAGAAGCAAGTGATCAAGATCTTCAACAAAGGAGTGCATTATAGCATCAAAGTGAGGTAGGTATCCTTCCTCTTCTCTTATTTCGATTGTAATCTAGGAAAGTGTCTTGTAGATTGTCTCGTTTGTTGCTAGACCCACTCATTGGGCTAGAGGGACCGTCTCTATCTATAGAGAGGGTTTACCTATTCAACAGCCATCCTCCCGAATGTCGCGCAACCCTCCTTCTTCGAAAAGGTCCTTCATTGGCAGATTACTTTATAGTCATATGCTTCCTTCCAACTGCTTGTAGCACTAAGAATATCCTCCATTCATATAGTCATCGCGTAGCCCCAAGGACAAAATCGTCCTTGCAGAGTTTCAACCTACTCCCATTTACTCACCCAACAAATGATTCTCCATTAAGCTTCGTGAGCTAAATTGCGCCACTATCTGAGATATCCTTGATAATGTATAGACCTAATTAAGGCATCTTGAACTTACTATGGAACTGTGTGAACTTACTATCGTATAGAAAAACCAAGTATCCATTCTTAAAAATTCACTGCTTAATATGTTGATCGTGCCATGCCTTTTCCTGGGATTTTTGTACTTGCTAGTGAAATCATGCAAGGAAATGATCTTCTTCTAACGTGAGCAGTGGTTCCAATATTTATTCCATAATATCATTGTCTGCCATATTCGTGACTACTATGATTCAAAGACATGGTATTATATATTCCATCAGCATTACAACTTCCTATCTATACACCAGTCTAAACGGAGTCTTCCTTGTCAACTTCTTGCAAGTAGGCATGTATGTCGATAATACTGCGGGTATGTGCACATCCAATCTTTCTTGTTGACATTGCACACCTTCATGAAAGCGTTCTCCAAAATTTTATTAAAATCTTCAACCATGCCACTCACTTGAGAATGATAAGGCGTGATCTTCTGGTGATGTACCTGAAACTCTCTTGTTAATGCTTCAATAGTGATTTTGAGGAAGTGTGTTCTCTATCACTCATCAGGATCTTTGGGCACCCAAAACTTGACAATATATACTTGAAGATGAAGTGCATAATGTTGTCTACACCGCAATCCTTTATCTTTTGTGCCTCAGCCCACCTAGTGAGATAGTCTATCACAGTAATAATATATTACGAACTGATCTTCTTGCCTCATAGATTTATTGGCCCCACAAAAGCAATCGCCCACTTATCAAAAGCCTGTAAAGTAACTTGTGGATTTAGTGGTAATTCATCTAGACTCTACAAAGGTCTTTTGGGCCTCTATAAAATGTTGCAAGCACTACAATAGTCCTTAGAATCCTTGTGCATTGTGGGCCACCATAGTCCTACCCTCAAAATTTTATGCGTGGTTTCTTTTCCTGTGTAGCACCCTCCCAAGACACCACCATGCGCTTCTACCAAGATACTGTGTCTTTCATGCTCAGGGACATATCTGCACAATATTTTATCAGGGCCCATTTTATACAGATGCCTAGCAATCAAAGAAAAATTTGTTGCTTTGACTACTAGTTCTTTCTTCTATTGCATTATATACTCTGCAAGGGCTACCCAGATAGTGAAAAAGTAAATAATATTTGAAAATTTTTCATCAGCAACCCTTACTATGTAGAGCTACGCATCAGGTAGTCCTTCTTCAATGTTGGTCTATTCTTTGTTGGTCCCAGTTCTATAAAGATGATCTGACCCAGTGTTGAGTCATCCTGGCTTGAATACTAATTCAAAGCCATATTCTTGGAACAACAATAGCCATCTACAAACCCCCCCCCCCCCCCCCAACACAGGCTTGTTCACTAAGTATTTCAGCACAGAATGGTTCATGAACATCTTGAAGTGAACACACAATAAGTATTTCCTGAACTTTTGCAATGCGTACACTATAGCCAAGCCTTCTTGTTCTATCATGGAATAATTCCTCTCTTCAATATACAATTTTCGACTCATAAATGCAATGGTGTGATCAAGATCCCCCTCCCCTGGCTACACCAAGAAAACTCCCAAAGCTATACATGATTTATCCACATGAATTTGGAACTCCTTATTTCAATCTGGAAATACTAGGATTGACACAATGACCATTTTATCCTTTAAGACATCAAGGCTCTTCTGACACTCATCGTCCTAATAGAAGGTGGCATCTTTCTTTAGTAATTTCTTCATCGACATAGTGATCTGTGTTGAGCCGCAGAACTACCTCTCTTCTACATAATTTTTTAAACCTTTTCTCTTCCATTTTCCCACATCAATGCCTCATAAGCTATCAAAGATTGTTACATATCAATTCTAGGAGTGCATTCAAGTGGTTTTATAACTATATCCTTGTGTGTTATATTTGATTTAGATTTTGTTCATCAGCTACGAAATGTAACCACTTTCCACAGCTAATTTGCAATCCCACAACTGTTTCCATTGTTCTGTAGGTTACAGGTGTCGGTAGGTGAACTAAGGCACATGGGCAGCTCAGAAATGATCTACACATGGACAAGGTCCTATTTGTTCAGCCGAATTCATGAAGAAAGGCATCGGTCAAAGGACGGTCAAACAAAGAGTCCTACGTCAATTAGGTCTATGATCCAGCACGTGAAAAGTCTGAGACCGTTCCTGAATACATGGATCCACTTTTCACAGTTGCAGGCTGTCTCCATGATGCAAATCCAACACCCACCTTTTGTAGATTTAATGTTTATGGCAACCAAGAGGCCGAACTTACAGGTTCTATCCTGTTTACATCTCCTCTGCTGAAGATTTTTCTCCAAAAGACCGTTATCTATTTTCCTCTATAAATAAAGCGTGTGTAATGCAAGTAGCTAGTGCAAATATTAGGCTTGATGTTGTTATTGGAGCTTTAGTTTTTTTTTTTTTGTAACGAGAAGACATATCCTTTGTTTTGCAATATAAAAACTCTGCTTTTTTATGATTGTTTAAAGCGTGGTTTTGAGGTGACAGCGTATTAACCGAAGGCTATGCAAAGGGCCCCTGCTGGCTGAGCTTTTTGTTTTTGTTTTTGTAAATTTTTCATGCATATTTTCTCTTATTTCCATTGTATATTTCTCATAATTTGTTTATGGTATTAATTGTTTTATTCCTGTACATGATTTTGTAGCATTGTTATATTTTTCACTAGCACTGATCAGTGCATTTCAGGATAGGTTATGCTCGAGCTTTTTAATATAATTTTTTCATCAAGTATTGATCTAAGATTTGCTTCTCTGCTGAACCTTAGCTTTTAAATTTTAGTTGTTATGCTTTGATTTCAGTAATATTTGTTTGTTGCTATTAGCTAGTTTAGATATCAAGTTCTTCATGTTATTTGACGTTATCTCTAGTGCCATTGCTTAACCCTAGAAGTTAATTGGCGAGCTATCAGATTATAAGTGAAGTAATTTTATTTTTCTTTCATTAATCTGCAAGTAGATAATTTAGATATCATTTCTTCATGTTATTTGACGTTATCTCTGGTGCCATGGCTTAACCCTAGAAGTTAATTGGCGAGCTATCAGATTGTAAGTGAAGTAATTTGATTTTTCTTTCATTAGTCCGCAAATAGATAGTTTAAAAGTCATTCTTTCATTCCATATGACGTTATTTCCAGTGTCTTTAGCTTAACCCTGTTTTAGAAGTTAATTGACGAAATATCAGAATTATGGATGAAATCAATGACTAGTTTCCAGCTTCTTTATTTTTGGTTTTGAGTGCAGTAGTTTAGATTTTATTTCTGTAATTAGATGGACAGCAGAGACAGTAACTTCATGATCAATACTTCATCTTTTGCTTGATTTAAGTGGCTGCATATCTACACTTTTGTTCAAGTACTGATTTTATCAACAACATGTTTTGAGATCTTTTGAAGTGCTAAGTTTTGGAAGCTACCATAAGAGACATAAACCTTGTCTTAAAATCTACATCCATACTTGACCGCCAAAAGTATTCTTAAGACCTGAAAATAGGATTTCCATTTGCATTAGACACTTTAGGAGACCAACAAGAACAAAACCCCAAAACAAGATAAAAACTGAAAACATTAAAAGTAAGAAAGAGGTTGTCTTGCACATACAGTGTGACACACTTCATCAGTTTATGACTCCCGGATTGATAATTAATGTAGAAATTTAGGACATACTAAATTGACTAAACATTTTGGCGTTGTTTCCAGGGACGTGTAACTAGGTAGCCTATCTCTTACATAATAAAAAAAAGTGGAAAAATTGATAATTTCTTGAAGTATGCTCTCCTCTTGCACCTAGTGTGATCTGGAGGATTAGAAAAGAGAGTTATTAGTTCAATAATTTCTTGAGTATGCTATCTTCTTGCACCTAGTGTGATCTGGAATATCAGAAAAAGGATTATTAGCCCAACTAAAAAAAAATCATTAAAAAATAAAAAATGGCATGCATAGAGCAAGAGATTCTAGGGGAAGGTTTCTAACTAGGAGAAAAAGTTCATTTTTTACAACTCCAACTACTTCAAGGCATAGACAAGATACACCTCCATCCCATACTCATACTCCTAGCCTTAGGATTCCTGGAATTTAAGGGGCAACAACTAAATTAGAAGATTCTCCCACACTATCTACTAAATCTGATCTAGGGGAATGTTAAATTCGAAACTAGGGCCAAACTCCATGTGGGTCAACTTATTTATGGCAACTGATATTTTTATTGGATCCCTCTCATCGAGAGGTGTAGGATTGATCGAAAGATCATCCGATTCTGATAAGTATTTATGGAGATATGAATTTATTTTGATTATGTAATTATTTTGAGTATGCTCAGAAGCCCAATAGATGTGTCTATTCACCACTTACGTTTTAGTATAAATTGGTGAGAACTTGAAGTCATTTAAGAAAAGTATTCTTGAGGTGATCTCCTCTCCACGTCTTGGGATTTTTGAGAAGGAGAAAACAAAAGAATACGTTGGCCTAGGATGCCCTAAATTCTATGATGTCGTATCTGCTATGATGACCTAATTGCTGCTATGCCCTAGCCAGCTGTAGGCTTATGAGGATGCAAACATACCTTATATGTTGGACCTTATATGCTCCTACTCACAGGATGCCATATATGTAGCCATACATATACATACGCATAGCATTACGCTGACCAGATAATATACGCATAAATGGAGATATCTATACACGCAGACTTGGAGACATATATACATTGTTATGTATATGCAGGCCCTAATACAACCGTCATGTATCACTATAATGCATAGGCCCTAATACGCATAGCAGCTATGACATGCAGGTATAGAGCCGTAGGTATATATATTCGCAACGCATGGAGGTCTCATTGAGAGGAGCCGCTGTAATAGTAACTCGCAGTCAATGAAGGTCACATATACACTATATATAATGAGGAGATAATACGCTGGTCACAACTCTAATGCATAAGTCATGTCATATATATGTTAACATATACGATGTCAAATTAACGCAGCAAAACATACTATAAAGGTTTAACATACGCATGATAGGAGGACGCAGTCTCGGCATTTCTGGAAATGAAGTGACGCAGTCTCGGGATACTTCTGATGTGTTTGGAGAGCAGTTACTGGATTGTAAATGCTAGACAGTCAACACAATTAGGGTTGTAAACGCTGGACAGACACTGATTTGTGAGCACTAGACAATCAAAACAATCTCATAAGTTGGGACAGTCATAATAATGGTTGTCACATATATATATATTGAAACGCTGGTAGTATATGTGAACGCAGTCACATCATGAGGTAGCAAGAGAACACGCCGAGCAATGCAGTCATAGGGAGCACCGCAGTCAATGGAGATGTTATCCCATACGCAATCCATGGAAGACTTGGATATGTTGAAGTACCCACACGCAGGTTGTCAACGCAGATATAGATACATATAAGCAGGCAGTATATATAACTCAGACATATATATACTCAACACAATCACTCAGACACATATGAATATATATCATGCAGTAAATATATTTAAACGCATCATTATCTATACGTAGGAATATATATATACACAGTCAATATATATATACATGAATATGTAGATATTCGTGGGCAGTAGGGAACCAGAACCATAGGCATGTTACCTTGATATAAATCTCTTATAAAGAGGTCATAAAAGAAAATGGACTACTGTAGATGATAGCATGATCATGTAAGATTTCGGAACTACAACCTAGCTGCTTTGCTAGGCTACAAGCCATAGCAAGTAGCTAAGGTTGTTGTAGTGTTGCAACATGATGCAAAGGCAGCATGATGACGATGATTCATACCAGAATGGTAGCATGAAGCTTGATATGATGTATGGGCAGCATGAAGCATGATGAAGCATGAGCAGCATGAAGTATGAAGTCATGGACAACTTGATGTATGGGCAACATAGTGATCATGAGCAGCATGAAGATGCATGATGCGGCATGAAGGTGCTACACAGTAAGGTGTAGCAGATGATTGAAATGGATAGGTGAAGCCGTCACCTAGGAGATTCAGCTGAAGCAGAATGTCTTCAACTGATCTCATCATTATAGGAAATGATCTATGCTCAGATCCAGATAAGTCAAAGTGTTGACTTCTGTTGTAAATGTATTATCTCTCTTTCTCTCTATTTCTCTGTTGAACTTTGAAGATAAAAGAAGATTTGATCAAAGGGTTTCCCCACACATTGTGGGGTTTTTCCCTGGCTAGCGCCACATCTTGTGTCCTCTAGTCTTGTCTTGTCTTCTGCTATTTATATTCATGTTCTATCTACAGTTTACTTTATGCTGATGTGATTGCTAATATGAAAAAGAAATTAAATAAATTGCTCTAGCATAGAACATACCAAAAAAATTAACATAATATTAGAGCTGAGGTGAAGACAATGCCCAAGCAAGAGTGAAAGAGCAATCACCAAAGACAGACAAGACAAAAGGATCAATGGGTTCCTCATAATTCACCTAGAGTGAAGTTGAAGCAGAGAATGTTATCAGAATGACGTAGCGGCCCTTATACGAAGGAGTGTCTGAATGACAGAGATGCAGGTCATCAAGGACACGGCCGACCCTTCAAGGAAGCAAGGAACCCCAGGAATGGAAGTTGAAGGCTTTAAGGTGTCATTCGTTGATGGAAAGGTACGTGTTTAAAAAATAGAATTTTCAAAGATGCTTTTGAGTTCACGGTTGTATTAAGTTACAGGAAATCCATTGACACATAGCACTAGAGGTCTGTGAGAAATATGGTGACAGGGAAGCCTGAATTCAAAAGGAGCATGAAGGTACATGTCTGAGATGTACCATCCCCCTCATGCCACAGGTCCACAGGTTTGGAATAACCTGAGGAGTTTGATTCATGATCGGGAATCTCATGCATGCAGAGCCCTCTATGGCTTGAAGCAAGACACCTTGAGCATAGTATGAGAGGATCAACAACTGTCTGATGAAGCTGAGATTCACTAGGAGTGAAATTGATCCAAACCATCCAAAGGTTGTGGATGACAGACCTCTCATACGACACCTATGTTTGATAGGTGCGGACCCTCTCATTTGTAGAAGATAGAGGGAGTTGGATTCCATATGTGGAATGATAAACTGCAAGCTTGTGACTACCTCCAAGGATATTAACTTTTAGAAACTATATGGTAGTGATGTGGGACCAGATTTGGGAAATGCCTCTGAGTTTCATAAACTCAATCACGATGATGTTCTTGGTGAACTTCCATCTGGACATATGTTTTGCAGTTAGCATGGTGAGCTCATATTTGGTTGAGCCTCACTGGATTGGTGCCAAGAATCCTCTGAGATGTCTTCGGGGCACAATCTCTCATGGATTGAGATACACTGCCGGAAATATGAAAACTGCATGATTATTCGAATGATGACTAGGAAAGCATTGTGGAGAATCACGAGAGCACTTCTTAGTGTTGGTTCTCTTTGGATTCTGCATTGATATCATGGATGAGTAGGAAGAAGAAATCAGTTGTTATAAGTGTCGTCGAGACCGGATACATAACTACGAGTATGACCTCGTATGAAGGTGCCTGGCTGTGGAAACTCTTCAGTGAGTACACATGATGAATACCACTGTGATTCTTTGTGTCAGCCAGAGGTGGGATTCGATTATTGAGGAATCCCGTATTTAATGATTTCTCTAGTAGATAGACATCAGATACCGCCTTATTTAGGATATGGAAAGTGGATGAGAAAAGAGGCTCCATCGCACTGAGATGAGGTCAGAACCCAGGGGAAAGATCAAATTTGTGATTTTCCCAAATGACTTGGAGTTGTCGAGATACCTTTGTAAAAGGGTCCTACATGTTGCATACACTGAGCTCTGGGAGCTTTGGGGGGCTTGCGGTTCTTACTAGAGCAACATACGACCACAGGGTGACTCACCCTCCCCTGTTGGTGTGCACTGAAACAAGATGATTCGCTCTCTTGTGGGACAAGATGATTCGATCTCTTGTGGAATAGGATGATTCACTCTCTTGTGTAGCAGGATTGATTATTCTCCTGTGAGGCCTCGATTGATGTGTTCTCCATGGCGATTGTAGCAGGATTGATGTGTTCTCCTGTGACGATAGGATTGATTAGTTCTCCTATCGAGGCATCCTACCCATGCAGTCTGGGACTCATGGGAAGTCCCTCTCATCTGATCAATGAGCAGGGAAATGTAGTTAGGGACCATAGTAGTACTGATGGACGCATCATTGTATCTACCATACTCCCTATGCTAGGATGACCTCCATTGATCTGGGATCAATGTTACTGGTCTGGGACCAGTGTTAGGAGTTGTACCATACTATGATGCTGACTTCGGGTCGGTTGAGACTAGTTTGGGACCAGTGGTACATACTCTGAGACTGACTTTATGTCAGTGTAGGACTAGTCTAGGACCAGTGAGAGTGGTACATACTATGACGCTGACTTCGGGTCGGTTGAGATTGGTCTGGGACCAATGGTACACTCTCTAAGCCTACGATACTGGTTTGGGACCAGTGGTAGGAGTTGTACCATACTATGACGTTGACTTCGAGTCAGCTGAGACTGGTCTAGGACCAATGGTACATACTCTGAGACTGACTTCATGTCAGTGTAGTACTAGTCTGGGATCAGTGAGAGTGGTACATACTATGACGCTGACTTCGGGTCGGTTGAGACTGGTCTGGGACTAGTGGTACATACTCTGAGACTGACTTCGTGTCAGTGTAGTACTAGTCTGGGACCAGTGAGAGTGGTACATACTATGATGCTGACTTCGAGTCGGTTGAGACTGGTCTGGGACCAGTGGTACACTCTCTGAGACTGCGATACTGGTATGGGACCAGTGGTAGGAGTGGTACTTACTATGAAGTTGACTTCGGGTCAGTTGAGACTAGTCTGGTACTAGTGGTATGCACTCTGAGACTGACTTTGGGTCAGTGGAGAATGGTATGAGACATTCTCGATCAATTCTTCTTCTTCATAGTTCAGCAGAGCTAAGTTGAGCAGAGCAGAGCTGAGCAGAGCTAGCAAAGCCAGTAGAGCTGAGTTGAGCAGAGCATAGCTAGCAGAGCCAGCAAAGTTGAGCAAAGCTGAGAAGAGCTGGGCAGAGCAGTGGAGGGCATTGATGACAAAGGTAGTACAGTCGGACTTATGGATCAGCGGATGGAGTTCTCCCTAGTTGAGAGGGAGTGTTAAATTGGCAACTAGGGCCAAAATCCATGTGGGTCAGCTTATTTATGGCAGCTAATATTTTTATTGGATCCCTCTCATCGAGAGGTGTCAGATTGATCCAAAGATCATCCGATTCCGATAAGTATTTATGGAGATATGAATTTATTTTGATTATGTAATTATTATCAAACCGACCAGGTCTTGAGTAGGCTCAGAAGCCCAATAGACATGTCTATTCATCACTTACATTTTAGTATAAATTGGTGAGAACTTGGAGTAATTTAAGAAAAGTATTCTTGAGGTGATCTCCTCTCCACGTCTTGGGTTTTTGGAGAAGGAAAAAACAAAAGAATACGTTGGCCTAGGATGCCCTAAATGCTATGATGTCGTATCTGCTATGATGCCCTAATCACTGTTATGCCCTAGCCAACCGCAGGCTTATGAGGATGCAAACAGACCTTATACATTGGACCTTATATGCTCCTACTCACAGGATGCCATATACACAGCCATACATATACATACGCATAACATTATGCTGGCCAAATAATATACGCATAAATGGAGATATCTATACACGCAGACTTGGAGACATCTATACACTGTTATGTATATGTAGGCCCTAATACAATTGTCATGTATCACTGTAATGCGTAGGCCCTAATACGCATAGCAGCTATGACACGCAGGCATAGAGCCGCAGGTATATATATTTGCACTGCATGGAAGTCTCATAGAGAGGAGCCGCTCTAATATTAACTCGCAGGCAATGAAGGTCACATATACACTATATATAATGAGGAGATAATATGCTGGTCACAACTCTAATGCAGAGGTCATGGCATATATATGTTATCATATACGATGGAAAATTAACGCAACAAAACATATTATAAAGGTTTAACATACACATGATAGGAGGACGCAGTCTTGGCATTTCTGGAAATGAAGTGACGCAGTCTCGAGATACTTCTGATGTGTTTGGAGAGCAGTTACTGGATTGTAAATGCTAGACAGTCAACATAGTTAGGGTTGTAAACGCTGGACAGACACTGGTTTGTGAGCACTGCACAATCAACGTAATCTCATAAGTTGGGACAGTCATAATAATGGTTGTCACATATATATATATTGAAACACTAGTAATATATGTGAATGCAGTCACATGATGAGGCAACAAGAGAACACGCCAAGCAATGCAGTCATAGGGAGCACCGCAGTCAATGGAGCTGTTATCCCATACGAAATCCATGGAAGACTTGGATACATTGAAGCACCCACATGTAGGTTGTCAACGCAGATATAGATACATATACGCAGGCAGTATATATAACTCAGGCATATATATACTCAACACAATCACTCAAGCACATATGAATATATATCATTCAGTAAATATATTTACACACATTATTATATATATGCATGAATATATATATACACAGTCAATATATATATACATGAATACATAGATATTCATGGGCAGTAGGGAACTAGAACTGCAGGCATGTTACCTTGATATAAATCTCTTATAAAGAGGTCAGAAAAGAAAACGGACTACTGTAGATGACAGCATGATTGTGTAAGATTTCAGAACTATAGCCTAGCTGCTTTGCTAGGCTGCAAGCCATAGCAAATAACTAAGGTTGTTGTACTGTTGCAACATGATGCAAAGGCAGCATGATGACAATGATTCATACCAGCATGGGTAGCATGAAGCTTGATATGATGTATGGGCAGCATGGGTAGCATGAAGCATGATGAGATCATGGGCAGCATGGGTAGCGTGAAGCATGATGATGCATGAGCAGCATGAAGTATGAAGTCATGGACAACTTGATGTATGAGCAGCACAGTGATCATGAGCAGCATGGAGATGCATGATGTAGCATGATGGTGCTACACGGTAAGGTGCAGCAGATGATCGAAATGGATAGGTGAAGTTGTCACCTAGGAGATTCAGCTGAAGCAGAATGTCTTCAACTGATCTCATCATTATAGGAAATGATCTATGCTCAGATCCAGATAAGTCAAAGTGTTGACTTCTGTTGTAAATGTATTATCTCTCTCTCTCTCTCTCTCTCTCTCCCTTTCTCTGCTTAAATTTGAAGATAAAAGAAGATTTGATCAAAGGGATTCCCCACACATTGTGGGCTTTGTCCCTAGCTAGCGCCACATCTTGTGTCCTCTTGTCTTGGCTTGTCTTTTGCGATTTATATTCATGTTCTATCTGCGGTTTACTTTATGCTGATGTGATTGCTAATATGAAAAAAAAATTAAATAAATTGCTCTAGCATAGAACATACCAAAAAAATTAATAGGGAAGAACCCTTCTTCACCTTTATAGGGGAACATATTGCAGTAAAAGAAGTAGAATCACGTAGATAAGAAGGAGAGGAAGAGACTCTCTCATCAGCCATTAATAGAAGAACTAGAAGACCTTGAGGAAACTATCATGGTAGAAGAAGTACTGGATGGGGAATTTTCACTATTTGGAGGAGGGGGTAGAGGTAGAAGTAGAGGAAATAATGGAGGTGGTGGAAGAGGAAACAATGGAAATAACAATGGAGGAGGTAGAGGTAATAATGGGGGAAATAGGGAAGGAGATAACTCATTTAGATTCACTATAGTTGATGAGGAAACCCATACAACAATGAAAAACATTTCACCATCCATCCTCCCAAATTTTATGGGTTGCTAAGTGAGGATCCTGAAACATTTCTATTTGAGTTTGAAGTCTTGTGCCGAACCTATGACTACATGGAAGACTCTCAAAAAATCAAACTGTTTCCTTCAACATTGAAAGGAGCTGCTCTGAAATGGTTCATGGGATTAGTCACTCAATCTATTAGGACTTGGAATGATATGAAGCAAAAAATTTTGGATAGATATTTGGATTATTGTATGCCCACTAATCATAAGGATGAGGTATTCAAAATGATGCAAAAATAAGATGAGAACTTGGAGTATCTACTTGAAAGATTTCAATATAACTTAAAGAGAGCAAAAATGAACAATTTGGATGAGGAAACTTTGAAAGCCCTTCTATTGAAAGCCATTAGAGATGAATGGATAGATATTTTAAACATGATGGGGAAGGGAGACATTTCTCAACTTCCACTACATGACATAGCAGAACTATGTGTCCATCTCTCAAGGGGAAAATCTAAAACTGGAAAAGGGCCTAGAGATCCTTCTCTTATTAGAGCAAACAAATCTACAACTGGATCAGTAAATAGGGTAGAGATTGGCAATTTGCTTGATGACTTCAAAAATGACATTCTAGGGAGCCTTAGTGAACAACTAGATACCCTTAAAATTCGAAACAAGCAGAAAACAGAAGCTGATGCCTTAGCCATCTTTTGCCCAAAATGTAGAAAGAAACATGCTCTAAGGGAATGCCCCTTGAATGCAAAAGTTGTAGAAACATGTATGATTTGCTCAGAGAGTCATGAGACCAAGGATTGTCCTTCAATCCTTGGGCTCAAAGTTGTCTTTCAGGAAGATCCAAATTCAGTAGAATCCCTTTGTTTTATTTCAAGAAGACCTTGGTAAGGGCAACAAAATCAAGGATTTAACAATCCTATGAATTTTCAGCTTCCACCAAATTGGAATTCTTGGCAACAACCTTGGCCCCAACCTCAAAATCCGTATCAATATCAATCATGGGCACAAGGGGTACAAAATCCTTATGGGAGATTTTCTCAATTTTATCAATATCCTCCATCCTTTCAAAACCAACAACAAAATCCAAAACTTTCATTGCCATTTCCACAACAATAACCTTCTCAACAAAATCAATATCCTCAACTCTTGCTTCCATTTCAACAAAATCCAAATCAACTACCAGCCCAGCCATTACTAAATCCCAACAACAAAAACCCTCAGAATGCTTACATGGTAGAAGGACAACAATTTCCTACCTATATGATTGTTCCTCTAGATCTTAATGATGTTCAACTTAGATCTAGTAGAATTTTAGAAAAGGAAAAACCTTCTATAGATGTTCAAGAGCAAGATGCCTCTGAGGAGGATTCACTAAAAGTCAATAAAGGTTCTGAGAAGCATCCCTTCAAAACCCAATAATTCAAAACGAAAAACAAAAAGAGTCAACCACCACAACTCCTATAGGTGAGCAACCTGCCTCTACATCCACACCTCCTTTTCCCAAAAGATTAAAAATTGACAAAGGGGTGGAAAAACAAATATTGTTGCCTAAATATGATTTCCTAGACAAATTAAAGAATGTTTGTATCAAGCTTCCCTTGCTACAAGCCATTAGAGGGATTCCTATTCTATCAAAAACAATAAAGGAGTTGAGTTTCAAAAGACCAGGTAGGAAACCAAGGGACACAAAAAGAATCCACCTGATAGGAAAAATAGCAGATATCATGATGGGAAAGATTACCATGCAGAAATACGTGGATCCAGGTAGTCCAATTATCAAGACACACATAAATGGAATAGAAATTCCAAATACATTGATTGACTTAGGGGATGCTATAAACATTATGAGTAGACAGACTATGGAACAGCTTAAACTTCTTAATCTTCTTTTTACACCTACCTTACTGCAACTTGCAGACAAATCAGTAATCAAACCAGATGGTGTACTAGAAGATATTTCAGTCTCTTTAGATTCTTGGGAATATCTAATAGATTTCATGATTTTGACTCCCAAGAGTAATCTAGGAGGGAACCCACTCATCTTAGGAAGACCTTGGCTAGCCACAGCTGATGCTTTTATTAGTTGTAGATCTGGGGACATGTCTATTTCTGATGGTAGTTCAACAAAGAAATTCAATTTTTATCCTCCGGCAAAAGCAATTACAAAAGTAGGAGACAATGAATGGGTCGATGATGAAGATACTATACAACCTATCTTTACTCTCTCTGAAGTCAGTGAAGATAGTCAAATTTTGAATACATTAGAAAATTTGAAACATCTTCAAATATGACCACACGCAATTTTAATTAGATTCTGATTATGAATATTTGTCATCAAGGCAAATGTCTCTTTACTCTATGGAAGAGTTTCGCAGTTCTACACTTGAAATTTTTCCAGACAAAACATTGAATATCAACAAAAATTTGGAAAAGTTACAACAGGGAGAGCTAACCAGAATCTTGCAAAAACATTCTGCTGCATTTGCATGGGAGTATACCGATATGAAAAGTATTGACCCCAAGACTTGCATCCATCATATCTATATTGAGGAAAACAGTAGACCAATTAGACAACCTCAGAGAAGGATGAATCGAAATCTTAGGGAGATTGTGAAAGAAGAGCTCCAAAAACTACTCAATGTAAACTTCATTTACCCAATTTTAGATATCTGATGGGTTTCTCCCTTGGTTATAGTACCTGAAAACAATGGTAAATAGAGGGTGTGCATTGATTACAGGGAATTGAATAAAGCACTTTGAAGGATCAATTTCCTTTGCCCTTTATCGATCAAGTATTAGATACATTAGCAGGCAAAAAGTACTTTTCATTTCTGGATGATTTTAGTGGTTATAATCAAATTCAGGTAGCACCTGAAGATTAGGATAAAACCACATTCACTTGTCCATGGGGAACTTTTGCCTACCGAGTGATTCCTTTTGGATTATGCAATGCACCCGCAACATTCCAAAGAGCAGTACTAGGAATTTTTTCTGATCTAATCCATGATTGTGTAGAGGTATATATGGATGATTTTGCAGTTTATGGTAATACATTTGAACAAGCATTAGAAAATTTGGAAAAAGTCCTTATAAGATGTAAAGAAACAAACCTTTCATTAAGCCATGAAAAATTCTTTATGATGTTTACTGAAGGTATTGTTTTAGGACATCATATTTCAAGGGATGGGATTAAAGTTGATAAATCAAAGGTTGAAGTCATCTCCAAGTTACTTATTCCAAATTGTCAAAAATATGTTAGAAGTTTTCTACGATTTACTGGATATTATAGAGATTTATAGAAATCTTTACCAAAATAGCATCTTCACTCTTCAAACTGCTTACAAAAGACTGTGAATTCAAATGGAGTCGTGATTGCCAATCAACATTTGAAGCTTTGAAAACAAGAATATCTAAAGCCCCTATCTTAAGAGGACCAAATTGGAAACTTCCTTTCCATATTTCTATAGATGCTTCAGATACAGTTCTAGGAGCTGTGTTGGGACAAAAAGACTTGGTTCCTTATGTCATTTACTATACCAATAAAAATTTGACTCCCATTGAGTTGAATTATACTGTGATTGAAAAATAGTTCTTAGTTGTTGTTCTTGCAATTAATAAGTTCAGACATTATATAACAGGCTATGAAACTTTTATTCATAGTGATCATTATGCAATTAGACATCTAATGAAAAAACCCATTAGTAATGGAAAAGTTACAAGGTGGATCCTACTTTTATAGGAATTCAATATTACTGTGTTAGACAGACCAAGGAAACAAAACACAGTAGCTGATTTATTGTCTAGAATTCAGAATATCAAAGGAGATTCTCCTGTAGAGGATAAGTTTCTTGATGAATACTTATTTGCAGTAACTATTAAGACTCCTTGGTTTGTAGATATGGCTAACTATTTGGTTACAGGGAAACTACCTCCAAATTTATTTCCTAGTGAAAGAAGAAAGATTATTCAAGAGAGTTCAAAATATTCATGGATTTCTAACAAATTGTTTAAAACAGGGCTAGACTTTGTGATCAGAAGATGTGTCAGGGAAGATGAAATGTCTAATATTTTCAAAGCATGTCATGATGAACCATGCGGTAGACACTTTACTGACAAAAGGACAGCCTATAAAATCCTTTCTTTAGGATATTAATGGCCATCCCTCTTCAAAGATGCAAAATAATATGTCAAAAGGTGTGACAGCTGCCAAAGAGTAGGGAAACCTACCCCCTCAAATGAGATGCCATTACAACCACAGGTACTCATCAAACCCTTTGAAAAATGGGCTTTAGACTTTATTGGACTTATTAATCCTCCATCCAAATAGAAAAAATATATATTGGTCTGTACTGATTATGTCACTAAATGGGTAGAAGCCAAAGCATTATTTTCTACTACTAAAAATTCAATTGTTAGTTTTCTTTATGAGGATATTTTTATTCACTTTGGTGTTACAAGAGAAATTGTGACAGATCAAGGAGGTCAATTCACATCCAGACTGGTGGAGAAGCTGATGGAAGAGTACAAGGTCAAGTACAGAAAATACGCTCCTTACCATCCATAAGAAAATGGTCAAGTGGAGTCCACAAACAAAGTAATTGAAGGCATCATTACCAAGACTGTTCATCTACACAGAAGAGATTGGGCAGAAAGGCTTCCTGAAGCCTTATGGGCCTACAGAACCACATGGAGGAACACAACAAAAACATTCTCCCTATGAACTTGTTTATGGGAAGGAATTTTTGCTCCCCATTGAGTTCTAAGTTAAGACCTTCAAAATGGCAGTTCAATTGAGAATGGATCTATCAGAAGTCCAAAAGCATAGAATGGAGCAGTTGAATGAACTAGATGAGATCAAACAAGAAGCAATCCTAAGAACTGATCTATTTCAATATCAAAGAGCTAAGTGGCATGACAAATACATCAAGGAGAAAAAGTTTAAAGAAGGAGATTGGGCATTGCTATTTGATTCAAGTTCAAAGATTTTAAAGGTAAATTTCAAACTCATTGGCTTGGGCCATATGAGATTGAAAAAGTTTTTAGCAATGGAGCAGTAAGAATCAAAACAATTTATGAGTACCAAGCTCCTCTCATTGTGAATGGTCATAGATTGAAGATCTATCATAAGCCACTCTCAAAGGAGGAATTTGTCAAAATCTTTCAAGATAATTCTGCAATAAGGTTCGTGAAGAAGAATCCTTCTTCTCCATCAGCCTAGTCTTTGTTCTTTTCATCATCATCTAAAAAAGAAAATAATGTATAAGCCTGAAAAACCAATCACTGATTGGCAATCTTATATAGAAAATACAAGGAAAAAATCAAAAACTTTTGACGCCCTATATTTTCCAAAAAAATCTCTCTTATTTCACTCATAGTTGTTTCATTTCACTTCATTTCATTTCATTCCATTTCGCCATCACATTACACCAATAAAATTTCTTTCATGTTCAGCTTTCCATATATCATTCATTCAATCATCTTTCATTTCCATCCATCCCCATTCACTTCGCCAAGTCATATGTTATTCACTATGTCAGTTTCTGCAGCCGAATTCTGATTCCGCAGCCGAATACTGATTTCGCAACTGATTGTTGATTCCACAGCTAATACTCTATTACTCTACAATGATAGTCAAATGTTAGCCAAGTAATGATGAAAACCAGATGCAAGTATGGAAGAGGAAAATCTTTTGAAGATGTCAGCACCTAAAAGCACCTACAAGAGGCAGCCAATCAAAAGTTATCAAACAGAAGTGGTAAGATTCTAAGGTATGAGCAAAATCAATTTCAAATAGCATTTTAAAACACATAATCTATATAGTTCGTAAAATCACAAACTCCATAATGTGTAATGATTGAATTGATAGTTGCCTTAACTCCTCCATGATCTTTGCATAACTCCACCATGACCTCCGCATCAAATTCTAACGGCCTCATAATCCTCTTCCGAATTTGACTTGTACTCAGTTGTACGTCCGCATTACACCTGTTGAACTGGTTAATCATGAAGACATTATCCAATTGACCACGACTCTCCTCCTCTGACGCACCAATCCACAATGATTTTATGAATTTTCCAACATCCACCCCAAAACCTTTTATTTCAACATTCTTCCAGTCTCAATCTGTCTCCATATTCTCACACCGAGTTTACGATTTCTAGTTCACGGTTTGTTTACACAAGCCTCTATTCCGTCAACACATTTTCAATGTATGCTCTGTATTCCTCCCGCTTTGTAACCACTGGTCTTCTCCGCAGCCCTCTTCCATCTTCCGCTCATATAACCATTTTTCCTTCGAGAAACCATCACTTATAGAGGTATTTTCGAAGCAAGAGGGAGGAATGGGTCTTCTAGTAAGAACAGAGCCGGATGGGGCTAAATTCATGGAGGATTATCCATAGTTAAAGAGCACATTAAGGAAAGCAAGGTGGCTGCAGTTTATCTAGAAATTCAGGGGTCATAATAAAGAAGTCACAAAGATGTTTGCAAGGTCCTTGAACAATATGGAAGTCGAGATTGGGGATATCAAATTCCCGGTAACAGAGGCATCCATTGCAGCAGCAACAGAGCTCCCACAGGAAGGAGAACAATGGTTCAGAAACAAGGACTTTGATGAGAAGGCTTGGAGGATCATTTTGCGTAACCAGGTATGGATATATTCGTTTTTAAATGTGGAATTCCTGTTTCAGCCCTAAAGGAAAATGGACTAGTTTGTTGTTGATAATTCAAAAGTTCATTACGTGTGAAGGAAGTTATGGGTCTATGTACATGTACCATATAAGGTTATTAATGAATTTTCTAGAGATTCAAACCATCAATCTGCCTTATTTCTTGTTGAGTAGCTTGAAAAAGATGTCTACCACTGTACAAAAGAATCTGGATGATGTAGAGCTTCATCTCTATCATCACGACCTTGTTAAAATTCTAATTGAAAATCGATTGAAAGAGAAAGGGGATACATGGGACCAATTCCTAATTAGGAATTTCTTTCAGGACCGACCTGAAACACCTGAGGGTAGCTCAAAAAGAAAAATTAGGAGAAGAAAAACAAATGTAAACATTCAAGATACTCCTACTAGTATAACTAAAGAAACCAGTAAGGAAGAAATGTTGTCTGAAACTTTGACTGAGATTAGAAAACAAGTAAAACAAAAAGGGAAAAGAAAAGTTGAAGATATTTATCAGACCCCAGAACCTTCTTCAGAAGAAGAACATATACTTTCGGAAAGGTTAATTCATTTTAAAGAATAGTCAGCTAAGGCAAAAGAAAAAGGAAAGGAAAAACAAAGTGTAGAAAAGGAAGATGCCAGCTCACAGAATTTAAGAAGGAGCTCAAGACTTAAAGGCAAATTGAAGAAAGTGCAAATAAAAGGGGCTTGTTTCATAGAATTAGGAGGGGAAACACCAGAACAGTCACCAGAAATCACTTCTCCTGACCATAGTCCACAGCATTATCCTTTTCCTCAACCAGATTTTGAAATTAGTCCAAGGAAAACCACACCAGAAATTGATCAAACTCAGCAATAGATGTATGATTTTATTGAATCATTGGAAAAGACTGCAACAGAATAGGGCACTTCATCTAATCAGCCTGGTAAAACTCCGGAAACTTTGATCCAATCATTAAAACAAGAAGTTTTTGAACTAGAAGTCCTGAATAGACATATCAAAAGGGAAAATGAAACATTGAAAGAGTAGAATAGATTGGAAAAAATTATCCATGACAATACCATGCTGCACTTAGGATTGTGGCACAAGAAAAATTGGAAATTGAAGAGGAAGAATAGGAGGTTGAGCAGAGCCCTCATGAACCTCAAATACAGGTGCCTTATGATGAAGCCCGGGATGACAGTGACAACAAGGAAGAAGAAGAGAAGGCTAGATGTATTAGCAAAAGTCTCAGAGCAGATGAATTGAAGGAAGGATAGTCATAGTTTTGGTTGCATGAGGACATGCAACATCTTCACAGTGGGGGTATGTTGAGCCCCAGAACTACCTCTCTTCTACATACTTTTCTAAACCTTTTCTCTTCCATTTTCCCACATCAGTGCCTCATAAGCTATCAAAGATTGTTGCATATTGATTCTAGGAGTGCATTCAAGTGGTTTTCTAACTATATCCTTGTGTGTGCTATTTGATTTAGATTTTTTTCATCAGCTATGGAATGTAGCCACTTTCCACAGCTAATTCGCAATTCTGTAGATGTTTCCATTATTCTGTAGGTTACAGGTGTCGGCAGGTGAAACGAGGCATGTGGGCAGCTCAAAAATGATCTACACATGGAAAAGGTCCTATTTTTTCAGCCGAATTTTTGAAGAAAGGCATTGGTTAGAGGACAGTAAAACAAAGAGTCCTACTTCAATTAGGTCTTTGTTCCAGCACATGAAAAGTCTGAGACCATTCTTGAGTTCATGGATCCACTTTTGACAACTGCAGGTCATCTCCATGACGCAAATCCAACACCCACCTTTTGTAGATTTAATGTTTATGGAAACCAAGAGCCTAAACTTATGGGTTCTGTCCTGTTTACGTGTCCTCTGCTTAAGATTTTCCTGCAAAAGACAGTTATCTATTTTCCTCTATAAATAAAGCGTTTGCAATGCAAGTAGCTAGTGCAAATATTAGGCTTGATGCTATTGTTTTAGCTTTAGTTTTGTTGTTGTAACGAGAATACATATCCTTTGTTTTGCAATATAAAAACTCTGTTTTCTTATGACTATTTAAAGCGTGGTTTTGAGGTGATAGCATATTAACCGAAGGCTGTGCAGAGGGCCCCTGCTAGCTGAGGTTTTGGTTTTTTTTTTTTAAGTTTTCATGCGTATTTCTCTTATTTCCACTATATATTTCTCATAATTTGTTTATGGTATTAATCGTTTTATTCCTATACATGATTTTGCATCATTGTTATATTTTTCACTAACACTGATTAGTGCATTTCAGGATATGTTATGCTCGAGCTTTTTAATATAATTTTTGCATCAAGTAGTGATCTGAGGTTTGCTTCTCTACGGAACCTTAGCTTTGAAATTTCAGTTGTTATGCTTTGATTTTAGTAAGATTTGTTTGCTGCTATTAGCTAGTTTAGATATCAAGTTCTTCATGTTATTTGATGTTATCTCTGGTGCCATGGCTTAACCCTAGAAGTTAATTGGTGAGCTATCGGATTATAAGTGAATTAATTTGATTTTTCTTTCATTAGTCTACAAGTAGATAATTTAGATATCAGTTCTTCATGTTATTTGACATTATCTCTGGTGCCATGGCTTAACCCTAGAAGTTAATTGGCGAGCTATCGAATTATAAGTGAAGTAATTTGATTTTGCTTTCATTAGTCTACAAATAGATATTTTAAATCTCATTCTTTCATGCCATATGATGTTATTTCTGGTGTCTTTAGCTTAACCCCGTTTTAGAAGTTAATTGACGAAATATCGAAATTATGGATGAAATCAATGACTAGTTTCCAGCTTCTTTATTTTTGGTTTTGAGTGTAGTAGTTTATATTTTATTTCTATAATTAGATAGACAATAGAGATAGTAACCTCATGATCAGTACTTCATCTTTTTCTTGATTTAAGTAGCTGCATATCTACACTTCTGTTCAAGTACTGATTTTATCAATAGCATGTTTTGAGATCTTTTGAAGTGCTAAGTTTCGGAAGCTACCATAAGAGACATTAACCTTGTCTTAAAATCTAAATCCATACTTGACCTCCAAAAGTATTATTAAGACCCGAAAATAGGATTTCCATTTGCATTAGACACTTTAGGAGACCAACAAGAACAAAACCCCAAAAACAAGATAAAAACTGAAAACAATAAAAGTAAGAAAGAGGTTGTCTTGCACATATAGTGTGCCACACTTCATCAGTTTATGACTCCCAGATTGATAATTAATGTAGCAATTTAGGACATACTAAATTGACTAAACAATCTGCACGTATGCCTTAATGAATTTTTGATAATATCTAGTGTGTCCAAGAGTTGCGAGTAGCTGCTTCACATTCTTCGGCAGATCCAAATAAATAATAACAAAATTTTTTGTAGGATCTACCATTAGCCCTTGCTTACAGACAACATGTCCTAGTAAAATTCCATAAGGTACAAAAAAAGTACACTTCTTTAGGTTTAATGAGATTTGATACTTCCTGCAGATATCCAACATCAAGCATAGGCTTGAGAAATGCTTCTTTAATAGTCCAAAGACTGTCTAGGCATAAAAGTAAACCTCTAGAAAATTGTGAATGAATTCTTTAAACGCTCCGATGACAATCCTGGAAAATATCATCGGTGCATTCTTCAACCCAAACAACATGACTATATATTGAAATGATCGTCATTAAGTAGTGAAGGTGGTCTTACTCCTATCTTCCGATGTTATTTTAATCTGATGGTACCTAGAAAACCCATCTGTAAAGGAGTAGGCATCTTATCCTCCTACATTTTCCAAAACTTCATCCATGAATGGTGTTGGGAACGGGTCATGGACGCATGCGTCATTCAACTTCCTTAAATCGGCACAGATCGGTATTTCACACTTGGTATTTTTCTCTTGTAGTACCATTGGACTTAACCAGTTAGATTCTTCCATAGGTTCAATTATGCCAATTGTGACAATATTCTTAAGTTCCTCCTTCACCTTCTCCTTGTACTTTGGGTTGAGCCTATACAGTCGTTGTTTTACAAGATTTGCATATGACTTTGAAATGATTTTCATGATGCATAGTTCTCCCACGATGCCTTTTAACTCTGTGAAATTTGTTGGAAACAATTCCTGATACTCATGCAGTAACTTGGTGACCTTTCCTATTGTATATTCATCCCATTACTCTCCTATGCATGTGAACTTGGGCTCCACCTCTAAACTTATGTTGACATGCCTCATCTTAACAGGCAATGTTACATCAGGTATTTCAACATATTGTCCTACCACTTCACGTTGTCCTTCTAACTCAAGAATATTAATGCTGCATAGATCTTCCTCTCCCTCCTCAGCGGTCATATTATAACATTCCAGGTCGTTCTCCAACTATGCATTCCAGTCAAGTTGTACCCAAGTTGTTGGCTCATTAGGTGTCCATAAAATTGTAGCTCTAATTTCTTGAAGGGAATAATCTATACACTAAAAACCATCCTCAAAGCTAATGGTCAATATAAAATTTTCCTTCATATCATTCCAGTCGGTGGTACCATCGTGCAACTTCATTTCAAGGTACCAATTCATTGGTATCACATCCAAAGTGTGAACAAATACATGTACTCATTCCGGTCGAGGTTCTTCACCCCATGCCTTAGTCCAACGAGATAATTGATCTCGAGGATCATTTTTTCCATTGTACTTCTTTGTGATCCTTGTGTTTGGATGACCAAACCTAAACCTCATCAATCGTCGATACTCCCTCCAATCTCCTATATTATCCTTATGTGTACCCGACCAATGCGCAAGTGTAGCCCTAAATGCTATATCCAAGGCCCTAAATCATTGTTCTTCTAGTACATACCTTTCAAATTTATCCATAAATACACTAAAATCACCTATCCCATCATAATATGGCAAATTACGTACCTCGGTTTATATGCAACAAAGATATTTTATCATTCTATTATAGCACAAAGTAGAAACTTCATGCAACCGATTCTACTAGTTATCCAATTCTTCATTCGAGTTTGAATGACATGAACTATCCTTCTCCCAACTTATCCATCCATCTGCGGTGGGGTTGATCCAATCCTCATCATGCGCAGTTAACTTGTAGATGTGGTCAATATCTTCATCACCGTATTCTTCATGGATGAGTTCTATATATCGCGCTCCTCCAGAGGAATCTAAGGGAACAAAGACCTTCGTACCATTCTTTTCAAATACGATACTTCTCATTTTTAGTTTGATTATGGAATCCATATCAAAAGACCAATTGATTCCGAGAAAATCCAGATATGGATTACTATCGTCCACAATCTCAATAACTTCAAAGTCCGCCTTTACGCTTAATCCTTCAATATCCACCATAACGCCCTGCAAATGACCCATCAAGATAATATTTTGCTGATTGGGCATCAACAACTGAATTGGTGACCATTTCATCTTTGGTTTCCCCATTCGCTTCTAATTTTTCTTCGAAAACACATTTGCATCTGATCCTAAGTCCAGAATCACTTGATCCATTTCAAATTCATCGATCTGCACAATTAATCGCATTTCCAGAGCAATCCTTTTCTTATTTTTGTTGACCTTATTTACTGCGCGTTGTTCCGATTGTGGCTTCTCTTTACTGGAAAAATTGTCGATCGATTCTTGCAACCCTTCCACGAATTTCTGTTACCTTAGAAACTTCATACACATCTACAGAAAGGACTTCAGAATAGTCGAATCAGGGTTCTTCGTCGCAGTACCTACTTCAAGAGCATTCTTCCTTAGTACTAGGTGCATCTGCCTATTTGATGTCAATGATCCTGGGTCCATGAAACTCTTCTTTGCCTCCAAGAAAGTTTCCTTTTCCTTCTGCAGATCGAACCTAATACTCTTATCTGCCGCTTTCCTAACCCATGTATCTGCCACAAGATTTTTACCTTCTTCTCTATCTTCTTTAGTAGTGCACCACTTCATTTCATTATATTAATGCTTGGATCATCCTCACATGGTTCGGATCACATCATTTGGATATTTTTTGCAGGCTGTTGATTCTTCTTTCCTTCATATTAGCCATTAAAATATGAGAATCTTCTATCACATGGTAAAACTATCTACAATACTAACATGAAGGGTGAGTGGGATTCTGACAATCTTGCGCATAATATCCAACTTCACCATAATTATAGCATATAATCTGACCTCGTCCTCGTCCAACACCTCCTCCAAGACCACTTCCTCGACCTTGAAATCCTCTACAAACCATAAGTGAACCATTATCTTCATGCGCATGACCTTCTTCTTGCATCCTATATGATAGGGTTTTATCTATCATTAAGTCATATCTACGCCAATGGCTCTCATCATATCTTACTGATCGACAGAACTTACAAAATAATTGTTGTGAGGACTACACATATTTCTTTAGAAAATAGTAGTGATCAATCGAGTGCTGGCCTACAATTTGGAAAATACTACACCATACGCTCGGTCTAGTACTTGGTCCAGCACTATGCTCCGGCTTCACAGGATTGCGAGTCTGCTAGCCAAATAATTAGGATAGATAGGACGTTGTTCTTTATAGTGACCTTCCTTCTTACACTTTAGGCACCATACCTTTGAGCGCATCTCAGACCGAATGTCCTTTCCTTTCTTCATGTCTTCCAGCTCCATATGCAATCATACCAACTGGGACTATATGTATTGAACCCCTATGTGAGTATATTGTACTAGCAAATCTTCTAATTTCATCGCGATTTCAAATGCTTCTGCCTACGTCCCAATATTTTTCTGTTATAGTGGTAATTTGAGGTGTGGAAATAGCATAAGTATTACTACTTTTTGTGCAATTCATCAGAGATCTGGAAGTTGGCTTGTTCGATCAAACATTTTAACCTTTGATCTACATCCTAGGAACTCTCATTGACAACTTTCTTAATTTCTTTTATTTTTGTAATACACTGTGATTGTGACTAGGGTTTCTTAAACTCCGTGTTCAGTTTGCTCTTCATCGTAGCTAACAAAGCAACTAGATCCTTCGTACTGCACTTGATATACCACAATAGCTCTCTATCCTGCAGTGCTATGAAAAGCTGCATTTTCTTCATATCGTCGTCATTGATCTCCCACGCTTTCCACACAGCTTCTGCGAAAAACCAAAATTGAATAGGATCCTCTAATCCCTAGCCCTTAAAGATAGGCATCTTTGAATGATTAGCCACATCGAATAGTGGAGGTGGAGGTGGAGGTCTCGATGTATGAGGTGGAGGTGAAGGTGGATGTGGAGTGGATGAGTGAGGAATCCCAAAAGTGCCTTGATTTTATGACTGCGCTACACCTACAGGCGTACTAGGGTTGTTTATTTCTTCCTCGATGTCTGATTCACCCAATAATGGATTGTACTCACCCTCAATAATTTGTCATGATCGGCTCTAAATCTTTTTCAGCTTTGCATAGATCTAGTATGGCTTCTTTTAAACATCAATCCATAGGCATAACACCCTTTTCACATAACATCTTAATCCAAATCTTCAGGGAATTCAGATACTTACCTCATGGGCCTTTGAAAAATGTATGCTCAACTTCATTATAGGATATTATTGTGTCAATTGTGAATTAAGTAATGAAACCTGTGAGGATATTATCGATCTAGTAATCAACAACTCTTGTGACATTATTTTTAGACTGTTTAAGTTGCTTAATTAGCTCTGGGGTCCACAAAATAAGATCGTCATGTTTCCAACAGGGTTCGTTTTCCACTAGCTTTGAAAGGAACTCGTGCAAATCATTAGCGAAAGATGCGAAAGAGATCTTGTGCTTCTCTGTATAGATATACCTCTGTAACCACCTTTCTTTCGACTGGTGTGGATCTCTTCTTTCTTGTGCTGCAAATTCATGCAACTTCTGATCTACCCAATTGTGGATCTCTTTTCTAGTCAGTCACCACATCACACATGCCTTAGATAGATCCTAGTCCTAGCAATGGAACCATTTATCGGCTTCAGGGGCTTAAACCTAGGTTCGGAGTTAGTTGCTCTAACTAACAAAATCCTATACTACTAGCCCTTTCAGAAACAATCTATGTAGCGCAAACTGCAGTTTCACCCAAGACCATATTGAGGGATGTTAGAACGAGGTTTCTGCATCCTAGGGGTTATGCAGTGTGGTTGTAATGTTTCTATCAGTTTGGGCTTAATCAGACCTTCACGAACTGTTAACGTTATTATTACAATTGTAAATAACTTTCCTACTTAATAGATTTGTGAATTGCGCGTAACTAGTCTAACATGTGTTATTCATCATATCAAACAATATTTGAATCTTCATGTTGCAATTGCAGAAGAAATATGTAGAAACGAACCATAAACAGGCTAAAACAGATAAACTACATGAAATAAGAAAATACATAGATCTGCCTCAACATTGTTCTTTATTAGTCAATTCTTCCCAGATATAATATTTCTAACTCTGTGCACATAGCTGTAGGGGCCTACGCACACAATTGTAGACTTACCAAGTGTTGGAAATAATACTGAGAGGGGGGTGAATCAATATTATCAGATCAAAAATTTTATTTCCCAAACAGATTTATATACGCTACTTCAGTGAGGTGAATTAGCGTGTACACGCGAATGTGCTTAAAGAAACCAGTGTATGTGCAGAGAACTTGTGATTTAGACAGTTTATCATGTGTTGAACTTAAAATAGTATATCAGAGATTTATTAGACAATGCAGTAAAAGAAAAATAAAGCATCACACATAAGCAACACACATGAACACCAAGATTTAAGGTGGAAACCCAATGTGGGTAAAAACCATCTGTTGTTGTCATCTTTGTCTTCTTTTAATAATAAGAAAATCTATTTACAATCTTGTACTGGTGCAGAATCGTACCAGTACGCAGGCTTCTACCTGTAGAATGTTACAACCTTCTCTCATTTTCCAGCTCCTACTATAAGGGAGCTACAACCTTCTAGCTCTTGTACTAGCCAATATGTTTACTAGCGCATAGGTGCCAGCCTACAGAAAACTCCACTCTTCCGCCAGAGACCACGTTTCATCAAATTTTCACACTAGACCCATCAAAGCCTTTTAAACTTAAACTGCATCAACCAATATTCAGTTAATCTGAACAACCAGATCACTGACACCAAAATGTTGTGTTGAACCTAGAACCCTGCATCATCATCTAGAACCAGTTGTAACCTCAAAAATCATGCATCAGAGTGTATACGCTACTTGGTTGAACCCAACCTACGTGTATACGCTACTTCCTTTAACCCAATCTGCGTATATCTCTAAAGATACTGAATCATAAACTTCTGAACCACAGATTGTACCAATCAGTGACATTTTGAAGATCTACTGTCATATTACAGAGTTCAAAGCAAATAGCAGCAAGGATCACCCTTCCTTCTCAATCAATCAATCAATCAATCAGACTCAATTTCCTTATACAACAGTTCTACGTTTAGATCTAAGAGAACTTCATTGACAGACAATAGTAAAACAACATAATTTGATCAGATAGATCAATCCGATCTAAACAGAAGCTTTTCTTTTTGCATATGCTACTTGAAAGAGTCGAACCTGTTTGTACACGCGCTTTGGCTAAGACAAACTTGCGTACATATCTGCAAAGTTTTACTTAGAACTTTGCTACAATTTCACACTTTAGACAAACTCAAATCAGGATAGATAACAAGTAGAACAGGTGCAAAACATCAGATCTTGTCTCAACCAATATCATATCATTCAAGAATAAGTCATTTCAAGTCTCATGATTCCTGATCCAATGTTGAACTCAAGGTGCACATGAAAATTTCAGATCCAATCCCAAACATAACCCTACAACATAATATATATACTTCAGATAGAAGTATTCCTTAGAATCTCATTACTTTCACACTTTGGCCTAATGATCTTCTCCTCCTTATATACTATTAGGCCTTTCTCAACACCTTGGACCAAAACCACTTTAGACCAATACCTTGGACCCAATACCTAGGGTTAATACCTTGGACCAAATGCCTCGGACCAATTACCTTGGACCAAAATACCTTAGATCAAATACCTTGGACCAAAAACTTGGTTTTCCAACATGTACGTGCTTTTCCTCCTGTGAAAGTGCGTGTATACGTTATACGCTACTTTTGTTCTATTAAACCGCATGTATATGCACCTTGGACAAAGTGAACCAATGTATACCTCTCTTTCTTCATTCTTTGGAGTTTGATCTGTAATCCTTTGTTGTTGACTTGCTACAATATGAACTTTTATCTGAGTAAGTTGCCATCAAGGACAACACCTATATCATAATGCCAACAATCTCCCCCTTTGGACTTGATGGCAACAACAACACCAAGACACTCTCCCCCTTTGACATCAAGGACAAAGGGTGGACCAAGATATTCTCTCCCCTATGTTGTTCATGCTCCCCCTGAGTATATGCTGAATTGTCTGATTGAGCTCCCCTTTGTACATGTTGAGATGCACTGAAACCGTCCATGCTCCCCCTGAGCACAAGCAGAGTCTGCAAAAATATTCTCCAAAAGAATAACATGACTCTATAACTCAACTATGTGAGTATGACCTTCCTATCACCAATGACTCATACATACATCCATCTCCCAAACAAGTGGGGATATACCAAATTTGACTCATCCACCCAACCAAGTTGGGATATACCAATTGTTTATACATGTCGTAAATATAAATCATCCATATTATGCAAAGTGGGGATACAAATTACATCATTTGTCCAATAGGACTCATTCAAATGTATGAGAAGACATATCACACCCTAGACTTTTACATACTTAAGAAACAAAAGGTATAAATATCTGATGCCATAGTTTGGCTCAGCAATCATAATGCCAACAATGAGAATGCAAGTGAAGGCTAATGCTCCACCTAAACCTGTGCTACCTGTGTATTGTTAAAAATTCAATAGTCAAGGCATCTTTGTCAGTTAGATAAAAATTAATGAACAGAGCATATCAATAGACTGTAATCATCAACATCAAACATAACACCCATATCAGAACCTCCCCCACTATTTTTCTTGTCTGAGAAACATATACGCTCCTTGACCCACAGAATCCTGTGTGTGTATGTGACTATACTTCATGAAATGTTGTATAATAATCTTTCTCTGAAAAAAATAGATTTAACAGGATGATGCAGCAACTACTCCCAACTCTTGTCTGAGATATTCATATGTTTCTCTGGGTAGTGCTTTAGTGAATATATCAACAACCTGTTCTTTGGAGGCAACATACTCCAATTTGACCTTTTGTTCAAGCACTTGTTCACGTAGAAAATGGTGTTTGATGGGTATGTGCTTGGTCTTGGAGTGCATGACTGGATTCTTTAAAATACTGATGGCACTTGTATTATCACATAGAATGGAGATGGGTGGATTATATGCGATATGAATGTCTTGCAAGGTTTGCATCATCCAAAGTAGTTGTTTGTAGCAAGATGCAGTAGCCACATATTCTACTTCAGTTGTAGATAAATCAATTGAACTTTGTTTCTTTTTGAACCAAGACAATAACCTGGAACCCATATAGAATGCACCACCACTAGTGCTTTTTCTATCATCAACACTTCCTGCCCAATCTGCAACTGTATATGCATGAAGAGTAAGATTTGCATCTCTAGGATACCATAAACCAAAGTCCTGAGTTCCTTGAAGATATTTGAAAATTCTTTTGACTGCATGAAGGTGTGAGTCCTTTGGGTTTGCTTGGAATCTTCCAACTATTCCTACTGCATGCATGATGTCAGGTCGGGTACCTATTAGATAAAGCAGTCTGCCAATCATGGATCTGTAAGTTGGTTGATTTACTGCTGTTGATTCATCATTTGAGCTGAGACTGCATCCTGTTACCGTTGGGGTATACACAGGTTTATAATATTCCATTCCACACCTTTTCAAGATTTGTTTGAGATATTTGGTTTGTGAAAGAAAAATACCATCTTTATTTTGTTGAACTTGTAGACCAAGAAAATAGGTAAGTTCACCAAGCAAGGACATTTCAAATTCTTGTTGCATTACTGAAGAAAAATTATGACTCATGGATTCTTCATTGCTACCAAAAATGATATCATCAACATAAACAATAATAATTAGAAATTTATCAGTTTCAATATTTGTATATAGATTGTTATCTACTGAACCTTTTGTAAAACCTTGCCGGTGTAGATATTTGTCAAGGCAGTAATACCAGGCCCTTGGAGCCTGTTTTAGACCATAGAGGGCCTTTTTGAGTCTGCATACAAGTTTTGCATCATTTCCAAGAATGAATCCTTCTGGTTGTTCAATATAAACTTCTTCTAAATCTCCATTCAGGAAGGTTGATTTTACATCAATTTGGTATACTTTGAATTTCTAAAAGCTAGAAAGAGTAAGAAACATCGTTATGGCTTCAAGTATGGCAACATGTGCAAAAGTTTCTTCAAAATCTATACCTTCTTGTTGAGCATACCCTTTACAAACAAGTCTGGCCTTATTTCTAATGACTTCTCCATTTTCATTTAGCCTGTTTTTGAATATCCATTCAGTTCCTATAATATTTTTATCATGAGGTCTAGGAACTAATTCCCAAGTACCATTATTTTCAATTTTCTCAAGTTCTTCATCCATGGCCTTGACCCAACATTCATATTTGCATGCTTCTTTTACATTTTGAGGTTCGGTGGAGGATAGTAATGCTAGATAGCTTGAGGTCCCTGTAATAGTTCTTCTTGTCTGTACACCTGCCTCTTTTTCCCCTAAAATTTGAGTTTTTGGATGATTTTTCTGAACATACCTGGATGGAGTCTTTTCTTCTACCATTATCTCTTCTTTTGGTGCTTCATTGGTTTCTTCTTCAATATGATTTTGATTTGATGTGGGAAAATAATCCCCATCTTCTTCATTGTCATAATCTTCTATTGATTTTATCTGTTTTGGATTTTTGCATGCTTCATCAACTACAACATCAATGCTTTCAACAATTTTTCCAAGTCTTTTATTATAACATTTATATCCTTTACTTCTGGAAGAATAACCAAGAAGAATACCTTCATCTGCTCTGGGTTCAAACTTACCAAGTTTTTCATCAGTCCTTTTGATATAACATTTGCTTCCAAAAACTTTAAAGTATTTCACAGTAGGAGTCTTACCATACCAAAGTTCATGTGGAGTTTGAGTGTTGTTTACCCGAACATTTGCTTGGTTGAGAATAGTTATGGCAACGAATGCAACTTCACCCCAGAAGGTTACAGGAGTTCCAAATTCATCTAGCATAGCTCGAGCCATTTGTTGAACTATTATGTTCATTCTTTCAACCACACCATTTTTCTGAGGAGTCCTTGCGATGGAGAATTTCCTTTTTATTCCATGTTGTTCACAAAAGTCAAAGAATTCATCTAAGGTAAATTCCCCTCCTTAATCAGATCTAAGGCATTTGATTTTTTGATCTAATTCATTTTCAACCAAAGCTTTGAAGGCTTGGAACTTTTCAAAAGCTTCATATTTATGCTTTAGAAGACCTATCCAACACATTCTGGAAAAATCATCAATAAACAAAATAAAGTATTCTTCTCCACGAGGTGACTTTTTCCTTGATGGTCCACATAGATTAGTATGGACAAGTTCAAGAGGCTTACTAGCTAACCCTTCCTTTTACATGAAGTGAACTCTGGTTTTCTTGCCAATTTGACATGGTTTGCATATTGTATTTCCCGGGATGCTGATATCTGGAAGATCATGAACAACCTTGAATCTGCATGCTTTTCTTATTTGAGAAAAGCTTAAATGTCCCAATATTCTATGCCACAGCCAGTTTTCATCATTTTTTCTTATATAGCATTGTTGTTGTCCTCCATTGAGTATGTGTAAGTTGTTTGGAGTTCATGTACCTTTGATCACGGTCTCTCCTGTATCAAGTTCATGAACAACACATCTGTTTGATCAAAACACCACTTCATTTCCTTGATCACACATTTGACTGACACTGAACAGGTTATGCTTTAAACCATCTACATACATAAAATTTCCTGCTTTAACCTTTTCTTTCAAGAAAACAGAGCCTTTACCTTTTATGTTTGCAGGAGTGTCATTTCCAAGTGAGACATTCTTTTCCTTTTCTAAGGAGTTATACGAGTGAAGTTTTTCTTTGTCACCTATCATGTGTTTTGAGCATCCACTGTCGATGTACCACTAATTTTCTTGTCCTTCTGCATACAAGGCTATACCACATATTTCTGTTTGAGATTCTTTCCTTCCCCATATCTTGGGATTTAATGGAGTTTTCTCTTTTTGAGATGTTTGCAGAAATTTTCCCCTGCATTCAAATTCTTCATGACCAAAGTTGTTACAAATTGAGAATTCTATTTCATTTTCAAGAAGAGAAAAGTTATTATAGGAACTCTTATTGATCCCTGTTACATTCCTTTGATTTCGTGCTTCTCTAGTCATGGCGGTTTTGTAAGAAACACATTGAGCAGCTTTGTGTCCAAAATTATGACATGAAAAACATTGCCCATTAAAGAAGTTCATGTGACTATCGAATCTATTGACCTGGTGATTGTAGTTTCTATTGTTATTCATCTTTGGAGAAAACTGAGTATGATTTATGTGAGGTTGGTTGTGGCTTCTATTCATCCTTAGAGTAAATTGAGTCTGATTTACCTTGTGATCTGCTTTATGCCTTTGCTGACAATTGTCATACTGTTCACTGGTCTTTGCTAGATCAAGATAGCTTTTGGTGGAGGTTGAAGGCTTCTGTGGTTGAGATGCTTCTTCAGTATATCCAAGACTTGTCTTTATTAGAGGATAATGCTGAACGTTGATAATTTCATTTAAATTTTCTGATCCTTTAGCAAATCTAAGATTGAGAGATTTCGTTTTCTCAAGATCCTTTCTTAGACCCACAATTTCACATTCTAGTTTTTCATTGTGTTTTTCTTTTTTAGCAAGTTGGTATGTCAAGGTATCTATAATCATATTCTTTTCTTCTAAACATATTTTGAGTTTAGATATTTCTTCATGAAGGTCTTCCTCTTCTAAAGCATCCCAAAAATTATCATCATCATAAGCCATGAGAAGTCTGTAATCTTGTCGAGTTTAATCTTCATCACTATTAGATAAACCATCGCTATCTTCATCAGTATAGTAACTCCTTTTATTCACAACCTATTTTCTATTCCCTTTTTCATATTCCTTTCCTTTTTCAAATTTATCTTTATGAGGACATCTAGCAGCATAATGACCAACTCTACCACAAGAAAAGCATTTGAAGGGTAACTTAACTCTAAATCTTCCAGAACCTCGTTGAAGCTTTTTGAAAAAGTTTACCTCATCTTCTTCTTTTGAAATATGTCTTGATTCATTGTGTTCTTCCTTTCCTTTTGATGAGGCTTTGAATGCAGCTTCTCTCATATGTGATGGTCCTCCTTTTCGCATCTCAAAGGTAGTTAAGATTCCATGAAGCTGCGTCATAGTGATATTCTGCAGATCATGTTTTTCTTCTATGGAAGACACTTTGGATTCAAATTTAGCAGACAAGGATCTCAAAACTTTCTCAATTAAGGTAACTTCCTTAATTTCTTCACCTATATTCTTCATACAATTGACAACCTCATATATACATAAGAAGTAACTAGCTATGATTTCATCACTATGCATCTTAAGAGTTTCATACTGAATTCTGAGAGTTTGAAGCTTAGCACATTTTACCTGAGAGTCTCCTTCGTAGCTTAGAATGATTTTGTCCCATATTTCTTTGACTAATTTGAGCTGCATGACTTTGACAAACTCTGATTGTGATAGACTTCCAATAAAGTATTAACAACTTTGCCATTGGTTTCATATTGCATTTTACCTACCCTATATATAGCAATTGTTGTTGGAAATGTATATCCTCCTTCCACAATTTCCTAGACATCCATTCCAAGCGATTGTAGATATGTTGTGGTTCTTATTTTCCAATAAACAAAGTTGCTCCCATCAAAGATTGGCAGTCTGATGGATCCCATGCTTTCTTGATTATTCATGTTAATGGATCTCCCTTAAGCGATCAAGCTTCTTCTGAAGGACCTACTCTGATACCAATTGTTGGAAATAATACTGAGAGGGAGGTGAATTAGTATTATCAGATCAAAAATTTTATTTCCCAAACATATTTATATACACTACTTCATTGAAGTGAACTAGTGTGTACATGTGACTGTGCTTAAAGAAACTAGTGCATGTGCAGAGAACTTGTGATTTAGACAGTTTATCATGTGTTTTGCTTAAACCAGTATATCAGAGATTTATTAGACAGTGCAGTAAAAGTAGAATAAAGCATCACACATAAGAAACACACATGAACACGAAGATTTAAGGTGGAAACCCAATGTGGGTAAAAACCACCTGCTGATGTCGTCTCTGTGTTCTTTTAATAATAATAAAATCTGTTTACAATCTTGTACTGGTTCAGACTCATACCTGTATGCAAGCTTCTACCTGTAGAAGGTTACAACCTTCTCTTATTTCTAGCTTCTACTGGAAGGGAGCTACAACCCCCTAGCTCTTGTACTAGCCAATATGTTTACTAGTACGCAGGTGCCAACCTACAGAAAACTTCACTCTTCCACCAGGGACCACGTTCATCAAATTTTCACACTAGACCCATCAAAGAATTTTAAACTTAAACTGTATCAACCAATATTCAGTTAATCTGAACAACCAGATCACTGACACCAAAACACTGTGTTGAACCCAGAACCCTGCATCATCATCCAGAACCAGTTGTAACCTCAAAAATAATGCATCAGAGTGTATACACTACTTGGTTGAACCCATCCTACGTGTATACGCTACTTCCTTTAACCCAACTTGCGTATATCTCTAAAGATACTAAATCATAAACTTCTGAACCACATACTATACCAATCAGCGGCATTATGAAGATCTACTGTCATATTACAGAGTTCAAAGCAGATAGAAGCAAGGATCACCCTTCCTTCTCAATCAATCAATCAATCAGACTCAATTTCCTTATACAATAGTTCTACGTTTAGATCTAAGAGGACTTCATTGACAGACAACAGTAAAACAACATAATTTGATCAGATAGATCAGTCAGATTTGAGAAAAAAGATTTTTCTTTTGTATATGCTACTTGAAATAGTCAAACCTGCGTGTACACACACTTTGGCTGAGACGAACCTGCGTACAGATCTGCAAATTTTGACTCAAAACTTTGCTGCAATTTCAGACTTCAGACAAACCCAGATCATGATAGATAACAAGTAGAACAGGCACAAAACATCAGATCTGGTCTCAACCAATATCATATCATTCAAGAATAAGTCATTTCAAGTCTCATGATTCCTGATCCAATGTTGAACTCAAGGTGCACATGAAAATTTCAGATCCAATCCCAAACATAACCCTGCAACATAATATATATACTTCATAGAGAAGTATTCCTTAGAATCTCATTTCTTGCACACTTTGGCCTAATGATCTTCTCCTCCTTATATACTCTTAGGCCTTTCTCAATACCTTGGACCAAAACCACTTCGGACCAATACATTGGACCCAATACCTAGGGTCAATACCTTGGACCAAAAACTTGGTTTTCAAACATGTACACGCTTTTCCTCCTGTGAAAATGCGTGTATATGTTATACACTACTTTTGTTTTGTTAAACCACATGTATACGCGCCTTGGACACAGTGAACCAGCATATACCTCTCTTTCTTCATTCTTTGGAGTCTGATCTGTAATCCTTTGTTGTTGACCTGCTACACTGTGAAATTTTATCTGATTGAGTTGCCATCAAGGACAACACATGTATCATAATGGCAACACCAAGGTCTCCATGCACACAGCTATAGGAACCTTACCCTTCACTTGACTATAGAAATATCTCACAAAAATAGACTCAAAGACATATCATAGTGAATTGATTCATTGCTTTGACTTGCTAAGACAACCCTTTATATATGATTTTACCCTTACAATACCATGTTCTGCAAACCATGGGCGGAGCTCAAATCGTCTAGATAATCCCATCCCTTTACAAAAGAAGGGGCTTTGACCCGCCCAAAATTCCCCTTGACTCTTATAACCCTGCACTAATCATGTTCTTCTCCTCAAAATGTGGATTCTTTACATGACTCAGACAAAATTTATACCTAGGGGACCCCTACCTAGTACCCAAAAATTACCCAATGATTAACCCACTTCTTTGTACTTGTAGCCAGCTTCACTAACCAAGACTCTGCATGCACTTATTTATTAAAACCACACTTATCGAGTAGGTCAAGATTAACATAACTATAATTAGATCTAGGGTCATTCAAAATAGAAACAACTTGATCACAAAGCTTACCATCCATGTCAATGATAGATGCCTGATGATCTGCCTATATGTTATCCAACACCACATAGATCCTAGGAATACTTTGTCCAATAGCTCCAACTGTTTGTGTCTCCATAGCATTGTAAATCTACGATCAACCATCCTGCTACTGTGGACAATATCTCCTGCAATGCTCTCCTCCACAATTCCAACACCACACAGGCTCCTTATTCGGCTCCTCAGATCAAAGTCCATATCCTCTATCAGATGCATTGAACTTATTAAACGATGCTACATTCTCTTTATTACATATACCCTAAGGTATTTCTCTCTTCTTGTCCCATTTTCCTTAGTTCCTTGCATTACCTTTCCATTATGGCTTAGTCTCATATTTACACTTCAATTTCTCATAGCAATACTTTAAATTACGGATGGCCTCCTCCAATGATCTATGCTCATAGAACTCAATCTTGTCTTCGAATGCAATCTATAGCCCACTAGTGAATGTCTAAAACTTGTCCTTCTCCTCTTTGAAGTAAGGCACATACCTCAGTAGCTCCAAGAACTTGCTAGTGTACTCCTCATATGTCATCGATCCCATCCTTAGCTCATATAATTATTTTTCCCTTTCATCAAAGTATCTCTATGATTGGTACTTCTTCTTGAATAGTCTCACTCATTCCAGTTCAAGTCCTCCTAATGAATACCTCTGACATTCTTCACATCTTCCCACCAAATATCTACTTTTTCTTTAAGATTGAATGTGGCTATCATGGCTTTCATGTTCTCTAAGTAATCATGCAACCTGAAGAAATTCCTCATACCAAGTAACCATGCTTATGCATCCTGTGATTTCTTCATCTCTCCATCAAATGTAGGTGGCTTCTCTTTCTTAAACTCATCCGTCAAATATTCCCTATCACTACTCCTAAAGGATGATAACGATGACGATTATAATGCCTATCTGAACCAGAACTATAAGAGTACCTATGTCCATCACCTCTCCTATCCGGAGTGTCCAAGAATTTGATATCTCTGATCATGTCATCTCTATCTGACTTGTACTCACCATGAGACCTATTTCCATATGCCCCATTAGTTTTGTCCTCCTTCTCATGGTTGATCCAAAGTGGTCCCTATCACTGCAATTTTGAAAAACTTTGAAGTATCACTTCATTTACCCCTGCTTGTTTCTCCTGTGCCTGTATGATTATGCCATTGTCTACCTTACAACTCCTTATTTATTCCTTTAAGCTTCTCAATGTGTCTTCCAAATTAAATTAATTCCCAACACCACACTTCTCATTTGATCCATAGGGAGAGTCTCGGGAACTATAGTCTATCATCTTGCTAGTCATCTTTGATATTCTTCCTGCAAGGTGTATCATGTTAGCTAAACCAAATCACAATAAACCAGTGTACCTTAGAATAATTTGGGGAGGATACCTCATCTGCAGGATCAAAAAATTATTGTAATACATGTATGACATAATCATAACAAATTATAGAAATATAACACACAAGCATATAACCATCATTCTAGCTAGATTCCAGTCATCAATGCATGACCATATCAACTACACATACCATGGCCTCATGCATGACAAAAACAACCATATCGATGGAAATTTGACATGTAAGCACTAACATACATAGAAATGCATAACCAACCATACACTCATGATGACACACTCTACAACAACACCATCAACTTCCCATGGAAACCTCACTACAACTATAACCCATACCATACAAATGTAACAAGCACATTATCTTGAAACATAAGAAACACATATGCAACCGACATGAATGCATGACTAGCACACAACCCATCTAGTCCAAGGGGTGAACCATGCTCTTATACCACTCTGTAACACCATCCTCCCACATCTACCCAAGTAACTGGCCAACCAGGGTAAACATGTGACGAAAAGTTACTATGATATTATTCGACTCCCTATGTGTCAGTTAAGGACGTGTAACCAATGGAACACATCACATGGACCTTCCACATCAACAACGGAATTCCTAAGAGCCATCCCAACCACTTAGGTAACTAGCCCCTGAGACCAAATGAGTTTTTATACCATTAAACCCCTAGACACTCCCTTGACATGGGCAAGCATGCGTACAAGAGGCTCCAGATTCTCCCGTAGCATGGGTATGCATGCATCTGGGGACTTTTCTCCTTTGACCTATGCCTGCAATTGAGGGATTTGTGCTACTTTTTCAGGCTCAAAGCCAAGGTCACTACCCAAAACTCAATGAGAGGTTCAAAACTAAAAGATAACAACAAAATAGTGATACAAATGCAATTATTTGAACATGGACTTGACTGGACCCCTACTAGCCATGGTATGCATTTCGTCAAACATGTCAAAAATATGTATTCTACATGTTTAAACAACATATATGAGCATAATGGTCTCATACTTATCTGAGAAACACTAAGAAGCATTGTTCCCCTATATCATTAGCTGCATTATCATCTATTAGTTCATAGATATATTCTTCATTCATTTACAAATTAAAACATGATGAGAGCCATACATAGCCACTGACATAATACTTTGTCATAACCAACATAATAAGAACAAAAATACCAAGGAAACAACAACCATATAATCCACATATAAAACAATACAATACTCATGAAATAACAAGGAGAAATAACCTTATATTAATGATGGAAAGTCCAACCAGGTTCTGGACTTCCACAAACCACCCAACCATAGACATAGCTGAGACAAATCTCTCTTTAGAAATTCACCCCCATTCCATATTCCAAGCATGAATGTGGGATCTTATAAACACATCAATAAAAACCATCCAGGGTTTCTAGAGGCCAAACCACCTCAACCCATGAAATAGTGATTCCACCTCAAAGTCGGACATCAAAAACCATCACTAGATTGGTCTCTACCCAAGCCTTCCAGGCCGGCTCTAGAGATTTTGTTCCAACCAAGGCTCTAGGACTAATAACTCAACCCATAGGTCATACAGGACTTTAGAGCATTTGTCTGACCAAGGATCTAGGATTACTAACTCAACCCACCAAGGGCTCTAGAGAATTTGTCCAACCAAGGCTCTAGGACTAGTAACTCAACCCAAGCTATTACAGGGCTCCAAAGAGTTTGTCTAGCCAAGGCTCCAAGAACTAGTAACTCAACCCAAGCTAAAGGAAACATGATAACTAACCAGAAAAACAAAGAAATGAACCCATAACATCATGGCTATCTAGGAAATGACAAGGCTAGACAAATCCACTATTAATCCAGGTAATCCTCCATGCCAATGATAGAGCATGGCTAATAAACCACATGTATATGCCATGCATGCCAAAATACTGAGGAAAACATACATGCAACTCGGTACCTGCAAGAAAAAACCATTGTAGTTGTTGATCCCAATGCCCTCTTGTGCTTTCCTACTCTTCCTTTTCCTTCTTGCTCCAAAAATCCAAGTATGCCACACTCTCGAAGAGTGCTCTAATAAAACTCTAAGTGTCCAAGAGTATGAGAGAGATCTCCAAATATGAACTGACAAAAGTCTGTGAATTGATCCTCATAATCCTTTTTATTAACGCGGCCTCTATTTTCTTCATTTTCCATTATTTTCCTTCATTTTCCTCCTCACATGCAACCTGTGACCTTTTACATTCATTTTCTCCTAATTTCCATTATTTTCATAAATAAATGTACCAAAATGCTATTTTCCCTTTCCAAAGCCTTTTCCATTTCCTTTGTCAATTTACTTGGCCATTAATCAATCACTAGTGATCCCCATCACAATTCTTTTGTCCAACATTTAGCTAGCTTGGAATAAGTGTCCCATCAATAGTGGTCATTATTTTTCCTTTCTTTATAACTTTTATTACATGGAATTTTCACTAGGGTTGTGTTGAAGCCTCAGAAATCGCCGCAACAACATGGGGGAAAACCACTCGGTTTGGACCTTGGTTAGCAGCTAATTTTTTGTTTGGTGTAGTGGCTCTGACTAGGGATAATGGGACCAATTTCCCAAAAAAGATTTTGATGGTGTTGGTGGGGTGATATATGACATAACAGAGAAGTGATTGAGCTAAGTGTAATATAATATAACTAATAAACACATGCATATATCCTAACTTAACACTATTTAACGATAAATATACTCGGGAATTAAATACAGCATGCGATCTACAATGATTTCTTACAGCAATTGGTAATAAAGATCATTCAATTGCAATAAGAAGTTAAATCGTTTAACAATAATCGTTTTGGATAAATAGTTATACAAAATGATTGAGATAAATATATCGCATATAAAATCATTCATGTATTTAGAATAGAATCAGAGATAACATCATACAAAAATGCAATAATTCTAAACTATAATTCAGATTTTCGTACATAAAACAATTGAAAGAAGAAGAATTGCTTGATACATAAAAAAACATGATCATAAGATAAAAGTACCATGTATGATAAGTCTTGCTCATGTGCTTCAGCAATATTGACCCAGTTTCAATCAATCCAACAAATTCTAAGAGTACAAAAGCGCATTTCAGTTGAGCATGCTAGATATTTAAAGGAAAGAGATCTTGTTCCATTCATTTCATCAAAACCTCCTCAAAAGTATAGAAGTGCAATGTTTTGAAAAGTGTTTGTTATGAAATTTCTGGACCCCTCTCTAAATGCATGAGAGGGGTTTAAATACTAAATTATATGTATTTAAATAGAATACTACAAAAAATAGCCAAGGAGGTTCAAACGACCTTCCTCAGAATATGCAAAAATAAAACTAAAAGAAAATAAATAAATGACTAGCTCCTTTGAACTTGATTTCTAAGATCGCAAATATCAGTCATTGGCTTACCCTAAGGTGGTTGGTCGATTGAAAATTTTAACTGCCCAGAAAATATGGCATTTGTTAGTTCTGGCACCATTTTTTGTGTAGAGGTTGTTAAACACTTCAAGGTCATCCACTGGTTGTGTGGTTTCACTAAAAACTGCTAGTATTCTTCCTAATTCATCTTGTTTACCTGTCTGATCACCTCCTCCTTTTCCTGTGTTGCCTGTCTCCACTGTTGCTCTAACTGTTTGACTTTTGGAAGAAATCCTGGTATACATTCATTGACAATATTGGTGCCATAATTGATGGCTTCTATTACGTTGTTTGTTGTTGTTGTTGTTATCATTGTTGCCCTTTCCACTTGTTTTAGCCAAGAATCCCAATCCATGAACAAAATGTCTTTATGAGATTCCTCTAGCTTCGGTAGGTCAGCCTTCCTCCCATCCTCTGATTCTTTCCAGGTGATAAACTAAGAAATCCTTTTATGGATTTCATCGTACTCGAGCCTCATGTCAATAACCTGGTTTGTTAACTTATCACTGGTCTCACAATAAGGACTTATCTATGATATTTTCTAGAAAAGTACTTCCTTCTATTGCAATAATAGGGAATTAAGGCTAAGTGCTTCCTTGATGAATTCGTCAATTTGTGGATTGTCCTTAAACTTATCTATCATAGCTTGTAGCTGCAAATCTTGTTCTACTAAGCTACCGTGATGTTTTATTATCATATGTTTGAATTCCTTTTGGAGCTGGGCAACTTGTAATTCTTCTTGTTGATTAGACTTTTCTTGAGCTAATTGTTTTTCTAGCAGCAAAATTCTCTTTTCCTTTTCTTTTAACAGCATTTGGACCTCTATTTCTTTGTCAATAATTTTTGTGGCATGGGCTCCTACGAATTGTGACAGTTTTGTGAGATTTTCAGATGAGTCCATGGGCAAGTCCTTCCATACGATGTCCATTGGTTCATTTTTCGGAGTTGTAACAGCTACAACATCCAACTTTATTTTCTTCCTTTGTCTCTTGACTACATCTTTGTGAGTAGGGCTATATAATACATCTAGAGGAGGTATTTCTTCAATTCTTAGAACCATTTATGAAGTAGGAATAGGAGGAATGGTCTCAACGTCCTGAGTGCCCATAGCTCCTTCCTCATGTCATCTCTAGATTTGAATTATGCTGGGTTTGCTTAGGAGTCTGTATCTCATATGTTTTCTCAGGGTTTGAATCTATGTGAAGCTTTTTGTTGAACTGTTCCCATTCCTATTCCAAGTCAATAATTGGGCTTTTAATTGACTAAGTTGATGTAGAGGGAACCTCTGCTTGTTTCTTTGCTAAGGTTTGCTCGACCATCTCTTATGTAGTTCCAGTTGTGTCCTTTTCAGACTCTTTATTGGTGTTTCCTCCCCCATTTTGAGACTGCTGCTCTGAGTGCTCTAACTCATGCATAGATCTCTCTTGGGTTTCTTCTTCAGAGTTTTCTTTAGAGCTTCCCTCCAAGCTTACACTGGGAGTTGGCTCCCTTATTGGTTATATATGCAATAGGTCCAATGGGACCTTCAATAATATCCTTTCCCTATACACATGGAAAGATTTAAAATCATTTGGGGTTAAAAGTACTGATACCAAATGCAACACTTGTGAATATGTTTCTGCCTATAGGAAGAGGTCACCAAAGGTGTCCTCTTCGTGGGTGAACTTATTTACTTTTACCATAGTAGTAAAATCCTTAACAGTCTCATTTGGGTCATACTGCCTTCCTGGAAATGTAGCTAATTTTAGAGATTTAATAATCTCTACTTCTTCGCATGCATGTCTAAAATATTGTAGTGCAAATGCACCACATTGTAACATAAATGTAGGCCAAATGGCCTTCTTCTGCTCTTTCAGTCCTCTGCTTAATCCACCTTCCCCTGCTATTTGGTAGGCTATTTCTCTGGCCATTAGTTTGTTGGGGACATAATATGGGAGAACATGTGGTGAAGCAACGCTCCCAAATACTTTGATGTAGGTAAAGGTTTCTTCCCCAAACCATTTGGCTACTGGAAAGATATCTACCTCGGCCTCTTTAGAAAACATAGGGGTTGTTCTATTGTACACTTATTTATGGATGGGTAGCATAACTCCTTGATAGATTTTATAAAAATGGGGGTGAAATTGAGATTCCCACAAAATATTTTGGTACATATGGATGGGAAGCAGGTCCTGTACAGTCCACTTCCATCTGATATTGGGAAATTTAGAACTAAAACAGATTGCATCCATTACAAAAGCACTCATGAAGAAGGGGGGAAACATTCTTAGAGAAGAATTTCTCTTCCTGCCATATTCTATAATGGCCTTAGCTAAATTGTTTGATAGAATTTGAGCCCAGTTCATTATTGTTGCATTGACGGGTGCATCTATCAATGGGAGCCATTCCAGGGAAAACTTGGTGCTACGGGGTTTACCAAACAATCTACATATCCTTACTGTTGCAAAACTATGAGGGGGAGAAATGGATGTCATAGAGTACATACCCATTTTATCCTGTTTGAGCTTGCCTTCGCTTGATGTCCAAGTCTGCATGATGTCTGTTGGGTCCTCATTTTCCTTGGAAAATTGCTCAAGGAACTGTTTATTGTAAAAAAATTGTGGATCAAGTAACTGGTACATTAGTCATAGGCTATCTGCTAAGAAAGAACTGATGACCTCTTGCCTGTGATTCTTGAATATTCGGTCTACGACGTCTACCTCGTCACTTGCCCATTTCACCATGTCTGTGTATGGGATTATTTTTGGTTATGCATCTATGCGGTGCAGGAAAGAACATGTCATTTCAAAATAGGAGGCATCAAATGACTCTTGAGCATCTGTTATGGCCTTTGTTTCCAATGGTCTGGGCTGATACTCTTCTAACAAGTTGTACATGGCCTCCCATGTCATAGTTCCTTTGTCTCTACTACACGTAGTATTGGAGAAAAGAGGGACCATTTCTGATTTCTCAGACGGAGTTGTCTTTCCCTTCTTTCCCATTGTTCCTAACGATGCTCCCTGCATGTTTTTCCTAAAATGGAGCAAAGTGGAAGTTATCGGATAAACAAAAGCAGAATCACAATGAGAATGAATGATACAGATAACTTGAAAAGGTGACAAGAAGGGAGTTTTAATCAAACGCAGATGAAAAGATATCATATCACATCGAGCTGCTTTTTAACATAAATTCCATTAACCTATATTAAATAGCCACTAATCTTTCCTTATCGCTACCTTTATTGCTCATTAATGTACTGCATCGCAAACACGGGAAGGAAAACTTTTAAGGTGGTGGGATTAAGTTGCGAGAATGCCGATTTTGTGATTGCAATGCAATATCGCAAATCACATTATCTCACATTTGGTTACACACTTTCTTGAAGTTCATTAGGATTCTACAAGATGCGAGATAAGTGGGATATCTTTTACCATTTAGAGTGTAGTTTTTTTGATGGAGTTATTACCTTATAAAGTTCTTTTCACTATATGGCAGACTTAACTTGCAATTTATAACACTGGCTTCTATCGGGTCCAGGATTTATCGCATTTGAAAAGCTCACGCATTTCATAAGATAGGAATTTTTAAATAAATTGACGCGATACAATGAGGTTGACTTGTCCTATCGCCATATCGCGTTTCGCATGTTTTGTGGGCTTGCATCCTTTATGAGTGTCGATATGTGACTATAATAAGAGCTTTATTTTATGTGAAATTCCTTAGGTCTTAGCTTTTGAATAAAAATTCTAATGATATCTAAGTTAAGTGTACAGATCCTTTTGATCGCAATTCGTGGGTTTTTTTGGTTAATAAGTCTTTTAACACACTTTGTCCAATGGTATGCAAAAACGTGAGAATTTCTAGTTTTCAAAGGGTTTTGACTTGATATCCCAATTTATTCCTAAAAGTTCAAAGGAAAGTGCCTAAGTACTGAATTTCTTTTTTGGAGGGTTTTTTATTAAGTGTCCCCATTTATTAATGGAATATTAGCTATTAAACTAATAAAGGGGGGGTTGTTGAATAGCACAATAGATTGTTACATCTTACAACCTAATTGCCTTGATTTCACAAGCATCTTCCAATGGTCTCCAATATTCTCCTTAGATGACAAGCCTTCTAGCCCTTTTTTAGCAACATAGGTTTAGCTTCGGTGGCCATTTCTAACCCTCTATTCTATGTTTGATTTATAGGCCAAGAGGAGGAGGTTTGAGATCCTCAAAAAGAGGAATTAGGGCTCCACTAAGAGAGGGAATTATCTCCATGAATAGAGGGATTAGGCTTGCATAAGTATAAGCTCGAAGCTTTCAGTTGGGAAATATTACCTCAACAAAGCTTTTAGAATTTACTTTTTTATTTTTACTTTCGTTGAGTCATGCGTATAGTTCATAGTGGAAGACAGAGCACAAATTTGCACTAAATTTAATGGTCAAATCAGCGTGTGTATACAAGTTAGCTAGAGAACCGTGCAAGTACTGAAAAATATGTTTTTGGACCATGTAATCCAAAATTCTCATTCTCTTTGGGATTGTTTAGCTTCTAGACTTGCAGGGGAATGCTTTGTAACCCCTTGATGTATAGCGAAAGATTCGGATTGACAGTCATTTTCCTAATGGTGACAACATGATGTGTAACACTCATCAGATAGAAATTTCCAACAGGCTATCATGTGTGCCAAATGAAGATCATATGCCAAAGTTATGACCCTGAGATGTTGGCATTCCAATTTATCACATTAGGGCCCATAAGTGTTTGGCGCTTCATATCCTAGGGTTAGGTTTTTGGATGTATAGGCCATTGTTATTGATTCTTCATGAAAAAAGTTCCTCAAAGCCTCATTGTAATATAGTTCAGGAAGGTGTGTAGTCATCACATCTCTTCTCAGAGATAAGCTACCATAATTCAATCTAGTTTGCTTCCATTCTACTTTTATATAGTTTTCAGTATTTTTCATTATTTAATTGAAGTCAAGATTCATTGTATCCCTATGTTTTTATTTAGTAATATGTATTTCAATTCATTCCCATCATAAACTCGAATTAGGGGTATCAAAGTGGTCTACTTGTTATCTATTGTTATGTGCATGTCCCCAATGAGTTCGTGGTATAAGGAGTTAGGACTTGAATTTCTTAAGCCCTTGGAAGATCATCCTCACCAATAATAATGACCTTCCATGGTGGAAGAAAAGAAACATGAAGGAGTAGGAGATCTTATTAAACTATTGCTTGAAGAATTCCTCAAGTGACAAAGGAACAAGATTATGGATATTTTTTCCCACATCCTTTGACAAATGCCAATGGGTGATGCATATTCATCAAGTGGCCACTTTGGAGGTGCTTCCACTTTCAAGGTACAAGTTAATTTTGATATTACTATATTTGAAGGTTAAATAGACACAAATTCTCTATGTAAGTGGTTAAATCTGTTATCAAAGTAGTTTTAGTCCACATTTTTTTATGATAGAGAAAATATCACCTTTACACTCCTTAAGGCTACTTCACATGTCAAGGATTAGTGGAAAACTTACTATGAGCAAAGGGCCATGGAGGAATCCCAACTATGTGTAGTCTTTCCCACGTGGGACTCTTTTAGAGATGTTGTTAAGGAACAATATTACCTTGTTGGAAGCTATGAAGACCAGTACATGAGATGGATCACACTACTATAGGAAAGGGATCAAGTAGTGCTAGAGTTCATAAATATATTTCATACCTTGCACACCAAGATGGATATCAAAGAATTTGAGTGACATTTGGTGCTTAAATATTGTAGCTATATGTTAGAAATTAATTAACAGGGCAATGAAAAACATACAATATTGTAGAAAAATAAATATAGAAACACATAAAACAAGTGAGACATGGATACATGTGGTTCACCCTATTTGGGCTAAGTCCACAAAGAAATAGCCAGTCCTTCCTTTTATATTATCCAACAAAATGAAGAGATACAACCTACAAAAGATCCATTGTAATTTCCTCTTCTCTCTCACACAACCTCCTCCCTTTCTAGCTCAGAATAATGATACACAACTGCAACACAATTCCCTCATATAAACCAAGGGTTGCATTTTAGGGAAAAAATACCTAAATTAACATAACTTGTATCATCAGATCATTCGCCTAATGGATGACCTAGATTGACTACGGAATTACAACATTTTACAAGGAAATTTTACATATAATTTTAGCTTTGGGTGTACTATCCTTCGATTTAGAGGATAGTACACCCCGCCTTCCTCATCAAATGGCTTTCCAGATTCCAGTGTTAGTCAAAAACAAACCTTGCTTTAGGACTGTGATTGATGAGGGAGCTTCTACGTGTATTATGTCGATCCAGTGTTGGAATTCGCTTGGTTCTCCTACACTCAATCAGTCTCCAACAATTCTAAAGGCTTTTGATGGCCGAGGGTTCCATCCTTTTGGTATTTTGGAGGATTTACCTATAGGGGTCAAAGGCAAAACTGTAAATATAGATGTGGAAGTGGTTGATGCCCTTCTTGATTACAACCTTCTTTTGGGTCACAGTTGGTCTTATGCTACGATTGCTATTGTTTCATCGGTCTTGCAGCTTGTTAAGTTTCCTCATAACGGAAAGATCATTACGATAAACCAGCGGAGTTATTTCTCATCTGACCCAGCCTCTACTGATAGTGTTCAGCATGTTGGTAAAACAACTATCCCTTACAAGGATGTTGGGGTAGGTTTGATTAAAGATTCTGGTTTACTAGGAACTTTTTCCTTCCCTCCTCCTAACTCATTGCCTTATATTGCAACTATTCATATGATTTCATCGAACACTATTGCTTTTGATGATCCTTGGATCATACCTTCTGATTCCGAGGTGGATTCATTTGATGGTGCAATGCCTTTGAATCCCTTTGAAATTGCATATCAGGCTGTACAGTGGTTTTCTTATACCTGACCTATCACGAGGATAGTTTCTTCCTATCTCAACCTCGTTAAAAAATGAGACCGAATGTCACGAGTATAGTTTCTTCTTGTCTCAACCTCGTTAAAAAATGAAACAAGGAGTGATAAGGATAGTTTGTTCCTGTCTCAACCTCGTTAAAAAATGAAACAAGGAGAGGCAAGGATAGTTTGTTCCTATCTCAACCTCATTAAAAAATGAAACAAGGAGTGGCGAGGATAGTTTCTTCCTGTAGCAACCTCGTTAAAAAATGAAACTGGATGTCATGAGCATAGTTCCTTGTCTTGTGTCAAGCTCATTTAAAAAATGAATCAAGGGTCATGAGCATAGTTCCTTATCTTGTGTCAAGCTCATTAAAAAATGAATCAAAGGTCTGGAGCATAGTTCTTTGTCTTGTGTCAAGCTCGTTAAAAAATGAATCAAGGGTCAGGAGCATAGTTCCTTGTCTTGTGTCAAGCTCATTAAAAAATGAAACAGCTCCCTTTCTAAGTCGAGTCTTTCCAAGATCTCGAAAGTGAACCTTCATTCCATCCACCTGGTTGAATGCAATGAAGCTTGGGGGGCATGTACCTCAATATGAGTCATTGTGTTGGGGGCATGCGAACTTATAACAAGCATAGTTTTTCGTTTCAAGCTTTCGTAAACATGAAACCGAATCCAAGCAGAGTTCTCTATGGTTCAAGCTTGTATAAAAATGAACCTATACCTTTACATCTCGTGATTGTCATCTTTATCTACTAAATTTTTTTAGATAAGCCTTGGTTGTTTTCATTCCATCACCACCATCTCTTTGGTTGATCATATGTTTTCACTTGGTTGTTTACCCTTCCTAAGGGACCACAGTGATGAGTGGTTTTATTAGCTAGCCTCTTAACCATTACATGTTTTGAGCAGTTCCTCCATTGCCGAAACCAATTGATACCCTTTATACCACTCGTTCCTCTAGGACAAGTCCTCTTTAATCTCTTTTTTGACTCGTAAAGTATGAAAAGATTGCCGAGTTTTTTCCTTTTTAACTCGTTAAACAAAATTAAAAAGTCGGTCCAATTTCAGCTCTTTTTTGACCATATAAACATGAAAAGATCGTCAGACTTTTGTCGTTTCAAGTTTGATATTGGTTATAAAACGACATGGTCAAGTAGTTCTCTCAAGTATTATTTTATACTTTTTCGGGCTTGGGAGACACAAATTTACGAAAAAGGACACCCATGGAGTTTCCTTAAGTTTTTCTTCTGACTCCCTAAAATTGAAAAACACCGAGTTTTTCCTATACTGGACTCGTTAAAATTTAACAGTAAAGGACCTGTTCAATTTTAAACAGGAACGAACCACTCCTTCTTAGGGTTTGAATTTTAAACTAAGTTGGACTCATCTGAAGGATGAGCTTATAACCAAGCAAATGTTATCCTCCTCAAGCTTGTCAAAAATAAAGAGGTACTTGCTAGAAATGGTGGGGGAAAAGAGAGAAAAATGACCCTGTTTATTATACTTCGTGTTTTAGAAAAGCAGTTAACCACTCTTGAACACGACACTTTTTGTTTACCTGGGTTGGGAAATCCTTTGCCTAACAGTTAATCAAACCATATTGAAAGTCTTCAGCCTATTTCTGGGTATTAGCTTTGGGTCAATTGTCACCAAATCATCTGTAGTGTCATTATGTGTTCAAGAGGTCAGTTCAAATAAACCATTCATTTTCAAAATATCTGTCATCCATTTTGACCATCCCTGAGTTAGTCCTTGCCAAATACATTTCTTCAAAACTTGATCTATGATTTCATGTTGTGGGCTTGCCTACAACAGATCAATTTCTATCGACTTCAGCTCATTATCTAGAAAGATGATCTAGAAATCGTCAATACCTTGGAATCTGCATGCCCTAATGGCAGGTTTCTCCCCTTCGACGATAGGTTGCATCATTGACCTTCGATCAAAGGATTCTATGACATGTTCGACATCAGCTCATCTATTCACATTTCATGGATTGTACTGAGTACTTTGAGAGCCATTGACATTACTAGTGGTTCTCTCACACTTGTTAACAGTTCACATCATTGACTGGTAATCAAGTGGTTTATACCATGTTTGAATTCGACACATTCATTCACGTGGATAGAATCGTACTAGTTCGGGAAGCAGAAATCAAGACCCTGGATCTAGTTTCCACCATCTAGGCTACGAGGAATTTTGTTATTCATTATACAGTGGACTATTCATAAACAGATGGTTGCACCCATACTGTGTCTACATATCTCTATACTCATGATGTATTACAAAATCATTCCTGTATCAGAACAGTTTAGTTAGTTTTCTAGTCAGTATCTGAGTATGGGAATGCCTACCTTAGCGATGATATGTTCACACACACACACACACACACACACACACACACACACACACACACACACACACACACATATATATATATATATATATATATATATATATATATATATATATATATATATATATATTGCATTGAATGTTTTTATAGGTTCCAACTGGGGTTTCCACAGGATGATCCTTGAAATGATAAAGTACTTCACTCTTCATACATGAAAGACTTCTATCTTCATCTATTATAGACTTCGCACTTTAGGGGGAAATCTGTTGCACAAAATATTGTCACCTTGACATTTTGCAATCTGTGTGAGTCCATTACCACTCATACTTTCCTCCTTTGCAAGTCTTAAACCTCAGTTCTTCATATCAAGTCTTGAAAATAAGAGAAAGCCCTCAAAAGTGTATAAAACTCTAGTTCCGCACTTTCTCTTAGCATTACCTGCGGTCCCGCACCTAAAGGTCATGTCTTCTGTGCACCTAACTGCTCTTTCTCTGTGTAATGGGTGTGCACCCCAATAAAAGTAAAAAAGGCGCAAGTATATTCTTAAAAACTCACTTTGAGTCATTTCTAGAAGCTTCTGGAAGGAATCTTTAGGTGGCAAGTTCGCTTCTTTAAGGTTCATGCATCCCATACCTTAAGGAGCTAACCCCTTGATGTGAGGAGCTTATCCCTTTGAAGGAGGACTCTATCCCTTCATAGGTGGACCTGTAACCTCCTTCCTTTGCACTATAAAATGAAGCATTGGGCTGTTTACTTGGGAGGTTGAAAGCTGAATATTTTTGAGGTGAAATGCTGTTGGAACTTAGTCTTCCTAATTGAGCTTTTGTGAGGAAAGATTACATACCTCTTAGATCTCATTTGGAAGAGTGTGAGGCTTATCAAAGTAGAGGAGATTCCTGTTTCGGACCCTGGGAAGAGCTTGTACAACATCAAGGCACCAAAGGTTGTAAAGTTCTTCTATTTCAAAGGTAATACAAACAAGTTTATTTTTCTCAATAAGCTGTGTTTTATGGTTTATTTTATGGATTCCTTGATCACCATAATGAATATGATTTATGATATTAGCTATGTAGGTGTTATTTGATGTGTGCTTGTTTGTGATTGTAGGTTCTCAAAAGGAAACTCTTTCGGACGATTGAAGGATGGCTGCTAAAAACTAGCATTGGACTTAAGGTAGGGTCTAAACACCTCTATAGTTTTTATTAATGAATGGCAATATGTTTAGAGAAAGGTAGATTTGCTTGTCCTACTTGTTGCTAGACATCTTTTGATACTAGGGAGATCGGCCTTGTCCACAAGATCGATTTATCCAGCCTTCGTTCCCAATTCATCCATAAACATTTGTAACCAAATCATTTCTTTACTATCCTCTGTAGCAATAACATACCCTGCTTCCGTTATTGAAAGTGAAACAATGTTTTGAAATTTTGAAATCCAACTGGTAGCTATTACATCTACAGTAAACACATACCCTATTGTTCTCCTTCTATTATCTCTATCACCTACCATATCTTCATCAACATATCCTTGTAGAGAAATGTTTGAACCACCAAAGCATAATGCTTGATTTGTGGTACCTCTCAAATATTTGAAAATCCACTTCACTGCCATCCAATGCCATTTTCCTAGATTGTTCATATAGCTTCCTACTACTCCCACTACATGTGCAATATCAAGCCTTATGCAGACCATTGCATACATTAAGCTTCCAACTACTAATGTATATGAAACTTTACACATATAATCCATATCTTCCTGGGCCTTGGGACACATCTCCTTACTTAGTTTTAAATGGCTAGCCAAAGGTGTACTAATTGGTATTTCCTTCTGCATATTAAATATTTCCAACACATTTTCTATGTACTCACTCCGAGACAATGTTAATTTGTGATTTTTCTTGTCTCTAGTTATTCTCATACCAAGGATTTATTTTTTAGTGCCCAAATCCTTCATTGCAAATGAATTTTCCAATTTTCTTTTGAGAACATTTATTTCCTGCATATTGGGCCCTACAACAAGTATGTCATCTACATACACTAGAAATATAATGTAGCTTCCATCATTTTTCTTTTTAATATAAACATAATGGTTAGAGTGAAATCTAGTATAATATTGTTCAAACATAAACCTGTCCAATTTTAAATACCACTGCCTTGGAGCTTGTTTTAAGCCATACAAGCTCTTCTTCAATTTGCACTCTAATTTCTCCTTCCCTTTGACCTCATACCCTTGTGGTTGTTGCATATATATTACTTCCTCCTAATCCCCATGGAGAAAGGTTGTATTTACATCTAACTGCTCAAGATTCAAATCTTCTACTACTAGTAGACTTAAAATATTTATGATTGAAGTCATTTTAACAATAGGAGAGAATAATTCATGAAAGTATATACCTTTCTTTTGTGAAAACCCCTTCAACACAAATCTAGCCTTATATCTATGTTTTCCTCCATCTTCTTCCTTCAACCTATAAACCCATTTATTATGCAATACTATTTTAATTGCAAGCAACTTGACTAAGTCCCAAGTTTGGTTATGCATCAAGGATTCCATCTCTTCTTCCATGGTTTGCTCCCACTTCTTCCTGGTTTCTACCTACATTTCTTATTGATATCTTTCTGGTTCACTGGAATCAGTCAACAATACATAATATAATGAATGAGAGTATCATTCTGGGGGTCTACTTATCCTGGTAGATCTTCTAACACCACTCTTAGGTGTTTAAGGTGCCTGTTGCTATTGTGATTTCTATTTTTGTTGTGTCTATTGATAATTATAATTTTCAGACACCTTAACCTTTTTATGTGATCTCATCAAGAAATATGTATTCTTTGTTTTCCTTTTCATGTTTCTTTTCCTACATCTGATCCTTATACAAGACCTTTTCATTGAATATGACATCTTACCTTTTAATTATTTCGTGATTTTCATAATCATATAAGTGATAACCAAAATCATTTACACCATACCCAACAAAGGTACATTTCCTTGATTTTTCCTTAAACTTTGTTCTATTTTCCCTATTAATGTGGACAAAATATTCACAACCATAAGTCTTTTGAAAATGATTAGTTTACATTTTTACTTGTCCATTCCTCCTCAAGAATACACCACCCAAGGAACTTGAAGACCCTCTATTTATTAGATAAACAACAATATCTACAACATCTGCCCAAAATTGTAAGGGAAATCCTGCAGGCAATCTCATGCACCTTGCATGCTTCATGATTGTCCTGTTCATTATTTCAAACACACCATTTTCCTATCGTGTTCCTAAAACTGTCTTCTCTCTACGAATTCCATGCTCTGAATAGTAGTTATCAAACTCTTTGTTGTAGTATTCACCTCCATTTTCTGATATGAGACCCTTCAACTTCTTTCCTGTCTCATTCTCAACCAAATTTTTTCATTTCTTGAATGTATCAAATACATCAGATGTAATCCGAATACAATAAATCTAGGTTTTCCTAGTTGCATCATTAATAAAAGTAACATAATAGCGAGAGCCACCGAGAGATGATACCTGGTATAGTCCCCATAGATCTGTATGAACAAGCTCTAATTTTTCACTCTTCTTTTCTTTCCCAGCTCTGATAAATCTGACTCTCTTGTGTTTTCCATAAACAAAATTCCCACATAAATCCAAATGAATGTGCTTCAAACCCAACAACAAATTTCTCGAGTGAAGAATCTGCATCCTTTTCTAACTCATGTGCCCATGCCTATGATGCCAAAATGTCATGTCTACTCCTATGGAGGTTAAAGCATTAACATAATTAGAAATAAAATTGCATAAATAAAATGTACCAATCTTTTCTCCTTTTTCTATTACCAGGGCTCTTTTAGTGACCTTCCAGGTTTTGTCTATGATTGTAGTTACACAACCTTCACCACCTAACTATCATGTTGAAATTAGATTTTTCTTTAGATCTAGAACATATCGTACCTACTTCAATATCCATTGGTTTTCATTTTGTTTCTTTATAAAAAGCTTACCAATTCCAATGATTTTACAGGGTTTATTGTCACCTAGATGAACCATTCCAAAATCTCCTTGAACATATCCATGAAAATGTTTCCTATCAAGTGTGGCATGGAATGAGGTCCCTTAATCTACCACCTAAGCATCAATAATATTCTCTAGTGAAAGAATCAAAGCATCTTGAAACACATCACCTATCACATTCGCTTCATGATTGTTCTCTTGTTGTCCATCTCATTCTTTTCCCTTTCGATATTTGCAGTCTTTCTTCAGGTGTATTTTCTTCACACATTTCTAGCACACTATCCCCGATCTAGATTTGGATCTACCTTTTCTTGAGTTACTATGATTTCCTAAGCTCCTTTGTCTTTCCATTTTTATTCCCCTAGTCTCCGCGGTCAAAGCATTACCTAATGTCTCACCGAAGGTTTTCCCTTGTTGGGTTGTGTTATATTCCTTCCACGACTAGAATCCCTAGTTAACCAAGGGGTTAGAAGGGGGGCAGAGCCCCCACTTCATTACATAGCAGGGGGGTCAGAGGGGGTTTCAGGGGGCCGGGTAAACCCCCTCTACGGGGTCTAAGGCAGCGCCCCGGGGAAAATATTTTTTGGACCCTCTATTAGTTTGGGTGGACCTACCTATGGTTTTGTGCATGGTTTTCGCACATGGTTTTGGACGCGGTGGTTTTCGGTCCATGGTATTGGATGCTTCGGCATGTATACATATGTATTGTGATATTGAAAGGAACATAATGAAAAATCAACCTGGTAGTCCTAATTTTGGGATCCAAGGGAAAATTTCTATGTATATGTGTTTTATGTGTTATGCTCTCACTATTGTTTATTTTCTTTGTTTTAGAGTTCGTATGCAGGTAATTTCTATACAGGGTTAAAACGTACATCCCTCATATTTTCTCGCTAAGAATGGCACCAACAACATCATCAAACTTCAAAGTACTAGATCCAGAGATAAAGTTACTAATAGCCATAATTAAGCCATTCCAACTTTTTGGAAATGAGCATAGAAATAACAAAGCCCTAACTTCATCATCAAAATTTACCCCTACAGAACTTAACTGACTTGTAACTGTGTTAAATTTATTTAAATGATTAGCAACAAATCCACCCTCTGTCATCTTCATATTAAATGGGTGCTTCATAATAAATACCATATTTGAGGTCGAGGGTTTTTCATATTATTTGGCCAATGTCGTCATTAAACCTTATTGTTTCGTTTCCTTTGAAATGTTGAAAGTCATCGACGCTGCGAGACATAGTTGTATTGTTCATAGTGTCTTTATGTCAAGAATATCCCATTATCCATCTGTCATACTCATCTTCTTCTTTGATTTCCATCTCAATGGTATGTATAGATATTTCAGATACAAATAATCTTCCATCTACATCTTCCATGACTGGTAGTTTTGATTGTTAAATTTCTCGACCCTAAACCTACCACCTTATGCCATTGCTCCCACTCAAACCAGGAACCCTTATTTCAAGTGATTTTATCATCCAAACATACCTTTGGCTCTGATATCAGTTGTTAGAAATTAATTAACGGAGCAATGCAACACATGAAATATTTGTGGAAACAAAAATACAGAAACACATAAATCAAGAGAGACACATATATACATGGTCCACCCAATTTGGGCTACATCCACAGAGAAAAAACCAATTCTTCCTTTTATATTATCCAACAAAATGAAGAGATAAAACATATAGCATATTTGATGTAATTTCATCCTCGCTCTCCCACAACCTCCTCTCTTTCTCGCTCAGAATAATGATACACAACCACAATACAACTCCCTCATATAAACCGAGGGTTTCATTTTAAGGAAAAAAACCCTAAATTAACATAAATACTATTGTCAAATCATTTACCTAATGAACGACCCATATTGACTATAAAATTACAAAATTTTACAAGGAAATTTTACATCTATTTTTAGCTTTGGGGGCATTGGCCCTAAACCCTCACTGGGGGGGATGGTCTCCCCCAGATCCCTGTAGGTGGGGGGGACAAGTCCCCCCCCCCCCTGCGTGGAGGATTTTACAATCCTCTTGGGGTATACACCCTATTGAAACAAGACTTCTGAATCCAAAAGATAATCATGCTTGACACCCAACACCATCTACACAACTACATCTAGACATAAATGGAGTTTCTAGACATCTCCTCACTTGACACAAGATACCAATATGTTATCAAAATTTTACATAAATTCAAATAGACTAATTGAGACTTTGGATCTACAAACCCTTCAAAGTAGAAGTAGGGCAATGGAATTCCCAAATTGCAGAAAAAAGGGTAGAGCCAAGCTAGACCACCCAGAGACAACCCATCCAATAAGCAAACAAAGAATGATACTGGGAAGATGAAGAAAGACAAGGGAATGTGGTG